>JACVBY030000611.1:600000-1200000 GCA_017589505.3 Metroxylon sagu | reverse complement strand
CATTTGGGATATTAAAATCTCATCAAGGACATTATGAATGTTAGCAGGACCTAACTTTAAATGGCCTGATAAACCCTCCCTACTCAACTTTGTTACATGCCAACCTGATAATCTCAGTCGACAATAAATACTTCAGCAGTATATAACATCTCATTGCATTACAACCACCTTGCTGAAAAAATTTGTTTTTTAATAAAATCTTTGGAGGACCAAAAGGCTAACAACAGTATGACTATTTGGGCACATCCACATGATAACCTACTGATATTTTCATTCAACACCATCACACCATTCAACAAAAATAACCATGTTTATCACCATTGCATATGAAGTAACAATAAATGCCATTGTAATAAAGGACAGCAGGAGATCTATGTCTCTTTGCCTGATAAGGTGAGCAGATATCAGGGATGAACATTGAAAATATATAACATACAAAAATTCCTCTTAGGGAATCAAACATTATTCAGAGAGGCTTCTCTCACAGTCACAGTCCTTAGAAAGAAGAGACGAGCATCTTTCAAGATGTCCACCACAAATGCATTCATGATTCGTGATGCAGCTTAAGAATCCTTGATACATAATGCAGCTTAAGAACCTACCCAACTAAGCACGACCTTATATGCCAAAATTTTTGGAATACTCTAGCACATCATGTTCAATATAACACAAGTTTATATGTGTAGATAGATACATCTGTGATGTGCAGATGACTCATTATTCTTCAATAATTTTCAAGCCTTTCGAGTCAGAAGACAACCAAAGCAGCAGCCCACTCAAAATATTCTTGGTGGTCTTGTTGACAAATGTAGAATTATCCAAGAGACCAATACTCCAATGATCTGAGATACAATTTTGAAGGAATAACTATTGTGGGCTTATAGTATTCAAAATTTAAAGAATGAACCGGAAATATTTTTATTGAATGGATAAGGTACCATGGATTCTAATATTCTCACTACAATTTGTCTCTATATACTGAACTGCTAAACTTCACCTCCTCCAGTTTATACCCTTGTACCTACTTTCCTCAGCATACATGGTTTTCATGATATGTAGGTAAACATTTCTATTTTCCTTTAATAAAAAACGTTCGTAAAAAGTTTGACTGCAGTATAAGCTTCAAGCAAAACCAGGAAAAAAAGTGCTGGGAAAGAAAAACAACAGCAATTGGTTTATGATACAACCATCTTAACAGTACCATGCATTTTCCAACTCATATAGCTGTTCAAATTTTGAATAGATAAAGTACCCACTTAGAGTGTTTTGTCAGGGTTAATTTTCAGCTTAAACCTTAGTGGCCCCCCACGTTTGATTTTGATGTCAAGTTAATATTGTTTATTATATTGAAATATTTTAACAAGTTATGTCAGGATACTTAAGGTGGCTAGATGACTAGTTTAACATTAGCACTGATATGTCTGAGTATAAGAACGAAATAAGTCATGGACTATAGAATTTTTCATAAAAAAAGAAAGACATTCAAGTTAAAATTACAGAATCACATAGTCCCATGTACATGCAAATAAACAAGAGATTGAGAGACGGAGTTTACCCTTCACCCAGAGGAAGGTGCCTCCATTCATGGACTCCGTAGACAGAGATGTGTTGAAGCCAATATCGGTGTTGCCCTGATACAGCAGCAGACAAACGCAGCGTTCAAACTTTGATGCAAGATCAGTAAAAGCCCCAAACCCTAAACAAAAAGGGGAAACTTAGAATATCGAGAGGAAAAAAAAAAAAAAACCTAAACCCTATCTAACCCTCTCACTATTCAAGAATCACATGTGCTATTAGAGATCCTGCAAACAAAAAGTTTGATCCAATCCTAATGCTGGAGGGCATTAGAAAACAATCAGCTTGATCTCATTTGAAGGCCCAAGACAAATTGCTCATGAAAAACCCTAACAAACCGACAATCGAAGCCATGGAAGCAACAATCACCAATGAAAGAGATTTTACAGAAAAACTCATTGAATTGGGCCACAGCCCTTTGAATACGCCCCATTACCCTAAAACCGAAGAGAAAAAGAAAGCCTAATACGATCGTTCAATAAAAGAAACAAAACTTTCTCGGGTTGTTCGGGATCCCGGGTACGGGCATCGAGAAAGAGGGGTGGTAGGAGAGGGGAGACAATGGGGAAATACCTGAACTCGTTCAGAATCGGAAGGCGACGACGCCGCGATGACGGCCGGGAGAAGAGAAGAGAGAAAGGGTGGCTTCTCTCTTGCTCGCTCCTTCTCCTCGTCCTCTCTTCGTCGGTCGCTCCGCTCGCTCTCACCGCTCGCAAACACGGAGAAGGTTTGGCCTGCCCGCTCTCACCGCTCGCAAACACGGAGAGGGTTTGGCCTGCCGCTGGAGTGCGAACTGCGTGAGATAGGCTGCGCCCGGGTTGCCGCCTTTTATACCGAAGCGGTGATCGCTGCCTTCTGCTCTTCGTCGTTCGATCTCGATCCAACGGCAAGGTGGTTTCTCAGGGCAATCGGCGTTCAGCCGGGTGGCTTCGGCGGAGAAGATCGCGCAACCCACGCCCCAACCCTAAGCGAGCAGTTTCGCATGTCCCGAGTCATGTCTTCAGAGTTCCAAATTATGGTCAAATTCTGGAGTCGGTGATATGCCCAGTCTCCTAAGCTTGCGTCCGCTGCTCGGAATGCTGTGGCCTTGTGGGCTGCCCCTGTTCGGCTTTGCGATACGGCCTGCTAGGCTTTGGTGCCGCTTGTATTTCTAGTCTCATTGTTCTTCATTGTTTTTTTCACTTAATTTTCCTTAAAAATATAAGAGTAAGAGAAAGAAAATTGTTGTTCATTATTTATTTGTCTGCACAAAGAATTGTGTGGTGTTATTGGATATTTTTAATGGCGATCTGGAAATCTTAGCTTAGCTCACCTTCAATATTTGTTGAAGCATAGAATGTTGATCCTGGAAAGCTAATTAAGTGCAATAGATTTCATTAGATTGGGGATCATTAGCGTTGTGTTTGATAGGTGAGTTAACATTCTAATTTTTGTCATTCATTTAGATTTAGAATAAAAAATTCTTACCTAAACAAAGCTAGATAAAAAAATTTTGAAGATGGGTTTGTAATGTCAAAAAATAATCATGTATTAAGAAAGTAGATAGGGATGATTTGAGTTGTACTATTGATTTTATGGTGACCAAAATTGTTAGAATATTATAATTTTAACCTAGCAATGATTACTTGTGAATTGTGAGAATATAATTTTATTTTCTTTTGATCTCCTCAAATTAGTTATAATAATGTGCATAGAGATGGATCGAGCTAACTTAGGTCAAATTTAATTCAATTCACTTTCCATTATAATGTGTATTGGATTGATTGTAACAACCTTAGTCCTTTAGTAAGATGGTAATTATTGAATTGAATATGCTATTGAGTTAAAAACTACATCTTGACCAAACAAAATGAATTGATAATCATGTTTTAAAGTCTCAAAATCAAATTAAAATTTGAATAGTTAGCTTCTCAATCAGTCAAAATATTTAAGCTTAAATCTATACAAAATTTTCTTAAGGTCCCATGATTAAGAATCATGGTTCCTCTTTTAGCAAGCAAGATTCTAATTTAATGAAACGCACCTTAAAAAAACCTTAACTTCTTATTTGATTTTGGTGGTTTAATTTAGAAGGTAATGAAAGGTGCATATATCTTTGATCCAATAAGAGATGAGGAGGTATCAAAAAAATATGAAGCCATTGATCATTATTGGACTCATCCTTAAAAGGAGAAAGAGAGGCAAGGACACGTTTAGAGCTAATGAGTTTAGTATAGAAAGAATGTATCAAGAATAAAAGCCATCGCATTTAAAAATTATAAAAATTATTAAAAAAAAGTAATTTAAAAAATGCATGAGCAACGCCCTCCCATCCTCCCCACCCTCCAACTCATGCGAACTACATGACTTATTCAATATAAAATTGACTTACTAAAAAGTATAGGGCTTTATTGTTGGTGGTTGCAATACAGAGGAAAAACACTTTTTGATGGAAATATAAAAAAAATAAGTTGAGTAGTTTATTTCTTGAGATCAAATTATTATGTGAAAGGGTTTCTAATCTTTCATTAAAATTTGAAACAAGCTTGATATTATACATTCAAACTCAATTTGTTCGTAATCTAAACCTTTCTCAAATAAGAGTCGTATTAAATTTTACGATTTATAAAAGTTGTAATCGAGGCAAGCTTCTATAAATTTTTATAAGTCAAATCCTAACTTTTACGATTTATTTGTCTTCTTCTCTACTTTTTCTAAACCTTAATCCAAGATACCGACTCTCCAATCAATGCGAAACATAATTTATCAAAGATCTAGCATGCCAACAAGGGGCATCATACATTCAACGACATTCCTATAAGATCGACAAGTGTAAAGTCTTTTATCTCTTTCCTGCTCATTCCTTTTGTCTCCCCGTTTCAACTATATTATTTTTTTTCCTTCTTTAAGTTTATTTTTTTGCCTTCTCTAATAAATTCTGGATTCTTTATGGTGTAAAAGAAGTACTGTTGAAGATAATGCAATTATTGATGGATACCATACAGATATATTTGGATTTGATGGTCTTTATAACCCCCCTTCTCTAACATCATCCTTGGGATTTCCTCCCTCTTCTTATTATGTAGTTGCCAATGAAGGTTTTTGCAAATAAAGCGTAAATTTAGGAATAGCGAGGCTCATTGTTGACACCACAACTCGAATCAAAGGTTTCTGATCAATGTGAGGACCAAATGAGTGAGATTTATCCTGACTCAGACAAACCTCAAATGGTAATTATAAACACTTAATATCAAACTAAGATATTGGCATTCATAATATCAGTACTTATCGTAAAAGGATATCCACACAAATATATATAAGCACATATCCAAAATGACAACAAAATCAAATCAAAAATGTTTACGAGGTTTTTTTTCTATGGCAATGGTGAAGTTCTACATATATAAAAGATACAATATAAAAGATGTGCAAAATAGATAACTTCTAACTTAGTTAATTTAATTTAAAGGATACAAGATGCGGGGCCTATTAAATGTATAAGGAAATTCTTCCAAAAAAAAAGTAACTTGCCTACTAGATTAAGGACTAGCCATGAAAAAATAATGTGAGGAGTGAGATCACACTTAATGAATAAATAATAACAAATACGGTATGAGAGGACAAGTAAAGAGAATCATTACTAACAATTTAACATAAAAATATTCGTAAAACATTATAATATAAGATCATTAAATTATAAAAAGAAAAGCATTAGACATTAAGAATTACTAATGGTAAATATTTTAAGTACCTTATAGTAACAAAATTGATGTGCTGAAATGAAAGATATTCATATATACATACACACATACCTACAGATATAATTTTACTAGTGAATATCATATCAAATAGCTATTTAGAATAGTTAAGTATATAGAAGAACAAACGATTAAAAAGTTGAGAAACATACTGCTACTAAACATATCAGAAACAAATGACCATGTGTTGCTAACACATGGAGTTAATGTCAATGCTATTAGCAAAGGTATTTAGATACCGTCCTTTGAATATAATGTCCTACATCATAATTCAAAGAGCTCTTATTAATTCATATAAACTTAAGACACAGAAACACACATATATTAGAATTTAAAAAATCATCAGTTATTTATAAGAACGTAATGTCATATAGCAGAATTCAAATAATTGATAATTATTCATAAGAACATAAGGCCACATGTAACACTCCAAAAAATATATCCTTTCTCTTCATACTTGTCCTCATTCCTTAATATAAATATATATATATATATTATATAACATAAGTATAGTCTCATATAACAATTCATATCGTAGACAAATTTTGAAAAAAAGCTATGGTCATATAAAAATAATTCAACAAACATATAACATAAGTTCTATTCAAAAGCTAGTTACATACATATATTCAAACATTTACAGAAAGATAAGGTTATGTGCACGAGCACGCATACACATACACACACATATATATATATGTATGTATATACACATACATACACATATGTATTTATACACATGCATACACAAGGGAACGTGCACACATACACACATATATATCTATATGTATGTATATAAATATGTGTGTACAAATAGATAATAATATTTGTATGCTATTTCACATGGGATCTGTTATATTGATTAACTAAACATCCTATAAAAGTTTGTATCTACCTACAACCAAACCAATGGAAGAACTGGAGCTTTTAAAATACCTAAAGCAAGGATTAGTCATGCATAAAAGAAGAGATTATAATACTATTTAAGTATGGAAAGTACGTTATCATACAAAGCTCTATATGTGATTTCAAACTCTAACTTAAAATCCAGCATAAATTAGTGATAGTTTTTGAAATCCTTGACAAAATAAATAGACTCGACATGAATAGAAGCAAAAACCCTTAAAATCTTACCTAAAGAGCCCACAATTGGAAGGATTTCAGCAAACAACAAGCTTAGGGGTTTAAATCTAAGGTTTGGATAACTTAGATTTTGAAGCACCAAAGGAACATAGGTAGAGAAAGGGTAGAAACAAGGAAAAAGACAAGGAAAAACTAAGGGACATGAGTCATGATATTAGAAATGAGAGATGGGAGGAGAGCGAGAGAGTTGGTATTTTAGAGTGAAAGAAAAGTTTGTAGAAGCTAAGCACTGGTCTAGATATTTATAGAGGGTCCCAAAGCTGCTAAAATTATTATAAGTGTACGACACAGGAAGAGGGTGAGCTTGAGTGTATAATATGGCATGGAGGTGAGTTTAAGTGAACAACAAAGCATAGGAATGAACTCAGGGTAGTAAGCTTAGGTGCACAGCTTAGCATAAAGGCAAGCTTAGATAGCATAGCTTATTTGTATTTTGTTGAAGTAAATGTCATGAACTTTTTTTTCATTTACTTTAGATTTCCTATATATAAGAAAATACCCCTTATTTAAATTCAACAAAAACGTTAAAAAAAAAACTCTTTAAGAATAAAAGGTCAACTCTCCCTCTTAAGAACAAAAAAAAAAAAAAAAAATTAGGAATTTCTGATGTAGCTAATTTTAAATTAAGGTGCTTTTACTTAGGATAAAAATCTCAAAAAAAAATCAATTCAACTTAACGATGAGAAAACAAAAGTTCAAAAAAAAAAAAAAATATTTTAAAATATAAAGCCTTAGTCAATAATTGATCAAACTTATAAGATTTTCAGGCTTAAACAGAATCATAATAATAGACAACTACATACTGATTTATGTAAACTTCAAAAAAAATTATCTTAAAATTTTTTTACTTCATTCTCTCTCTTCCTTTAGATGTTTAGTTTTGCGTGCAAGCTGATCGATGGGTACTCAATTTACTAGACCATAAAATTCTCTTCTAAGGGTCTAAAGAACTTCCTTTCTTCCACCACAAAAAAAAAAAAAAAGAAAAATTATACATTGCACATGAGATATCATTCATATTTTGATGCTACCAAAAATATAAGCCATAAAATATCAATTCTCTAAACTTGAAACAATAAAAGTATGAGTAAATATGCCAATGACACAAGAGCACTAAAAAAATTACTCATGTAATTAAAATAAGTGCTAAAATGAAGTGTGCAAAGTTCTTCGATCAAAATCAATTTAATAAATAAAAAAATAAAAAAAGATTAATTTTAGATTCTTATAAAATAAATTTATAGATTGCATACAAAAGTAATCATTTAGAGGCTAACTATAATGAGTAACCAATAACGAAGCAATGACGGTGCCTTATTAAATTGATTACGTATGATACCTAGAGTGATCACAATTAGTCGTATAAATTAACTACTTAGTGGAAGTTATACAAATAAAAAATTATTGATCTAAAGAACCACTAACGACAATGGAGAGAATTATTGACAATAAATTATCCAAAAGAAGACAATTATTACATGAAGCAACTATCAATCTATAATACTAGATGATAAAGAGGCTTTATGCAAAATCTCTCTCATGTTCTTAATATAGATTCATAATATCAATGCAGATTTTGGTAGAGTTTCTGAGCCTCTCAAGTGTAACTTTTCTTTCTTTTTTTTTCCCCTTCTCTCTAGAGCATATGATTGGCTTATTCTAGAATTTACCGAGATGTTTCAAAAGTACTTTTTCTTAGCATTTTTCAATCATTTTGTGCCTCTTTATTTATTTATAATGGGTGACTCATATTACATGTCTTCTTATTATAATATGAACCGTGAAGCTTGCCATAATAATGATTATTATTGGCACCATTGCATGCTAAGAAACAAATCAACACTAATTGATGCATGGATTTCTGGATATCATGCAACAGTGCTTCTATGATAATGCATTTCAATTCCTAGATCATAAGGCAGATTTCAAATCTCTGTCATGTAGCATGGAAAACACTCTACTTGAATTTGAGTGCTTAGCAAGTTGGCAAGCAGCTCTACCTTTGATTGCATAAAAGGTTGCTGGAAGTCAAAGAAAGTATTGCAGAAATTTAATGAATAAATTATGAAAAGTGCTTCTAATATCACAGTTTTTTTTTTCTTTTCTTTCTAAAATACCTACCTCTCCGGACTATAGAATAATTGTAGGAGTGAAAACTCTAGTACTCTAAAATGACGTAAATTTAAAACTTTTAAACCTCATGGTAAATTATAACTTTTGCATGTAAATTTTCACTGGTTCAAATAGAACTGACAACAAATAGGCTTGACTCAAGTCCTTTCAGATCCGTTCCCGAAGCAAACGAGGGAGGGTTCAGGGGTTAAGCCCGACCGCTGGCATCAACCTTTAAATCCTGGCCATCCGATTAAACTTTAAAGGTCTAGCTCGCGCGGTCTTCAAGCTATCGAACACCTCTCTATGCCTTTGTCCCTGCCTTCCCTTTTCTAATGGTTTAGGCCGGCGGTAATGAAGCCTCCGGCCGCCGCCTCCATTACTTCTCCGACGCAGTCGGTCGAACGAGAGATGGCTGCAGTAACCACTGCCAATAAGGCCTTCAAAGCTCCTTGGGCTCGCCTGCTCTGTCTCCGCTCCCTCTCTCAACTTCCCAACGGCGCCGCAATCCATCTCGTCGCGAGAAGGCCTTCGATCCGGCCCCTCTTTTTTCCCTCAAATGCCGAGCCCCACCGCGCCCGGCGCTTCTCGGCCAATGCGGTGATAGGGGACCGCGTGGTCCAGGAGCTGCTGGCCGAGGTCGAGAGGGAGAAGCAGCGGGAGAGGGAGGAGAAGAGGAAGGCCGGGATAGAGGTCGACGAGGAGGAAGAAGAGGAGGACTACATGGGGGTGGGCCGGCTTATAGAGAAGCTGGAGAATAAGAAGGTCAAGGATCTCGACAATATCGATCAGTTCTGGGAGCCTACCGACTCCGAGAGCGATGACGACGAGCGCTTCTCCCCTGACGAGGTGAAGAGACGCGCCGACGAGTTCGAGAAGAAGTCCAAGCGGCATGCGGAGCTGCTCAAGAGCTTCGCTGAGGCTGGTATGGGAACAATATCGCCATCTTTTGTCATTCCTTTTTTTTTTCTTCTCTAAATTTCGGATAAAAACACCTGACCTTTTAATTGCCTGACTGCTTACTTATTAGTCCTTAAATTCAAGAAAGAAGATAAACTGTTTTTTTTTTTAAGGTGTGGGGATTACGAATCTGCTTCTCGTTGTGAAGAGATGAGTAGTTTCAAAATTTCATTTAATTTGCCCCGCTTAAATCTTATGTGGTTTGAATGATTAATTGAGAAGAAGATGTAACTTTTGTTTTTCCCTGCTTTCAAGAAGCTGAGAATGTAAGTCATCCAAGAATGAATGTTAAAATCACTTCATAGTCAATTTCTAATATGCTGCTTGTGAAGTGGGAGGAGTGAATGATGCGTGAGGATACTTGGTGCTGAGCGCAAGCAGTTGGGACAAGGCTGGATGGTTACAGTTGCTAGTTCTGTTTTCTTTGCTGGAAGTCACTGAATATTGTGATGCTAAAGGTGCAAATAACAAAAGCGAGAAGCACATCATTTCAGAGTTTTAACACTACTGAATGTTGAAAGAAAATACAGCAATAGGCTTTTTGTACAGCGAATTTTGACAACTATGTTTTCAGCACTGGGTGCTTTGTTGGTTTCTAAGATCTTGAGGTGTTGTTAAGGAGAATGGAGAGGGAGCCTCACGCGATGTTGAGCAAAGGGACGGCATATGAATATGATGTGTGGTCCTACTAAATGCTATCAATCCCTTCTAATCTGAATAATTTCTGGTTGTGTGCGATACACTTTTCATGTCTTAGTTATTGATTCATAAAGGAACATATGCATTCTGCCTAGTTGTTTCCATTCATGCTGTAGATATACTTTACTTCCTGTGTGTTCATATCATGCAGATTTCAATGCTGCACAGCTAATTGACTGGCAGCAAGCATCTTACCATATAAGTGGTTGGTATTCAATTTTTGTATTTTGTCTGTTTTCATCAATGTGCTCCTGATGTTGCAGCTTAGTCAGTTGCTTAAACTAACTGGTTATCGACGTTCTTGGTTATCGACGTTCTTTTTATGAGCATGTACAATTGTAAATTTGAATTTGGTGGGTTCAAAATATATGTAGAAGATGTTTCAGGTGAATCATTCATCAGACATGGTTTACTTTATGTTACTCCTTTCTGAATTTTTCTGGTTTGAGTCATTGTGAAATGAGATGCAGAACATCCCACATATTGATACTGATTTTAATGTCAAAAATAATTTGATTTTCTTTCCTCATTGTTTTCATTCATGGGGCATGGCTAGTCAATTTTGCATCTTTACTGATATTTGAATTGTGGTAGCACATTTATATCTTTGTAATTCTATAACAGAAACTCTTGATGAAGCTCATAAATGGATGACGAGAATTGATAAATTTGAGCAGCGACATTTGAAATTGCCATTGGAGTACCGGGTTATTGGTGATTTGATGAATCGCCTGAAGGACACCACTGAACAAAAAGACAGATTCATTCTTCTACAGAAGCTAAATCGAGCTGTGAGGGTGATGGAGTGCAAGGAGGCCTATGACCCAAACAATCCTGCAAATTTTGGAGTCATCCAGCATCAGCAAGTTGGCTCTCCTGATGATCTGGTTGATAATGCTGGATTTGAAAAGGAAAAGCAAATGATTCAGGGGGCTGGTCTTGAAGAAGATGATGAAGATTTCTCTGAAACAAAAGAGAAAGATGATTTACTATTGGAGAAACTAAATGCCATAGAGAAAAAGATTGAGGAGAGGCTAGCAGAACTGGATCATACATTTGGAAAGAAGGGCCGAGTTCTGGAAGAAGAAATCACAGAGCTGGTAGAGGAGAGAAATTCTTTGACAGAGAAGAAAAGAAGACCTCTCTATCGAAAAGTAAGTGCTGGCATCTTTAAGCTTACTTTAAGAGTCAAACAATTATTTAGCTTATGAGGAGTGTGCTTTCTGTATATTTATATGATGGCGTCGTCATTATTACCTTGATTTTTATTTTTTATTTTTAAAGCATAATGATATTTGTAATCAATCAGGTAGACTATGGTTGCAGATAAGCTGTGCAAAATTTATGTGCTGCAACTGATCAATATGTTTTCCTAACTTTATTCTAGAAACTAGGTTTGCATATTGCTTATGTCAGTATCTATATCCTTAGATGATCACAAAATGCTTGCTTTATGTGTATAACCTTTGGATGGAAGTGGTTATAAATTCTCTCTTTACTTTTGAATGGTATACTTTCTTTCCCTGTTCTTGCTGCCTATGCTTGTTAACATAACATAGCTTCACATAATTGAGCATCTTGATGATTCAATTGTACGTACACATGAACAGTTGATTTGGGATCATAAAGTAAAGGGGATTGTGAGCCTCCTCCAATCTACTTTATCAGAGATGTAAAAGGTTCACAGAAGTAAGAAAATTGCTTGGTACCACATTGGGAGCATTAGAACAGCACATTGTTAGATGATACTATATTTTTCAGATAGAAGGTCCGTGGCATGTAAGAAGTGAGGAACCACTGGTGGCACAGAAAGTTCAGCATTTGTTTGAACAAACTTTACCTCAGAGTCTTATTAATGATCAACTTGTTTGGGAGGGATTGATATATATGGAAGTGGAGACACAGACAAACCTGTTGTTCAGTCTTGATTTTTTTTTTTTTTTTTTTTTCTTCTATGAGACTTTTTGGTGCTTATTTACCTATTCTGTCTACTGAAAATGTTAAGAGTTGGCCGCTTTCTTGGGACAGGCTGGCAAATGATTAAGTGACCAAACAAATGGAATTTAATTCTTCATGTGATCACGTGAGACTTTTGGAAAAAATAGGGTTACGCGAAGTTATTGATATGCTGATCCTTACTTAAAGAGGACATATAATTTCTGCCTTATGTCTGACATTTGGAATTAGTAAAAATTTAAATCTTTTTTTGCATAAATGGAGCAGCCATTTCCATCTATTCTGTATTTAATCAATTTCTTTTATCATTGTCATTCAGCTATATCATGCCCTTTTATTTTCTTGATCATCTATATTTCTATTATCTTCTTATAGCTGCTTCTCTTTTTCCTGAAATAACCTTTCACTGATTGTGGAAAAAACATGAGAATTCAAAAACATTTTAAATCATCAAGTTTTCTATCATGTCTAATTTAAAACATGAAGTCCTATCAACCTGTTATAAATTGTGCAAAATCACAATATCTTCACTTTTGTCCATTGTTATTCTATTGCATCTAGACATGTTTGGTTATTTGAATGTGGGTGCATGGAAGAGTTGTTTCACTGGAACTGGGTCTTTAAGTTGTTTGTTGCCTGAAATGACTGGCAAAGTACAGTTACAATTGGAAGTGAGATTTATCCGAGTTCTGTGTGTTATAATTATAAACCAAATTCAGTGACTTTGGATGGGGAGGATCTGAAGTTGCTTGAAGTGGGCCACTTTAAATTCCACCACTTTTGCCCAGCCAAACATGCCCTTAGTTAATTTCTAATAGATGTATTCATATGGCATTATTATCTGGAATTCATCTTACTCACGGACTTGCAGTTTTATACTTATAGGTTATTTAGAACTTCTCACCTTGATACAATAATGTAGCATATCAAACTGAACTTCTCAATCTTTGCAGCTATTAAGGACAAACAATAATTTCATGCATGGGGCTTGTAAAAGGTTTTATTATATGTGTGTGTGTGTGTTTTTTCATCAAGAAGTCATCTCATGATTTTTGCATCAACTTCATATATGCATCTGAATGCTGTCTGTCTGTTTGGCTGCCTGCATTTTTGTCCATCAATATGAACTTGAGTATATGTGCCCTACTCCTTTCTTGATTTCTGTGAAGAGTTAGTCCATTGAAATAGGACGTCTTTTCAAGTAATTTCTTACTAATTTTATATTAATCTTCTCTAGTCTGTCCTTATAATTTCTGAGCCTTCATTATGAGTGCCTTCTGGAAAGGCCGTATCTAGTGTACGCTTTAAATGTCTTAACCATGCCTAATGGAACTCTTTCAATTTATTCTCTTCGTGTACCATTCTTGATATGTTATGATTTTAAAATGCTATCCCTTTCAGAATTAACTCAAGTTCACATTATATCCAGAGTCCTTCATTGCCTTAGATTCAAATTCATATGGTGAGATGGATCTTTTTATGATCTAGTAATCAGGTTATTCAGCAATTGCATGACACTTTGAAGTCTATTGGTGATATATTGACCTTGTCATTGTGAAGACCAATGACTTTTTATTTCCTCTGTAAGCATATCAAAATCTGTGCCATATTGACTGTTCTAACATTCATAATGAGCACGCATGGACGAACCAAGGAGGTGTTTATTGTGCCATGTTATTTTTTGTAGTGATGGTATATTTATCTTATTCTGAAATTTGTTCGATAAAATCTGTTTATCTCTTCTTACATTGGTACTAATCTTATTATTAGTTATACAAAATGGAAAATTGTTACATGTTTTTCTTACACATGTATTCATGTTTTTCTTACGCATCTATCATTTGTAGCATGTTATCTTTCAAATAGTTTCCTGAAAAGATACATTTGTATGTTAAGTTTATACTTCGATTTTATTGCTGGAATCTGCAAGTTGTACCTTGTCTTTTGATATCTAAGTCAATTTTTTTTGGCAATCTACACAGGGCTTTGATGTGAAGGTAATCGATGTAAATCGGACATGTAAAGTTACAAAGGTGATAAAGTTTCTTTTTCACTCGGCTCTTTGACTAGAGGTGATTCGTTTCTTTGTTAACTGTTATGACACTAATTTGTTTCTGTTTCAGGGAGGGCAAGTGGTGAAGTACACTGCATTGCTTGCTACTGGAAACTACCATGGAGTTGTGGGTTTTGCTAAAGCTAAAGGTCCGACAGCTAAGATTGCTATTCAAAGGGTATGAGTTTGAAACCTTCTGGTGTTTTTGTAATTATAAATTTTATATGTTAATAGAACTATGTCTGTTTCTTGTCCAACACGTTAGCTTGTTTCTTTGCAACAAGGTATTGGGTGCTCTATTGATGGTATATCTAACTAAAACCTGAAATTGGAATACTTCAATATCAGTTGTTCTTTTATCTTGTGTCTGCAGCTGTCCTGTTTTTAATTGCCACTCTGTGGTGTCTAGTCCTGTTCTTAGTTGCCACTCTATGTTGTCCAGCAAAGCTTACACTGGTTCACTTTCTTTGATGGTTAATTGGACCATTTTTCCTCTATTTTATTCATAAACTGGTCAATATTTGCATGCGTATGCACATGTAGAATCGGAATTATTCTGACCAAAAATTGTAATTGTTCATGGTAAAAAAAAAGAATTTCAAACCTATATTATTAAACTGGTTTGAGACATAGCTTTACCATGTGCGAACAAAATCCATAATCTTCGTAAAGAAATGTCACATGTGCTTCTAGCAAGCAATTGAAACTAGACTTTAGCCTGTGTGTACAGTTGACCTGAATAAATATCACTCTCAAGTATCACTCTCAACTTTCATCTGGTAACAGAAACTCTCAGCATACAATAATCTGTGCATAATCTGAATAAATATTACCATCGCAGTTAATCTGAATAATGTGCACATAATCTGAATAAATAAACTCTCAACATACAATTATCTCATATCTGTGTGTGATCTGAATAAATATCACTTCCAACTTATATTTTCATTTGGGTAATGGAAACTCTATCACTATTGCTGTTTTACAAAATACAATAATTTGCATTTTTTCTCATTATAAATAACATTGTAGACTCAGTTCTAGGAAATGAGAAAAGAACAGATATGAGATATGGGCCCAATGATACCTCATGCCTTTGGGTAATATGCCCTGGCAGAATACCATACGATATTAAAAACTGTTTTTCTACTCGTTCCACTAAAGGCATTGGCTGAACTTGAATAATAAGTGGCTGAACTTGAATAATAAGTCTATCTCAAAAATCCAGATAACACTTGAACTCTAGCATGGATTGCTACTTGGCATACATGATGGAAGATACATGTGTGTGCCTCCTTGCTCCCTCCCCCACCCCAACATAACAATATTGGTAAACTTAAGGTCTCAATTCATAGCAATGTTTCATATCTGATGGACCTAAGCATCAATGGTTTGCTATGGCTTGCACTTAATGAATTCTTGACAATTACCTTATCTAAGCAACTTCGTGCTAGTGGCCATGCTCATAATGCACCAACTTTGCCTATCATTTATTTTGATTGAATGTTTTGTCAACCTACAACATTGAAAACTAAAGTTGGCGAAACTGGGTATTGGTACCGAATGGAAACGAACTGACAACATATTAGTGGTTTATGCTGGTATGCCATTTTTTCCTTTTTTTTAATTTTTTCATATTTTTCAATATTTTTTCCTTTTTTTATGTGGTAGATGAGGCTGAGTGCCTCTCAGGAGCATTCATCCTCTTTTTTCTCTTTTATTTGCATTCAAAATCATTTAAGTAAATATCATTCTGTATTCTCTTTTCATTTGCTTAAGATTTCTTATGAAAATAAGGAAAATACCTTCATTTGAATTCAATAAAAATATCAGAAAAATCAAATTCATTAAGAATAAAAAGTTTACTCTTCCTTGTAAGAACAAATTTGAAAAATTTCACAAAATTCCAGTTTAGCAAATATTAAGTTAGGGTATAAAAATTTTAAAAAATTAATTTAATGTGTAAATGATTAGAAAATAAAATACTAAACAAATATTTTAAAATATAATTTGTAAGGCTTTGACCAATACTTGATCAAATTTATAAGGTTTTTAGACACAGAATCACAATAATAATGAACCTCACACTGACTTATTCTGACTTGTTTCACAGCTCATCGAAATAATAAAATTAAACTTATCATAAAATTTTAAGGTTAAAACATATGGCATATTTCTTAGGGTCCAAATTATAACGTTTCATTAGACTGAAAGACTCTCCTTTAAGAAAAACACCCCAACCTCTAGTGGGCAGGCATCGGACTAGTGGGTAGACAATCACTCAGTAGTTGGAGTTCTACTAGGTCCCAGAGAGCTGCGATAATGATAAATTGCTTGGTCTGGCTATCGTAGATCAATCATCAGAAGTCATCTCCTTCCCTGTTCACTTGGGAAAGGAGGAGATGGTGGGTTGGGTCAGCTTGATAAATTGGGTGGATTTTGGTTCAAATCAGAATTGATCTTGTGGTTCATCCCCTCTCCCCTCATGATAGTTTAGATGGCCAGGTTTCAGTGATTGAGATTGTTTATGGATGGAAATTTGTTGGCACTTTTGTAAATAGTACAGATTTGTTATGGTTGGGATCTACACAAAGGTGATTATGTGATAGAGTTGCATGATCTTGCTGTAACTTTCAGTTCTAGGGGTGCATAAAAGTAAGAACATTATCCATTGACCTTATTGACTATACTGCAAATGCTGACTAATGAATTGAAAATGCTATCTAAAGATTGATTTGCATGTAACTGACATCAAGACCAATGTTACGACTTAAGAGTGCAATAGGTTTTGGTTTAGCTAGTTTATTTCAATGTTTTATGTTCTTGCACCTTGGGTTTATGAACTATTGTATTTAACAAGAAGGGTAAAACTTTCTTGGTTCAAGCTGGACCACTTTCTCTGCGCCTAATACTGAATTAGATGAGTGAATCCATGAACTCCAGAGCAGGGATTGTGGTAAAATTTATGAGTACATTGACCTATAACGTATCCAGTGGTACACAGCCTGATGCAACCCTACAAAGACATGTATGGACTAGTTACCATGAGCATCAATGCAAGCCATGCATTGACTCATATGAAGTATGAGAGGGTACATGAAAACATCAGATGGGAATTTGGGCTATTTGTAATGCATTGATAGGTCGGAAGTGGGATGGTATGTACCAATACTTATATTTATATAATTTGAGTTTTCATGAACACAGTTTGAGCGACCAGGACATATAATGTTTTGAAGTGCCCTTTGATATGATTTCTGCTGCAAAATTTAGGTGATATTGGTTCCTCTTGTGTGGAAGGCTGCCTCTGTATGGAACTATGGCTATGCCTCAGCATATACTTTTGCCATTTGGTCTGGTATCTTTGCAGATGAGGACCTTAATCTTTCTTTTCCTAATCCTCAGGCATATGAGAAATGCTTCCAGAATCTTCATTATGTGGAGCGGTATGAAGGGCATACTATCGCTCATGCAATCCATATGAAATACGAGAAAACCAAGGTGCATGCACCCCCTACTTTTTTGTTGTTTAATTTCTTTCCTCTCATTTCAGGTCTGAGGCATTTTAACTTTATTCTGTTTGCGTTGAAACTTCTGCTAGGTATACCTCTGGCCAGGTCCAGTGAGAAGTGGGATGTCAGCAGCCAGCAGAACTGTTGAGACTGTGCTGCGTTTGGCTGGTTTCAGCAACGTCAAAACAAAGGTCTACTGCTGCTAACAAAAAACTTGTGCTCCTGTTTCTCTTTCCATTACAGATGATGAAATGTTGGGTTTTCTTGCAGATCATCGGCTCAAGGAACCCGCTTAATGTTGTGAAGGCTCTTTTCAAAGCATTGAATGCTGTAAGGGATCTCAGAAATTTTCGTTATCTTATGATTTTGGTTATCATGTCCAAGGCTTAATGTTGATTGATTTCATCTTTGCCATGCAGATTGAAACTCCCAAGGATGTCCAGGAGAAGTTTGGACGAACTGTTGTTGAGTCATACTTATTATGAAGCAAAGCAATAGCATTGGAGCACTTCATTACAATATCAAAAATTCTTTTGCTTGCAATGCCTTCCAGTGTGGTAAGAAGCTACAGGGATTTTCCTCTGCAAGCTGAGCCGAACCCTCTTGATAGTTTTCTGATCTTTAGCCATTTCTGTATTGAATAATCACAAGCAATCCGCATGCTAGCATAATGTATACGAGGACAAGATTTAATCATGCTTTTCTAGGCATGAGGACTTCTTGATTAGCCAAGTTGAGATTTAACATGGGTAAATCTACAATGATGCCGTTAGATTCAACCAGCCATCCGAATCTTCTCCAACTAATATATTGTTGTTATAATATATTTTTTAATTTAATACTTTACTGTGAGATGGTTGTATTCTTCTGGTTGGAGAGTGTAAAGTAGAATGAATGTCTGCAAGACAATACAATGATACCAAAATTTTAATGCAAACCGATGTATAAGAGATTGCAGAGTGACATAAAACAGACGAGTTTAATATCTTGTGAAGCCGTGGATGCATCCATTTACGGCGGCGCGGGGAGGCACGAGGTCTAACTAAATATGGGATGTACCGTGATTTGTATTGCTAGGTATATGTTGTGTGAACTTAAGGGAAGTGGCTTTTAATTTGCCACCGTGAACCACATGGGAGGCAAGTCCAGCCGGGCGGTCGGGCAGTGCGACGTGGCGACTCCACGATCGCACGGCGGTCCGCCCTTGCGCTTTTCCATCCATCCTACCCACTTTTCCCCTTTTCCGTCCTCCACGCCCGCTTGTGCCGTTCGGCCGCGGTGCGCACCCTAGCAAAGCCTCGTCCTGATATCGCCGGCTTATCATTCCTCGTCTCCGTCGAGATGGCTGGCTGGCTGGCTGGCTGGATGGATGGATGATAGATTGTGAGTGAGACGGCTGAATCGAGGCGAGGAGGAGGGGGACGACGACGACAATAGATCTCCGCTATTCCGTCGCGGTTGCACATGTTGTTGTGCACGTGGTCATCGATCTTCGCCGCCGTCCTCCCTTTTTCTTTTTCTTCTCTCCGTATGATCATCATCATCCCCTGTCCGAATCCCGGATCCGAGCGCTTCCGATTATCACTTCCTCTTTCCGTGGGAGACAGATAGCAGCCGAGAGACCCCCAACCAAGAAAAGGAGATTGTTCGATTCATCCATAGAGGATACTGTCAGTTGTTGGCTGCTAATTATGGATGATGACGGCTCCTCGATATTGTAATAATAACAGAGAAAGCAAGCGAGCGAGCGAGCGAGAGAGAGAGAGAGAGAGAGAGAGAGAGAGAGAGAGAGAGATTGGTGATGGGGCGTGAGGGGGAAGGGGAGGAGGAGGAGGGGGGCTGCCGTGGCCAAGGCCACGCTGATGGCGCCGGAAATAGCCGTCACTTCCTCGACCGCAGCAAGGTCAGAATACTGCTCTGCGACAACGATCCCAAGAGCTCCCAGGAGGTTCTTCAGCTCCTCTGCAACTGCTCCTACCAAGGTCTACAGCCTTCTTTTTCTTTCGCCTTCTCTTATTCATCATTTTCCCTTTATCTACTTAAAAAAAAAAAAAAAAATCTTAAGCTGGTATTCTTTTTTTCCTCTAACTGGAACAGTGGCTAATTGAAGATCACTAGTCCTGTAAATAGAAACGATCTCCATTAGTCTCTTGATGCTCTCAAAAATCGATCTTGATGTTGGTCGAATGATAGATATATGGTGGTTGATAGAAGTACGTTGTTCTGGCAGCTGTTTTGCCCCCAAGAGGCCATTTATATTTCCTCTTCCTTCTTTCTTCATTTCTTGATACGATGAGCACCAGTTTTTTTTTTTTTTTTAAGTACTTCCTGTGCTATTGTAGCTGTCCACAAGTTTAGTTTATTACAGAGTAATTACCAGTGCATCATCTCTCATGAAATCAAGAGTTTCCCGTTGATATGTTACCAACTGTGTTAAGATAGACATTATTCGTCCCAATATAGACCTCAAGAGTTTGACATGCTAACAGCAAACTGATGTTGGATCTGTGTTCCTCCAGTAACTTCAGTGAGGTCTGCCAGACAGGTGATTGATGTGCTTAATGCCCAGGGACCTGATATCGACATCATTCTTGCCGAGGTTGACCTCCCAATAGCCAAAGGGCTGAAGATGTTGAAGTACATAAATAGAGATAAGACATTGAGGCGCATCCCCATCATCAGTAAGCATGTTGTGTTCTTACAAATGTTTGCGCCACTTGTATTGATTGTCACTTACGTTCTAACTGCTGCCTTCCCATTGTATTTCTTAGTGATGTCTGCACAAGATGAGGTCTCGGTTGTTGTCAAGTGCTTGCAACTTGGGGCAGCCGACTATCTCGTGAAGCCATTGCGTACAAATGAGCTGCTAAATCTCTGGACCCACATGTGGAGGAGAAGACGCATGGTTCTCCTTCACAATACCTTCCTGCACCAGATGTTATCTTATGAATTGCAATACTTGAAACTGTAGTATTACAGATTTTATAGTTAGAATTAGCAGTTATTTGTTTTGTTTTGGCAGCTTGGTTTATCAGAGAAAGATGTTTTTGGCCATGACTTTGAGCTGGCACTCTCCGATCCTAGTGATGCTAACACAAATAGCACAACTCTACTCTCGGATGACACAGATGACAAACCTGAGAAAGCAACATGTCCAGAGATTAGTGTGTCAAATCATCATGAATATGAGGTAAGAGTTGGTCATTAGTGAAAGCTGTTACTTATTTACTTTAAACATGTCCTTAAAGTGTATTTGGACCTAGGAGTGGCAAACCTGTGGGATCTTTTTTTAGATCTCTGACCAGTTAAGGCATTGGCAATATATGCTGTAGCATATTGCGCAGAATCCATTTTAAAATCCTCTATACCAAGCATCAGTTATCATCAGATAATGCTTTGAACTTATCCGACCTCGTGTGCTTGCACCTGTCACTATTCATTCTAGCTTCCCTTGTGAGGATCAGAATCCTCCCTAGTTGTAAAATCACGTATTTTTGTATTTCTAATCTTGTATCGTTCCCAGTTTAATGCCTCTGCCATGGAGCCTGCTCAAGATAATTTGTTGGAGGAAGAGCCTAATATTCTCAAGGAAGGTGATCGTGCAGGTAGGCTGCTCAAGTCTCTATGCAGCTTCTGCTGCTTAAACTAGTTTTTTTTTTCTTTTTCTTTTTCTTTTTCTTTTTCTTTTTCTTTTTCTTTTCTTTTTTTTTTCAATGCCTGCCTGCAGGTATCCTCTTACCCCAGTCTTCCTCAGGAAAATAAATTTTTACCAGTATTCTCAGGAGGATTTTTTTCATGCCCAAAGAAGACTGACCTGAAGATTGGTGAATCATCAGCCTTTTTGACATATGTTAAGTCAAATGCACCAACAGGGCGCATCCAACTGAGCAATAGGGATGGATACTCTGCTCTATCAACACATTGTGAAGAAAATATTCTTGTAGGAGGTGATACTGAGAGCAACAGAGGGGCACAAAGAAGCTACTCTGATGGAAATGGCACTGTTACTGGTGAGAACACTTGTGATACAAGTACCCTTCAAATGCCATTGGAGAGTCCTGTAGTGTGCCTTTCTTCTTCGAATACACAGCCACAATCAACAAATGAGGGCCATGTTGATGTTTCTCATGTTCCATCAATCTTCCATTTACCAGTTTATTATCCAGGGATGGTGGAGCAGAATATGATGCCCTCATCTGTGCAAATGTTTCAGGGAGGTTTGAATGATGCACAAGCACAGACCACACCAGCTTTGCTGTCTCCATATAATGTTCTTCCTCAGTGTCCTCATATGCCCATGATGCCGTCATTTTTATATCATCCAGTTGGTATCAGTTTGCAATCAGGTCAGGTGCCTGCATTGCACACATGGACATCAATGACAAGCTCATCTACACCTGAAGTGAAATCTGAACGAACAGAAAGAAGAGCTGCAGCACTTATCAAGTTCAGGCAGAAAAGGAAGGACAGATGTTTTGACAAGAAGATTCGATATGTCAGTCGAAAACAACTTGCTGAAAAAAGGCCAAGAGTTCGTGGGCAGTTTGTGAGGCAGGTGAATAATATAGATGTTCACCACAATGAATTTATCACTGTTGATGTTGATTCTGAGGAGGATGAAGAGGAGGAACCTACATCCAAGGAGCTGGAACTTGTTTCTTCTCCTGAACAGAATGTTTCGGAGTGTTGATCTGTTTAATTGAAGCTGGCAATTCACAATGAATTTGTTGCTAGTGATGGTGATTATCAAGAGGATGAAGATGAGGAACCTTCATCTTGGAAGCTAGATCTTGCTTATTCTAAGTGGAATGCTTCAGAGTTTGATCTGCTTTATAGAAGCTCACAAATGTAGTATAGATATGCTGATGCATGGGCTATAGGGCGGCAGGTCTCCCCTGTGCCAGAAGTCACAGACTTTTATTGTTGCAACACTTTCCCATACTGGCTGCATGTTGGTCATAGATTGTGCTCTTGCAGCGCAAACCTTGGTGAACTTGAAGAGGAAAAGAATATCATGGTGTTCATAACTTGAGGAGTTGGAACAATCTAGGTGGTATTTAGCTGCAAACCTCTCTGCAACAAACTTACAATGCATAAATTCTTGGGATGTTGATAATCTGTTTTTCAAAATACACTGGACTACTCTTTTGTGGTTTGTAACTTTCTTGTAGAGATAATTCATTGAGCTTAGCCTTCCTGCAAGAACTTAATCAAAATCTTGATGTTTCTGAAAAACATAGTATTATATGGTGAACATCCTTTATATTTAGTTGGTTTCTTTTCAGTTCCTACATTACCAGCTAATGCCACAGCCATACAAGATAACCAACAAAACTTGTTCCTATATATTTGTTGGCTTGCGTGAACTTTATGCTGCCATTTGCTCCTACCTGGTATAACTTGCTAATAAGAGCTAGTTTTGTGAAATCCAATTTTAGCACTTCCACTTCCACTTTCATTGATTCTTCCTTTTATTTTTCAGACCATTTAATTCAATTTCATATCTTCTAGTGTTTCAACCGTCGTCTGCAGCATGAGCTGTTCATATAATACAAATTGGCTTCTGGACCCCCCTGGCTGAATGCAACCGTTCCTGGATCTGATTTGACAATAGGCTTCACTAGTTTTAAGACATTGTAGTTCCAAATTGTCGTTTTACTCTCATGAAGAATCTCTGTTGGAATACCTTGATGATTCTACCTGCATCAGTTTTAATGGATCAGCATGAAATTGATCTGGATATCTTGCTTGCTTTTGTGTGTGCGTGTGTGTGTTTTTTTTTTTTAATAAAAATTTTAACTCATACAATTCTGTATATAGGGAGCCCTTAATTTTAGTTTTTATTTTGGGTTTGTTTAAGGAATTTGGTGATATGCCCTGAGATTTGAACAGCGCCTACAATTTGTAGACCTGTAAGTTGAAATTCATGGGTCGATGGTGCAGGTTTGATAACAATTAAAGGGCACCAAGACAAAGCTTTACCGTATCAAAAATACGATACGAGCCTGTTTCAACCTACCTTTTAGGTCAAATATAATTTCACTTAATTGGGATTAGTTTTCTTCAATGTCTGCAATGTCGACCCAAATTGCTCGATTGAGACCATATTGTATTGAATTGGTGTGGACTTAATTTTATATGCAAGGTTTGGAACTTATAAAAATATGTCCGAACTAAACCAAATCACCTAATTTTGCTTGGTATGACTTGGTTTGAATCAGTTCTTGATATCCTGGCTTGAGCGAGAGAGAGAGAGAGAGAGAAAGAGCATGGAGAAACCTTTCTCCTTTCTTTTCTATTTAATATGAGAAGATACTCAATTTTATATGCAAGGTTTGGGACTTGTAAAAATATGTTCGAACTAAACTAAATTGCTTGGTATGATTTGGTTTGAATCGGTTCTGATATCCTGACTTAAGAGAGAGAAAGAGAGAGAACATGGAGAAACCTTTCTCCTCTCTTTTCTATTCAATATGAGAAGGGAAGAGGGTGAAGGTGAGGGAAATCAACTCAAGCGTTAAGTTTTGGTATTTGCAGCGGTAAACCATGGTAGGATCAGGTACATGATTTTTGGACTTAAAAAAAAAGGAAAAAAAGCGATACGAGCATTGGAGACGATTGATGCGAAGCCCTTTAATTTAGATTCTAAGATCTCTGGACCCTTGGACAATTGGCTGCCTAGATCATCTTGTCATACAAACAAAGGTGATAATAATAATCTAAGTGAAGATGCATCTAGTAGGCACGGTAGTAGAACTAGATACGGAGATGTGTATATGACTTGCAGACATATAGCGAGTCTATTCATTGGCTAGTCTCGTTTTAGTCATGTCATACATGATGTAGACTATTTTGCATGATTTAAACTCTATGATCATACGATAGGATACAAGAGATGGATCCTTCGAGGTGATTCATAACTTGAGGTTGCTGCAACAGATGATACAGTATGCGAAGTAGAGTTTTCATATGTCTCTATTTCCTTATCATGCATTATATTCTATTCTATAGACACTATATAATCTGTATGTATACCCTTTGTTTGAGATAATGTATTTGAGTGGCTACTGCTCTGCACAATCTTAGCTAGATTAGAGGTCAGATTTTAGAGTCAATCTTTCTTAGATGAGATGGTGGCTTAGTATTGGACTGAAGACCAGTATTAGGGTGGCTATCTAAAAGATCTATATTATTAGATGTAGAGATGGGTATAATATCTAGGTTGGACTCAAGTCAAAGGTTTAGGCTATGAATAAGATACTAATATCTATATGCAACAAGACATTCCATTACAGACTAGTATTTGTTCATATTTAATAATTTAAATTTATTTGATATATATATTTTTAAGCTAAGCATTTTGCATTGCATATTATTGTTTATTAAAATCACATCAAAAGTCTTATTGTTTCTTGTAACCAAGCTCTGCTGAACCATTCTGAATCAGTTGGTTCGAAGCACACTAAAATCGTACCAGTTTGGATTTGGATCAATTCAATGGTTTGAGTCGGTTCACGAGTATTGGGTTTGAATAGCCATAAATTTAGGTTTTAGATTTGGTTTGACCTATTTAATAAATATAAAAAGGTCTCTCTTATCTTCGGTTCACATGTTGTTTTTTCATTCAGAATCCCTTTTACGTGAACAAAACCTTAACCTTCTGTGCTTGCCCATTGCTCTCTTTGTCCATCACATCTTCGCTGCCATATATCGTTTGTCGCCAAAACCTTAACTCTAATCCTTTTCAAAACCACAGGTTGGGGAGAGAGAAAAGGATAGCCGCCAGACTTTCGTCTCTCCCTATTCTCTCTCTCTTCTCTCTCCTTCCTTTCTCTCCTCCACTCTTGGTCCTACTTGCCATCGTTGCCCTTAGTTCTCTATAGTGCATTCTGGTACCGTACCAAACTGATTACCGACTGGCATGGGTTGTCAATACAATTTGATGGATCTTGCTTATGACAAATATAAAATAAAATATCCTTAAAATCACAATTCCAAGGCCCCTAAATCTCAAAATCACCATAACAACTAGAAAATTGAGAAAAAAAACAAAAAACCTGGACAGTACTAAATGACTACCGAATTGATATGCTTTTGCATGTTGAGCGCTAGTATGATATGGTTTCATATTGACTTTGTACCTAACTAGTTTAGCATATGAGATCAAAATAGCTATAACTATCTTAATTGCCATATTTACCATAGTCTTGGTTAACGGAGGACTAGGGGTGAAATTGGTATGCACTAGGTCATCTTGTTGCATCAAAAAACTAGGGGTGAATCCTTACGAGTCTCCTAGTCACGTGACCATAATATAGGGATGCATGATAGAAAACATTTAGAGTACCAATCAGTGGCATCCTTGTACTAGGTGATCAATCTACTTGGCTATCACCAGGTTGGATTTTCTCCTCTAAATTTAATGTAGTGACTATGAAATTGATTTTTGCACTCTCCATAGAAAGTGCACATGAAAACACATGATATAGTGATCATGGTTCACCAAATCATCTCAAACTGCTTGGTTTGGGACATTCAGGCTGTAAATTGGTCAGATTAATTTGTGATCCATTCGATTAAATTCGATCCGATTCGATTCGTATTTAGAGATCTATGATTAAGTCAGGTTTGAAAATTGAACAAGATATAAATTTCGGATCCGGTTTGAGTCTTATATTTATCGATTCAATTCGAACTTGATTATCTTAATCCATAAACTTTAATTATATAAATCTTATTTTTTATTTCCATTATTTTTATAAATTCATTGAATGAATTCTAATTTAAACTAAATCTTTTTTTTATTTTAACAACTAGATCTTTTCTTATATTTTTTTTCTAATTATACCTAAATATTTATGCTTTATTATATATTTTGATGAATTCTTATTTATTATGTCTTTAAGTATATCAATAAATATTTTAAATATCATAATTTATAAACTTAAGAATAATCATTTATTTCGATAGAATTAAGAATTTTTGAATAAAAATTTAAATTTCATTTGATTTTAATTAATCTCATTTAAAGTTTTAATGGATTTATATTTGATTATTAGTTATTAGATTTTAGTAATAAAAAAAGTTAGATGCTTGACTTTGGATTCGAATAGATTTGAATGATTCGTTTGGTTTAAAATTCCTTTTATATACCTAATCCGATCTGATTTGCTTAGTGAATAAGTAAGTTTGGATCTAAAATTAAGATCTGAATATAAAAGTGGATCAGATCGAGGTCAAATATGATCTAACCTGACCCGATCTGTTTGCAATCCTATAGGACATATCAAACTGAAACAATGCAAAATTACGGCGGTTCTTAGTTTTAATTTGAGATATATGCCTACCTAAACTGAATAGAACTGCTTAGTTTGGCTTGATTTATGATAGTTTTGGCTGTTACGCCTGATTCACACCAGCCTAACCTATGGTCCAAATCCACATTGTGATGCCAGGTGCTACGGTTGATTGACATCATGCACACTGGAGGACAGCATGATGGTGGCAAACAAGGGAAAAAAATATGCCAGCTTGATGATTACCGTCTTGAGGTAGGCAAGCTAAGTTAGGTGGTAGAAACTGGTATAAGCTACTAGAATCAAATTAATATATACATAGCTAAAGGTAGCAGAGGATATTCGCTGTCAGTTTTAGTTTCATACAATGCACTAGATTGATCAAGTGAATGGCTGTTATGCCAAGGATGGGTGTTAATTATCAGGCCTATGTGATGCACTTGTTTGATTCAAGTATACAGGAGCAACTGATTGATGCATTATTCTGTGAAATTGTGTTATTTGCATGGGAAATATATGCGATCGATTGATCCTTCTCTCTCTTTTCTTCGAGCAAAAATCTTTGAAATTTTTGGGGTTGGGTTCCATCAACCTTTTTTTTTTTTGGTCATGGAGATTTTTACTTGGCTAGCCATGTTCCTGGAACTCTCAGTTACATAGTGTCAGCTAAAGTTTGAAATGCAGGCTAAAACCACAAGCAGCAAGTAGCTTCATAGAACAAGGTGTCAGCTAGCTTGTTCACAAATTCTTGTCATGTATAACAGAGGGGAAAACTGATTGAATTTGTTTTAAAGTCTTTATCACAAATTGTTCAAAAATTTCCTACAGAACCATCGAAATAAGTCCAGAGGCAAAACAGTTAGATGCCACAAAGAATGATCATCTTTTTATGTGCAGTGTTCAAATCAATGCCCTTCTGCTTAACAAAGACTGTGTAGCCTACAAGCTGTTTATAACGAGTAAATACAATGGACATCAATAGAAAGAACTTGAAAACTTATTAATGAAATCAAAATTTTAGCATATGTTTAAAGAGCAAATGCAATGCGCTGTAAGCTGTGACTTGTGCTTGCTACTAAATTATTTTAAAAGATGATGACTTTGGCCTCCAAAAATTTTAAAAGCCCCCTTGATGTGGTAGAGAAGGTACTGAAAAATTTTGTTATTCGAGAGTTTAAGTATTACAAAAAAAAAAAAAAAGAACTTTTATGTTTAATCAAAATTTATATACCATATAAATTTATTATTTAATTCATTATAACATATAGTGATTAATTATTCTTTTTTATTTGTATAATAATTTAGTAACATATTAATAAAATTATAATTTAAGTTAAAAAAAACAAAACCAATACTTATCTTTTATAAAAAAAAAATTATAGCATAATTTGATCTCCGCCACTGCCTGCAGTCACCGGGCAAAGCTGACTGCTATTCTAATTACAAAAAACAAGCGCTTTTTAGGTGAAATGCGGCGTCAGCTGACAGATTTGGTCAGCGAACAAACTGCGTCCTTGCTCCTGAAAATAATCTCTCAGGCATGCCTGAATTCAGTTACCAAACAGCTTGCTTTGCTGACGAAACCAAAGTGGCAGGCCAAAGTTTTGGTACACCATAATATCCCTCCCTAGAAGAAAACGATGCATTAGAATTTAGCGGAAGCTGTGCATCCTCAAAGGTAACTAAGCACAGAAGAATGGGAAACACGCACTGGAGTTGAAATAACGACGACCTTCTGAAAAGTTCCTGAGAAAAAGGAAGGATGGTAGATGAAGGCAACAGCTTCACCATTGCCAAATGGAATAATAAGCCCACAAAAAGCCAGCAATAGTAGCATACCTTCTGTGTGATATCTTCCACATAATAGCAGTGTACCCCGTCAATTACTGACAGCAATTACATGCCTTATGGAACCCCACGGTGTAGTAAATGACTGATAACCAACGGTCTGTTTGTTTATGCATTGCAAGTGGTGCTGGAATGCTGGCAAGAATTATGAGCTGTGGGGCCTGACTTGATGAAATAATTACTTGTAGTAATTTGGTTCAGTAAAGTGCCATATTACTTTTGATTGAAGAATGGCATGCCATGCCGCTGTACATGGGTTTGAATGCTGATAAGATATATATATAAAGTTGGCGGCTGTGGTAGGACTAACCATTGTTATCTCTATCTTCTTTTTTTTTTTTTCTTTTTTCTTTGGCCTTTCTTCAACTGGTTCCTATTGGGACGGCTTAGAACCAATAGGAGAGGGGATGGTGACGCGACACAAGGACATGATCCATCAGTAGGTGTGGTTGATGACTCCATTGCATAGAAATGATTGATCAAGGAAAAAAATATTTCAATTTTAAATTTATTTAAAAAAATTAAAAGGGCATGTTGTATCATGCTCCATGCTTTACCTGCATTTATTAAGATAGATGGTGAATTCTCACCAACCCTCAAAGGAATTTATCTCATTCTACCATGTGTAAAAACAAAATGAATGATAATTTTTTTTGTTTAAATATATCATCAAATCAAGATTCAATCAATCTGAGACACAAGACATAAAAGGGTGCTGTCAATCATGTGTGGTATTAACCACAACCAGAGCAGGAGACTTTCATTTTTTTTTTTTTTTTTTATCCTCTCTTAAGACAACTAGAGCAGGCATGTCACCGAACAATGTTCTTTGGCAAAGAAACATACGCCAAACCAAGTTGATGACAATATGGGCAGAAGGCGATATATTAACTTTTAAGGCTTTTATACCAAATTTTCATGAACCCAAGGTAGGTATGGTGGCATGCGCATTAAATGCGATGTGTCTTGTCAAATACAAGCCTCAATGTAAAATACCATTAGTTTGCCCTCTGACTTGCACTTTAATTGCTGAAGCAACTAAAGCCCATTATAGCAACATAACATTCTATATCATGCGTCGGATAAAAAATTAGATGGATTTCATTAATAGCCATTCAGTATATAAAATTATTTTATATAATAAAACAGAGCTATCGATACGAGTCATTTGATTGAAAATGCAACAATACCATATTTTAATCTTTTTATTGAATGATTAGAGCTATCAACATGAATTATTTCATCAATAATAGAATCTGCAATAATGCCATGTTAGCAGAAATCTTCAATCATTGAGATGATTCTTCAAACCATCAACGTTACTTACTCCAATAAAAGTCAAGACAATGAAGAAGTTCTACCTATAAATAAGCGAAGAGTACGAAAAAGCTGTTTAAAAATGCAAGAAACTTCATAGCTTGTGCCTCTTTGATTCTTCACTTTGAGTATAATCAAATAATTTTTATTACTTTTTTATCTTTCAACTCTATTTTATGATATATTTCTTAGATTTAAGAATAAAAAAATAGATCATTTTTTCTAGAAAAAAAATAGATGGCACTCGATCAAGACTTGCAACATAAACACAAAGGTTGGAAGGCCATTTAGGATGATAAAGTTCTTTATAAAGTTGACTCGTAGAGCAAACAACAGTCTAAATATTGCTATTAGACTATTTATTTTTTTGATTTTTTTTAAATTTGAAGACATAAGAGGGTCTTATGTATATAAATATTAGTGTTAACGATGGTTACACTTCGGGTTTGATAGCAGATTAGATAAGAGTAGGTGGAGAGAGCAGCATGATTCTACTTCTAGATTTTTTTTTTTTTCCTTTTATCCATAGAGATTATTTGTAGGTAAAATAATTTAGATATATTTATGCTTGATTAATTAATTTCAACCATGGCCACTTATTTTCTTGGACGTCGGATTAGTGGGAACGAGGGCTCTAATTGTCTAACTCGATGGCGGGGTAGGTGGGCAAGCCAATTTATGAAGCTAAGGTTGGAGCCATTTGAGAGGATAACATGCCAGACCCTAGAGGATGATCACATCCTACTACTAGTCGGTTATGATGCTTGAGCTTCTCCAGGCCTTTGCAATCGGAAGGTATGTCATGATGCAATAAGTGACGCAGTGAAATCTTGACTTCACTGAGAATGAGTGATTAAATAATCACTAAAAATATATATATATATATATATATATATATATATATAATATATTAAAAAACATAAGATAAATAAAAGATAGAAATACATAAAAAAAAAAAAAACACAAGCTATAATAAATTGAAATAAATATAACAGTCAAATCATAGAAAGTTTATACAATATAAAATATGAATTATTTTTGGCTTCGCAATTCGGTATAATCTAATAAGCCTTTTAAACTGTTTCGTAAAAAAAAAAAAAGAAAAAAGAAAAAAAAATTCACCGTTAATGGCGGATCACGGGAGCCTTGATCCGTCCGGTGTACGCAGTTTGTGGTGGTCCCCTCGCGCACCCAACCATCCATTCGTGACCTCTCCTCTTTTATCGAGATCTTGGTCCGGCGCAAACCCCAACCGTCCATTCGCTCACCGTTCTCCCTCTATCTCGCGCTCGCCTTCTCTTCTCCTCCCTCTCTCTCTCTCTCTCTCTCTCTCTCCGTCCGATCGAAGCCCTAGAGTCCCCTTCTCTCCATTGGACTCTGATCCTCTTTGATCCAATGCCGCAACTCCTCCTTTCCTCGTGGATCACGGATCCATAGCCGAGCCAACAAGGGCTCCGACATCTTCCCCCCTCTCGGAGTGATGGATTCGTTTCCTTAGCTCCCAGGAGAAGTTCGAGTAGTAATCTCGAAGGTAATCCGTTCTGATCCTAGTTCGAATTGCCACCACCCTTGGTTCTTTCATTACCTGCGATCAAAGTCTGTCAATTTTTGAAAAGTTACCTCCTTTTTATTCGCGCTTTTAAATGGTCGGACTTGGTCGGGAGAAAAGAGTTTGCGCTTTTATGCATACAGAGCGAGAACTGTTGGATCGGCTTTTTTTAAAATTTTGAAATTTGAATATTGATGCAACCTTCCAAAATTTTGATTTTGATCTTGATTTATGGCCGAAAAAGAAGTTTTTTGAATTAAGATCGAGTGCTGTAACTCACGATGTCTGAGTCACTCTACAGTATGTGTATACGGAGTGGCTTTAATGAACGCCGTATCATGCATGCTGTGATACATGACTCGGGCTCATGCGTCGGGAGCGTGTACATGTCTTGTTGTCGTGTCCTCTTAGTATCTAAGAATTTACGGAGGAACTTGCGTCCGAGTGCTGCACCAAAGTACCAGAGTCCGAGTTCAAGTGTCCTGTGTGGATACTTTAGGCTAAATAGAAGGGTCTGTGTAACATAGCAAGCTGCATGCGACAAATAGGATGCATTTGACCGTAATCTGGAGGCAGTGATCATTTGATACTTTTATATAAGCAGTGATTTAGATAGAAAACATGGGCAATTGGAGATGATTAGAATGCTGTGAGGTTTTCAAATTTTGATTTAATTTGGATGTGTCCAATGGAAATATTAATTTTAGCACGTTGGAGTTTAATTTTATACATATGTACGTATGCATACCTACGTACGTACCTAAGAGACTTGGTTATATTTACGTAGCTAAATTCAAATCCGATCATCTCTTCCATCATTAGATTGGTATAAGTCTGAAAACCAAAAGACCATCCGTTAACAACCATTTTCTACTTTAAAAAAGAGAAGCATGATATGAGACATGCATTTATGAGACGGAATAACAGGATGATATATTTATCATATCCCTATGCTGCTATATCATACATGCATATACATATATAGATATTATATCATATGTATATATTTTATGGTAAAGATATGGATTGTATTGTCCTGTGTTATAAATGCGTGTCTGACCTTATAAATGCTTTTTTTTTTTTTTTTTTTAAGCAGCTAACAGTGGTCAATGGATAGCCTTAGAGACCCGTATGGATGAAGGAGATGATCATTTATGAGACGGAATAACAGGATAATATATTTATCATATCCCTATACTACTATATCATACATGCATATACATATATAGATATTATATCATATGTATATATTTTATGGTAAAGATATGGATTGTATTGTCCTATGTTATAAATGCGTGTCTGACCTTATAAATGCTTTTTTCTTTTTTTTTTTAAGCAGCTAACAGTGGTCAATGGATAGCCTTAGAGACCCGTATGGATGAAGGAGATGATCATTTATGAGACTGAATAACAGGATAATATATTTATCATATCCCTATGCTGCTATATCATACATGCATATACATATATAGATATTATATCATATGTATATATTTTATGGCAAAGATATGGATTGTATTGTCCTGTGTTATAAATGCGTGTCTGACCTTATAAATGCTTTTTCCTTTTTTTTTTTAAGCAGCTAACAGTGGTCAATGGATAGCCTTAGAGACCCGTATGGATGAAGGAGATGATTAGAATTGAGCTTGGCTACACGTGAATGTAGCCAAGTCTCTCTATACATGTACGGTACGTACATGCATACATGTATGTATGTATATATATATATATAGAAGTAAACTTGACTACATTCAAATGTAGTCAAGTTCAGGATTCGGTCACCTTCTTCATCCACACAAATTTCGAGCCATCCTATATTTTTTACTTTTTTCATTTATTGGATCCTTAAACTATATGAATTTAAGGATGGGAGAGGTAATCGGATCCAAGCTTGGCTACATTCGAATGTTGCCAAGTCTATCTCTCTCTATATATATTGATTTAATTATAATTGCAAAAGTATAGGCGCACATTTGGTAATAATATCATTTTAAAAATAGTAGCTATTGTTTATTTAGCTAAAATCCAATATTTTCTGCTTTCTGATGTTGCATTAATTCCTATTTCCCGGCTATATTTTTGTGTTCTAAGTTTAGTCCCTAAACTCTCTAATGTTGAAGAAATCTCTAGCTATTACAAAATTTTCATTGCTGAATGAGTCTCAGAATTCTTCCCAGATAACTGATATAATTCACTCTCTATGTAATAATCCATGATTTTTTATGAAATGTTTAGGAGCTCTGTGACCTCTGTGAAAGACATTTAGGTTATCAACCAGTGCTGGCTGTTTATCTATTGCTTGATGCATATTTGTTGTCTATTTCTTGTCTTTGTTCGTAGATATACCTTTTTTTCTTTAAAAAATGATGTATTTATTGATTTTGATGATGCCATTAAATTTTTTATTTAATACTATTCAAAAAATTGACATTCTTATCTGGTGACTCAGTTTGGTGTAAATTTATGTACATTCCCATTTGGGAATTTCAAAGTCTTACTATCTCCTACCATGGGCAAATGAGCTTCCAGTTTAAAGCTCAAGTCTATACCTAAAGCCATCTACAGTACAAGTCTATACCTAAAATCTTGTTAATATATCAGAAAACAAATTGCCAACAGATATTTCCAGTGTATAGCAGTTGCTTTATTTTGCAAATCAAGCTAATCTGATCTGATTTAACTGACAGACTGCTTTGTCACAGTGGACATTGAGGATGGAAAATGAATTAGTCAAACCCCATATGGAGTTGGAAGATGGCAAAACAGAAGTTGCCATTGTTCCTATGGATATCGAGCCTTCTGCAGATGAATATAATAAAATGATGCAAAATCCTGACAAAGGAGAAATAATTGCATCTGGAGGTGATACAGATCTGGAACCATATGAGGGCATGGAGTTTGATTCTGAAGAAGCAGCAAGGACATTCTATGCTGCATATGCTAGGCATGTGGGATTTCGCATCCGTATCAGTAGGTACACTCGTTCAAGGCGTGACAACTCGATTATTTCTCGGAGAATTGTATGTTCCAAAGAGGGTTTTCGTGAAGCTCGTGCTAATGAAGGTCTTCTGGGTGAGCGAAGACAGCGACAACGAGCAGTCACAAGGGTTGGTTGCAAGGCAATGATTATGGTTAAAAAAATAAGCCCTGAGAAGTGGATTGCAACCAAATTTGTGAAGGAGCATAACCACGGGCCAGTGCCTCCAAGAAAACTGGAGGTTAGGACAGTACGTAAGGATGATGATTTACTACAATCATACATCAGTGATGGAGGTGATGTTCAGGAACCATATGAGGGGATGGAGTTTGAGTCTGAAGAAGCTGCAAAGGCGTTCTACATAACATATGCAAGACAAATGGGTTTTCGTGCACGTATTAGCAAGTATTGCCGTTCGAGACGTGATAATTCAATTATTTCTCGGCAGATTGTTTGTTCCAAAGAAGGGTTTCGTGAAATTCGTGTAAAAAATGAGATGACAGATGAAGGAAAAATCAAGCGCCCTAGAGTGATAACAAGGATAGGATGTAAAGCTATGATTATTGTAAAGAGGGCAAACTCTGGAAAATGGGTTGTTTCAAAGTTTGAGAAGGAGCATAATCATGCTCTTGCAACTTTAAAGATGCCTCATCTTGAATCACATAGCAATGCTGGAAAAGTCAGTAATTTGCAAGGAGCATATATAAAGCCTAATGGGATGGTAATGGATGAATCTTGTACTGGAGCAGAAGGCACAAGGCGAGAATCACTAACTGTCCTATACAACCAGTTATGCTATGAAGCCATTAAGTATGCACAAGAAGGGTCTGCAACTGAAGACAGTTACAATGTGGCAATGTCTGCTCTGAAAGAGGCTGTCGAGAAGGTTGCTGCGGCCAAAAATGGTGCTGTTGCTGTTGCACAGCAAGGACTACCTATTGGTGGAGCTAAACAAGCATTTCTTGTTGTCCATCCAGCACAAGCGAAAGCTTTGCAAAACTTGCAATGCTTGAGTGAAGTCAAGCAGGTAATAACAGCACATCAACTCAAACATGTCAACCAGCCCCTTAATTTTTTTGCTAATATAATCTACTTCACCTAGTAATTCAAGTTTGTCTGATCACCCTGTTCAGGTCCCATTGATCCTAAACATAGCAAATGGTCAGTTATTGCATAATCCATCAGATGGTGTGCATACAGCCCATCCTACTCAAGTTTTGAACATCACAAATGCTGTCAGTGTTCTAAAACAATCATTACCTTCCGCACCACTTGCAGAAGGGTCGATTGGAAATGGATCAGAAAGTTCTATTTTGCCTGCAGAAAGGAAGATGGCGATGCAGACAGTGGATCAAGATGTGGAGCTTGGTTCTGTAGCCCAGAAATCTCAGGTTTTCTGGCAAACTGCTATAATTGCTTCGCGTATCTGCTTTATTTTGAAAATTCTTGATTGTGTATTAAAATCATCTAACTGTGTTTATTGAATGAGTACAATTCTTCAAGAAATTGGGCAGTCCATAATTGCATAATTGTCAGCAATTTAATAGCAATTTTCTATTAATGTAAAAGTGGGCTGAATTTAGCCTCTAATGTTTTTCATATTTGGTAGCCATATAATTCCACGTGCATTTTATAGACAATTATTATGTAGATATGGAATATTTGGCAACACCTCACCATATATTTATTTGGCAAGCTATTCTATTCATAATTTATGTAGTTTCTTTTTTAAATGTCATGTGTCGGTAATTGGATTTGATCAAATCCTATAGGAATCATATGACTTCATATTCTGAACATTGGTTTGAAACTGTGACAAAAAAAAATTCAGTCTTTTTTATATAATACATTGAGGCCTAGTATTGAGCAATACCTAAATGTCTATGCCAAGGAATATATAGTTTGGAATTAATATTCCTGTCCAATAAATTTTAGTTCAATGCTTGTCATTTTTAAAAATAGAAGCTTCAGCTACAAGTTTAAACAAGCAGTTTTATGATCTTGTAGAACTCTATTTAGAGCTTGTCACATGAATATTTTTCTTTATTATCTTTCTTCTTTTGAATTTTCCTGAATTAGTTTCTCTGTGCACCATTATTTAGTTTTTGTTTTAAATTTGCAGAACTTGGATCCTGCTACTGTAGCCGAAGCTGACTCAACTCCAAGAAGCGGCAACAACTTGACTACTCCAGGTGCCTCTGAGGCACAGATGGTGGCTATTCCTGCAGTGCCCGTGACACTCTATATGCCTGTGATGGGAAGCTTACCAACATCTTGTTCAGGTTGTTATCGGTGATACCTTTCTTCTTACATTCATTAAGCAATCCTCTATGAGAGCTATTTTTCCTTCATTCTTTCTTTCTTTGTTTTTTTTTTTTTTTAATTTTTCCTTCAAGTATCTTTTGTAATCGGTGAACAATGTTAAAGTTGGTTTGAGAAGGTATGAGGACATAGTTCACTGATCCTTCTGAATAAGTTGGTCTATAAATATAACTTAACCATTGGCACAACTTTATATGAAGTACCTGAAAATTCTTAAAATTCTAATCAAGCAATTCTTTTGTGGAACAACTGTTTCTATGGTTGTTAACTCATATTTTCTCTAGCAAGCGCTAACTAATATACATGCTTCTGGGTCTAGTATAAGTTACGAAAAATAATCTCTTATGCTAATCAGTTTTTAAATTTGAGTGAAAGAAGTGAAATCACTTGGGAGTTTATAATATCATCTTGCATCATACTGCATCCTACATTCTTTACTAATAGCAGTCATTTAGCTTATGGGCTGATAAGATAGCCAAAATGTTAAACCATATATTGTTTTAATTAGCTTTCTGATTGATTTGGAAAGAATATGTGGCAAATTAATGCAGCATAGAAAGTTTAGAGTCACTTGCAATTTTGAAAGGTTGGGCATGCAGATTTATTTAATTTTTATTATATTTGGTGTTTTATATGAATAAAAAACAAGATGCATGATATTAAAGGGTGTTGATGGCTGCCAAAACTGCTTGAGTTTCATCTACCTTTACTCACATCTTCCATAAAGCCATGTGCTTCAAGACGGAACATAATAACATGCTTCATCAGTTTAATAGGTTCGGGTCCAGGTTTGTGATTTGAACTCTTTGAATTAGGTTTGCCTGGGGAGGATTACAGTCCTTGCTTGTGAGTTAGAATATTTGAGTCCAATGTTGCATAGACAAATGCAAGCATCAAATGCTGACATGTATGATGTTTCTGAGTTGGCAATTTGGACAAAAGGAGATACAGGGATATGTACAAAAAATCTGAATGTTATTTATTTTATTTTTAGAGATTGTTTAAAGCAAAATGCAAAAAATATAATTTGTTGAGGACTTTCATTATACATTCTTCCCCATCATTACTCCTAGCTTGGCTTAAGGATATGAAAAAAACATGAGATTTCAAAAACTTTTAATATTTACTTCCTTGGCTGGTGTATCTCAAAAATCTGGACTTGTTTAATTGTAGTGTAGGTGGGCTTCTTCCCTTTCTCAACAAATTTTAATATCTATATCCTTGATAAAATTTTGGTGTTTGCATCCCAAAAATTTAGACTTGAAATAAATAGCCTTTCCACTGGTGGGGTTAAGGCTGCTGCACAGTGGCCTCCCCATACCTTACAATGGCAGGAGCTTCATGCACCAGTGCTCCCTTTTATCCTTGACCAACCTCTAAAAGAGCAAAGGTCGACTTGTTGCATTATGATGAGTCAAACTCTTTATTGGAAGAGCCCAACTCTCTGCTAATCACCAATGCAACCAGATATTTAAAAAGCATCTGAGTGTTTGATGCGTATTGAATTTGCTGATATGTATCCAACGTGGATTCTTTGAGTTGGAGACATGTTTGGGTATTGTAACCATAACCATCCAGCCTTATCCCACCCAAGGTTTTTCTAATCTCAGACAAGATCTTGGCTGAGATCAATTTTGTATTAGCATTGGATACTCATCGGCACAATACATATTAAATATCAGCTCTTAAATCATGGTTGTGCTAACCTAAATATCCAAAAGCACAGGCCAATATGATAGATGAATATCGGTTGGCATTGATAATCTTTTTTTGCCTTCTAAGGAAAGTGAGATCATTGGCGAAGATGAGCTAGGAAGGAGATTAATTGTGGTGGCATGAAGGAGTGATGGTGCAGGGTGGAATGCAAAGAGATGCTTGAGGGAGCAAGAGGGCCACAGGAAGGAGGTGAAATCTAGATCATTGTTTTGGTTGAGCTAGTCCTTATTTTATTCCAAAAAATTAGGATTTTGAATTTTCTTTAAAAATCTACTAGGCCGCTCATCTCGTCCAAGATAAATTGCCATCTCGGGCCATCTTGGCATTGGCCAACCGCTGAGATGGTCGAGATATTGGTCTTCAAAAACCTTGATCCCAAGTATTTGGGCAATTGGCTACACAAGTGTTTGATCACAAAATTTGAGTTGCTTGATATGAGGTTTACTAATGATGCAGGTTGGATTTCATAGGATATAATAGAAAAGGATTTTCCACAAAAATATATATGGCTTGGAAGAAAATGATGATTTTGCATCAGTGTGCTGGAATCATATTGGACCTGCCTTGAAGATAACAGAATATTTATTCATGAAAGTGTTTTTGGTAAATAAAGGCCATCTATGTAAAAGTGCAATTAAATGTCACGAGTCATGCGGGAGAAAATGGTACATAAACAATTAAAGGAGAGAGAAGATAGCTGAAAAGCAATATAGAAGAAACTTAAGAGAAAAATAAGAAGATATTATACATTCGGGACCATATTTAGTAAATCTCCATATAAATTCTTAACCTTTTCTTTGGATTAGATTAAGGTGCATTGATAATCTATCTTTATTTACTAGTTTGCATTATGCAATTAACTAACAAATTTGGTGATTTGATATTTAATTTAATGGCATTGAATGAATCCATCTACTTCAGCTATCCTTTTGATATTGCAAGTGAAGTTGATTGTCATGGAACAATGTACAATATTGTTCCCAACTGGAAGACAACCTAGCATTTTTGTTCGTAAGAAAAAATCATATTAGATGTCTTGAATTCATCTACACCAATCAAACATTACTTATAGCTGGGTTACTCTGGATTGACTCTGAAAGAAATATCCAGTAAGAAAGGATTTACATACTGGTGCATATGGGTCACATCATACAATGTTGGTAATATTTCGGTACCAGTGTGCCTCTTGTACGATACTGTATTCACACATGATATATACATTAGTTGTGTCGGCACCAATATACAGACCATGTGTTGATAAAGTACCATATCAGTCCATTATATATGGGTGAGGTCCTGGTACAGACGTATAGTTATTGATATTCTACTTCACCTGTTGATTAAGATAGGGTTACAGGAGGCTTGGGAGAGTAAGTAATCATAAGTAGGAAAAGAAATTCAGAATTTTGTGAGTGACCTGGTAGAAGATGCAAACATATTAGTATCTTTAGGAATTAAATGAATAAGCATTGTTGCATTATTGATCCGCCTATTTTCTTATATTCTATCAAACCATCATGAAAATTAGTTTGTTTTCTGTCAGTTACACGGTTTGCTAGTCTTTTAGTGAATTTGGTGATTTGACATCAATTTTCTGCCCACTGTGTTGCTAGAGAAATAAAAATGCATACTGGATTTACAAAGGGTTGTGCTTGTCTTGGAATCTTACAGTATGACTTCAAATGACCTGCATTTATTCATGAAAAGAATAATTTTGGATGAATTGAAGCCATCTATTTTAAAATGTCAAAATTTTAACATTTCTTGTCAATAATTGATCATTCAATATCCTTCTTTTCTGGTTGCTAAATTACCTGTATCTTACCATTTTATTCTTTCGTATTTTTATCTACTCCAGAAGAAAGATTAGACAAGGAGTTTAGATATTTATGAGCAGAGCGTTCTTCTTTCAAAAAGTAATTATAACATCTTATAATATTAAGTGGCCATTCTAGATGCTTAATGAACATTAACCTAAGTTTTCTCACCTATGCATGAAACACCTTCCGGTTGCTATTTGGGTCTACCGTGGGGTCAGATGGGAGGAGACCTTTGCTGAGCTAGATTTATGGTCTCTATGGCCTTGCAGATATAGCATTCCTTAACCATTATATCTTGATTTCTTTCGCTTGGGATCCTATTTATAACAATGCACAAACTTATTTGATGTGTTTCCATCTGGTGAACCGAAACAGTTGGAACACTAGCAACCCCAGGTGGCTCATATGCACTTGTGGCGGCTCCAACAGAGGCATTGCCAATTTCTGCTCGCCCTCCAGATCCGATCACTGAATTGCAGGATGCACCTTTGCAGCCAGCAGCAGCATCTCAGAGTGGTGTACTGGTTCTATCTCCATCCATGGGAAATCTTTCAGAGCACTGTAAGTCATACATGGGCCCAAATCCTCAAGTGCATGCAACTGCAATTGCCTGTGGCGCACGTGTGGTGCCCCCCAAGGCCGCTGCTCCACTGATCAAGGCTATTGAAGCCAGGATCAGATCTGGAGGAGCTTCATTTGCCAAGTCTGCACTCACAGATCGCTGCAAATTACTGGCTGCCCAGAGTCCTTCCCCTCGTACCATTGACGATGGTAAGAGGGACCATGCAGCTATGAGTGCTGTACCTGGAAGTCAGGCAGAAGGTTTGGAGGAGATGAAAGTGCCCAAAAATGATGCAAGCTCGAAGGAGTTGATGGCTGATGCCGGCTATTCTGCAGTTGGAAATGCTGAGCTGAACGGGCCACTTTTCGAGAGGCAGATGGAACTGCTAGATGCAGGGGAGGCTGCTGATGATCTATCTATGTTTGAGAGGAGTTCCTGGCCCGAAATCAAATGCGATTGAAATGTAGTTCGGCTCTACTAACCTTGATCTGTAACATACAACCACAATGTACTTATTGTGTGAATGATTTGCTGACATGGGTAGCGTTTCTTGTAAAAAGTACACATTTAGTCAAAATGGTAGTTATGTTACTCTGGAAACAGTCGCCTACATTTCGATGCTAGAGGTGCCCAGACATCACTGCTGATCTCCACCATTGCAGGGATTGCTTGGCCTTTGGCCATTATGGTCCAGAGGTATGAAGCTTCTGCCATAAAAAGCCATTATTACTATAATACTGTACGTTTTAATATTTTGAGATGAACATAGGAATCACGCCGTTTGGGGAGGAGTCACTTCTCAAGGAGAGGACCAGAGTTGAGCCTTTTTCTTGCCCTATTTCTTTGGTGTGCTTGTGACTTGAATTGGCATGCATAAATTGACCTAGTTGTTGGTAAAGGCAACAATCCGATGGATGAATACCTATTGGATGTGATCATTTTTATACGAATGATGTGCCAATGATTTTTGATGTTGCATGCACTATATTATTAATTGTTAAGTTTTGCATGAAATATGATATTGAATTATTTTTAAGTTGTTAAGCATGTTTTGTGTAATTGATTTAAAGAATAAAAGAGTCGTTAGATTCGGTAGTTCCAAATGGATGTTTTAGTAATCCAGCCATCCAGATGCTGCGATCTTGATCTAAACCGTAATTATCAATGAGCAGCAAGTCTTACTGGCTTCAAAAGAATTGAGGGAGGCTAGGTTTAAATTTTTTAGTCTCGATTCCTGATTTGGTTGGATATTTCATATTTATTTAAGATTTTTTTTTTCTTCAAAAAAAAATTATGTGTGAAAATTTAGTATTTTATTTATTTTTTTTAAAAAAAATTTTAAACTTAAAAAGTTATATCTTTATAATAAATTAGATCGATTTAAAATTGATATTATAATATATTATGACGAATATGAGATGAGACAGAATGATTGAGATTGATTTCGGAATATCTTGAAGATGAGATGTCTCGGCTGCATCTTGGATTTTATTCCATCGAGACTTAAATCATTGGTATAGGTATGATTGTTAGGTTAACAGAAGAGTAGGATATAATCATGGATTTTCATTAGGATGGCCATGAAAATTATAGTCCTCTCCACTAAACAATGATCCATGAATTTTGTATGATATTATATATGTATAATGAGATAGAATTTTAAGGGCTTTACGATAAACCAAGTAGTTTTGTATAATGGGATAGATTTTTAAGGGCTTTGTGCAAGTAATTAGATGGGATGCGTTAGCATTAGGCTGGCATGATGGTACTTCTATGCATACATTAAATGATAGACTTTCTTCTTATTAAACAAATGTGACTCCTATGATTCCAAGTCTTGATTTGGTTCTTCATCCTTACTCTTACTCGTACGCATGGTGTTAAAACTCTGGCTTTGATATCAAATGATATGAATACATTATTTCGAGTAAGCGAAGATAAAAAATTAATAAAAATGTGATTGAGAAATACCATTTGGAGAGGATTGAACCTTCAACAATTACTTCAAGGATGGATAACCTTCAAATGATATTAAAGAATTTTATTCATAATTCTTTTAGCCACACGGCAATTGCAGTTATGTAAAACTCAAGCATTGCAAAAGTAAATAACGTTAATTTTAAAAATAAATTCTATTGATAGTCATTAAGCTAATCCTAATAGAAAAAGTAGACTTAAATAACAAGTGTGTAACTAATTATGTGGGACCATATCACCTTGATAATATTTGCCAAAACTTGCATTTAGGCTATGTTTGGGGTGACAACATTTGAAGGAGAAAATTTAAAGTTTTTTAAGATTTTACTAATTTTCATTATTTGATATTCTTAATCAAAGGTGAGATAAGGATATTTGACTATTTTCTAGGGCATTGAAATCCTTCAAAGTGATGGTGTTGAATTCACGTGAGAGTGGGTTTAAATGAAAAACTTATGTTAAAATCCCTCACAAGATCTACTTTATTTAAAAATTATTTTCTAATCTAATTGAACTTTTGGTAAAACTTATATTGAAAATTTACATGAAATTATATATCAAATAATGAAATCTTTTAATTTTATGGTATTCAACTCTCAGGTTTCTCATTTCTTAAATTTGGATAATTCCATAAATTTTAAGAAACCCTTTTCCCAAAGGTGGCCATTTTTTTTTTGCAATTGCATTGCTTCTTCTTTTCTATAGTTCTTATCAAGGAGAAATTTTAAATTAATCTTCATGATTTGAATTAGAACGTATGAGACTTTATACTAACATATATTTAGTTTTACATTGATTGTACATTGATATATTTTAAATACTTATATAATTATCTTCCTCTTATCATAGATGATATCAAGACTTGATCGATGATCAATAGGAGTTAGAGAATACTACAAACATCTCCTATTGTTTATGTTTACCTTTTTCTACTTCGTCCCAAAATCATAACATGTTTAATAATCACACTAATAGTCCCTAGGGTGTGTGGAAACTATTTTGTTGGGAAAAAAAAAAAAACAGAAAGAAAGATTTAGGTATGTTTGCCATACATTTGGCAATAATTCAAACAAATAAAATTTAAAATAATTTTGCTAAATAATAGATCGTCCCTATGAAACAAGTACTGATTAAGGCCTTCATGGCTCCATACATACAGCATTCATGAAAAAGATCTGGCTGTTGGACTCTAGAATTGTTCTAAATTAATCATTAAATGATATAGAACTTAGTTAATTCCCTTGAAAGACTTATGTGGAACTTTGAAGAAGTACTTCGGGAAACTAAACAGTCTTTTAGAAAATCAATAGTTGTCTTGATACGTGAAGAGTTGCATTGAAACATGAGATATTGTGTGGTAGAACAATCTTTATGTATGTACGTATGTATGTGTAATTTGATTGTTTGTAATATATGACAGTAGAAATAAAAATTTGGTTCATAGATAACTTGTCTTCCTCCATATATGATACATATGTAATACTTCTACACATCCTACATTCTCTCTCCTCCTTTCTACCCACCATACTTCCACATAGCCCACATTAGCATCAATGCACATTACCAATATCATACATTTCTTTTAACATGTTTCATAGAGTTTCTCATCAAGGCGTGTGGTGAGCAAGATCTCCGATGGCAAACACCAGTGGTCATCAGCCATCTCCAGAGGCCCACCACCTGGAGTCTTCAGCTCGAACCCCTGGATCAGCCGAGCAAGGGTGAGGTGCATCACTTGGAGAGCAAAGGAGATGCCGGGGCACGACCGCCGGCCGGTCCCGAAGGGGATGAGCTCAAAATGCTGGCCTCTGACATCAACGCCGGCATGCCTCCCAGAAAGGAACCTCTCTGGCCTAAATTCATCAGGCTCGGACCAGACACCGGGATCTCGCTGCAACTTCCACACATTGACGAGCAAGCGCGTGCCGGCGGAGACGTGGTAGCCGGCTATCCGGCAGTCTTCCATGGCTTCGTGGGGCACCAGCAGCTGGGCAGTTGGGCGTAGACGTAGCTGTTCCTTGACAATGGCCTGGAGGTAGACCAGGTTCTTGATATCAGATTCATCCACGAACCGATCCTTGCCAACAACAGCATCCATCTCTTCTTGGGCTTTCTTCAGCACCTGGGGATTGCTGATCAAGAGTCCCAAGGTCTGTGCTAGCGAGTTGGTGATGTTGTCCGTTCCACCCATAATAAGAGCCTTCCACCAAAACAATACACAACCGTTCGTTGGGGAAAAAAAAAATACACACTCACGTACGTACGTACATATATATATATACTTATACATATTTATATATAAATATTAATGCTCTTTAATTTTTGATCTTTATGATAATTACGTACACATAGAAGTGAGCAATGGATGAATTGAATTGTATCAATTCTGAGTGCTCATTAGGTTAGTTTTTGATCAATACTCATCGGGTTGGTTTTAGATCCAAAATCCTGAAATTAACTCCTATTAGGTTGGTTTTCGATTTTTAAAGAAATTAAATTAGGAACCTTAAATATATCTCATAAGTCACCTGCCATCCTTATTAATGATATTTAGTGTTAGTTTGATCAACAAATATTATATATATATATATATATATTAGTTAACATAACTAAGAAAAAAAAATATTAGATATTAGACAAGTGCCATGCAAAGAAAAGAGAAAAATAAGATAATATTTATTTATATTTATGATAGTTCTGAGCCTTTCATCCAACTTTTATAATTTTTTTTAATATATTAAAAATAAGAAAAAAATAAGAAAAATTAATTAAAAAAAGAAAGAAAAATAAATCCTATCCTGAAACTAATTCAGAACTAATTCAATGGTTAGGTTGGTTTTGAATTGACTATAGCATAAGATTAATTCAAAGAACAAAATTTTAGAATCTTTCTTGATTAAACCAGTTCTTTATTTTGATTAGGAACTTATCTATTTCGACTTATGCTCGCCTCTACATGCATAGATATAATTATTTTTCACTGTAGTTGCTTTTTACAATTATTATTTTTTATTATATATAATTATTTCTCACTATATACATAATTATCTTTGCATTATATAGCCACATGCTAAATATAATTGCACACATAGTTATTATATATAGTAATAAAAATTAAAATTTTTTTAAAAAATTAATATATAAATTATATTAAATGGCTAAATATTAAAATTCAGTGCACCGAAGAGCTTGTCACCGAGGGCTCCTAAGTTTTCCAAGCCTGGGCTTACTCTCTTTCCATTAAAAAAAATAATAATAAAAGTGAAAATAATTAACGGGTGGCATCTAACGTACCAGCGAGGTGGCTTTAATGACAGTGTCCACGCGAAACTCCGGGAGCTCAGCACCTTCCGTGATCGATAGCATCACATCCATGAAGTCATGGGCGCCACCAGCGGCCATGCCAGAGAGCCGTCTCCGCCGCCGGTGCTCCTCGAGCAATCCAGCCATGACGGAATCCACTTCTCGCGCAGTAGATTTCATCGCACGCTCGTGTCCCTTCCAGTCCATCCATCTGAGGAAAGGGAACATGTCCGATGCCACGAAGGTGTTCAGAAAATCGAACATCTCGCCGACCGCCTTCCGAAATCGCAGCGACGCTTCACCGGATCCCGCGCTGGAGCCGAAGTAACGCTTTCCGGCCACAATTTTAACCACTATGTTGTAGGCCAAATCACCCAGCCATCGTTTCATCTCCACCCTCACCGGGCTTCGATCGTTCTTAACCCACGACTCATGCAGTTCTCTCATGCACGCATCCACCTCCGAAGTCCGAACATGCTTTAACGCCTCGAGACGAGCGTTCGAGAGAAGCTCCTGCGTGGCGATCTTGCGGATCGCGCGCCAGTAGGAGCCGTAGAACGCAACGCCGAACATGGCGTAGTTGTAGCCCAAATGCTTGCCCCAGGCATTGCTGGGACGCGTAGCGAACACTTTGTCGTTGGTGTTGAGGCACTCCTTGGCCGCCTCCCAGCTGCTGACGATGAGCGCGCGGCGCAAACCGAGGCGAAGCGTGAACACTGGGCCGTACTCATCGGCCATTTCCCCGAGCACATAGGCGAGAGGCTTTTGACTCCTGAGAAGATGAAGGTGGCCGAGTATGGGCAGGGCTCCAGATGGTTGGGGGGGCTCCTTAGCTTTCTTGCTCCTAAGTCTTGCAATCCATAGGTAGTATAAGAACACGAAGGCAGCGAGTGTGGCAACGTTTCTCAGCTCAAGGATAAAATCCATAGGTAGCCAGGTAGTCTGCACATAAGAGGGTAAGTCTCTAAGAACACCTAATGGGGACGACTTTATACTGGAACTGGAGATCTCGATGTTGTTATCTTCTATCACTCAATTCAATTCTTCATTACATCCATATTGAGACTTGGAGGCTTTTTAAAAAATCCACAGTCCACTGAAATCCATTAGGATCAACAGCTTTATTGGTTTGTTTAATAATAAACAAAAGAAAAATCATAGTTTCAGTGGTTGTTTACATTGCAAGTGGTTTTATTAAAGAAAGGCTGCAGGTGAATCCAGACCTGGTCAACCAGGGAAAAACAAAGAGAACCGACGAGGAGAGACTAAACAAACCCCAATGAGTTTGGAGTAGGTTCAAAGCTCTGGAATCCAGAGAGATCAAGAACGTGGATCAGGTCATCTAGTGGTTTTTTAACTTCCTTAGTTGTTTATTTTGGAAGTGGTTGACTTACATTTTGATCATAACCAGTTTGGCTTCCGCTTGTGAAGGAGAAATATAACAGTGCTGTCAAAGGGGCTCTCTCAGAAACTGCGTTAGATTTTTTGAGGATGTTTTCCATCTTTACTTTTTATTTTTATTTTCTAAAATAATTTTTATTTTTATTTTATTGTTAATGATATCTTTTAAAAGAGTAGACCAAAACAACCGTTAACTCCTATAATTTCAAATTTTTCTTTATTTTCTACTCTCTTCTTTTTTTAATAAAAAATAAAAATATTTTTAAATTATTCTTAATTTTCTTCTATTTTAGACTTATATTTTTTTAGATAACTACTTTTATATTCATTCATTCGATGTATGTTTTTTTTTGTTTTACATCAAAATTTTTTTAAAAAAATGACTATCTGTAAAAACAAACAAATTCTTAAATTGTATTCAAACTTTTATTTTTCTTTTTTTTTTAATCTTTACTCTATCATTTTCCTCATGTTTTAATAAGAGCCTTTTAGCCATTTAGTTTTTATGTCTAAAATCCCTGCCGAACAATGTCAGGCTTCCCAAAAATTAAAAAAAAAAAACTCTTACTTGCGTATAGGTTTTGCTCTGTAATTTATTTGATGATCTCAATGGCATGGGGAGAGGAAAAAGGCGAAAAAAAAAAAAAAAAAAAAAAAGGAGAGAGGTGGAGTCATTACTTTCACCATCTTCTGTGGTGCATTAAATGAGAGTACGACTTTCTAATTTAAAAAGCTGATACGTTAGTGCAAGATCTACAAATCCGGACAATGACATGCTTGGTCCAACGATGACTCGCAAAAAATTTGCGATGAATTGTTATCGAAAAAGTTTAGACGAATTCTCCGCCTTCGAACATGGAGGATCGTAAAAGCTTTTCGTTCCATGGACGGCAGCGAACTTCCAAGGAGAAAGAGACAACAGGGCTTCGGTGCTTTGAGGTCAAGCACAAGACGGTGATGGGGATGAACGTAAAATAAAAGATTAGGACTTTGCCCTCCAGCACACAAGACCGAGTGCAAGGCTGCAATTGGATCGGATGGATGAGGATGCACACAAAATAAAAAATAAGTACTTTGTCGTCACTCACAAAGACTGAGTATAAGACGACAAATGGATTGGATCCGCTTGTGATTCGATCTTATCCATATTTAAAGATCCTGACTTAAATCAGATCTAAAAATTATACCCGATCAAAATTTTAAATAGGGTACAAATCTTATAATTTAATGAATTATAATTTAAATTAATTCATATTTTCATCTTAATCTTTCATATTTTTTAATTATATTTAAATATTTATATTTTATTATATATTTTTATAAATTTTTATTAATAATGTTTTTAATATATATCAATAAATATTTTAAATATTATAATTTATAAACATAAGAATAGAATTAAAAGTTTTTAAATAAAAATTAAATTAAAATTGATTCTTTTTTATCTTGTTTAAATTTTTTAATAAATTTATATTTGATTATTAATTATTAAATTTTAGTAATAAAAAATAATTATATGCTTGACTTAGGCTACATCTATGCTAGATTTAAATATTTTTTTAAAATTTAATCTAATTAAATAGGGGTGAGGTTAAGATCTAAATTAAGGCCTAAATATAAAATTAAATTTGATCGAAATTAAGCACGATCTAATTTATTTGCAGCGGAGTTAGTGCTGGGAATGCACTTAAAATAAAAGATTTAAAAGCTTAACTCATTCGCCAAATATTAAAAAAATCTCTCTCCACTCCGTTGAAAGCAAACGATGGCCAGCTCAACCACCACATTTACAAATTTTTTTTTTAAAAAAACCTCTAATAGTTTCCTTTCCTTCCTTTCTCTCCAAATTCTCTGCCAAAAGCCACAAATAATAAACCAGAACCCAACCTTGGCTTCTCGGTGACTCTCTTCCCCCCGAAGTGCTCCAGTAAGCAGAAGCAAGCCCTCAGTGCTCAATTTTCCTTTTTTTTTTTTTTTGATGGAAAAAAAAAAAACTCAAGACCATAAGATTCAAATGGCTTTGATTCATTCAATTACTGATATTTATAAAAAGAAGCCCATCAATTTATATAAAATTGGGTTCTATCAGGTTCTAGCACTGGTCCAGCCGAATGCTAACTGGTTTCTAAGCCCATCACCGAGCACAGATTGTTGGGCTTCTCGGCATATTTGGGCTCTAATTTTCCCTTTCACCTCCCTTTTGCACTCATAAACATCTGATTGTTTTATCCAAAATAAAAGTTTGAAAAAATCAAGATGACTACAGCTTTTTTTTTTTTTTTTTTCTTTTTAATTCATCTACATATAACTAATCCTCTCCAAATCACAGCTCCAAATTATTAGCCAGATCGAGTGCGAATGAACAACAGATCAAAGCCATGAAAAAAAAAAAAAAAAAAAAAGTCGAAATCCTAATTCTATCAAAGCTAGTAAGGAGGAGCTTACGTTGATGTCGAACCAGTAGCTCCCAAACTTGTTCAATATCTCGTCCTCATCCTCTGGATCTAAAATCTCAAGGGTTCGGAGCTCCGACCCTTGCTCTCCTTTTACGGCAGCGGGGAGAAGCGGCGTTAAGGCCTCGTGGATTTTTCTGGAGCCTTCCGTAGGGACGCTTTCGATTGGACTGTTTGGGATTTGATAAAAAAAAAAAAAAAAAAACACATCTTTTCATAACAAAAGTAATTCCTTTAGCTTGAATTTAATGCCACATCCCTGCTGTCGTCATTGATGATTTTTATCAAATCATTCGGACACTTTGCGTTCATCGATTGTCAGGCACATTGCACTTTTGCTATCCTGACGTTTAATGAGCATCGGTTGTTGGCTTCATGCTTGGAAAGTTCAAAGCCCAGCAATCTTCGCATTTCTGACGCGTCCATTGCTGGACCACGAGCATTTTAAAGTTTAAAATCCAATAAAAGAAATAGCAAAGGATCGAACCGATAATTTTCACAAGAATATGACAACGAAAAGATTCGAAGGAAACTTGAATGCATTCTCAATAGCTGTATTTTATAAAGACAGATTCAAATATTAGATTATTGTAATGGTAGTCTTGTGTCATAAAAATAAAAATTATAGTAAAAAAAATAAAGTCCCATGTGAAGAAATGAAAAAAAAAAAAAAAACACCCTTAAAAGATTTTCTCATTAAAGATAAATTTTATATCTTTGATATGCAAGCCTCCTAGTGATGATATTATATCTTAGTTGGAGAGTTTTTAGTATTAGAAGGAATGATGAGATAGATGATGATCCGGGAATTAAGATGACGATCGTTCCAGCAAAATAAATGTCTTTCGCTAGATGGATTCAGATTCTTGTAAGCACAAACAAGAAACGTAAAGGATGCTATGAGTTGCCCGGTAAAAGTTTTTGGTTCTTAGATTAGTTCAAAAAGAAAGCGAAGAAAATAAAAACAAATGTCATAGAGCATTGAGAAATACTCTTCGATTGCAAGTACCAAGCCCTAAAGCATGCACAAGATAGCCTTTTCTATAAGTATGGTAGGAAATAAAATAATTAGAACAAAAAATAAGATAAAAACCGAAATGTTTGCCTTTTTTTCTATCTGATATGAACGCTAACCTAAGCACCTTAGGTTTGCCTGTTTTCTCATTAAATATATATAAAAACCAACTCTAAGAATCTTCATTTTCTTATTTCATGACAGCCATTGTAACTGAGAAGATATTATCATTCTCATGCTACTTACGGTTGACATCAGTTGCCTTCCAAAGCTTTCCTTTGAAAAACATCCATTTACGCCAATGATAGGTTTATATAATCTAATTATCTTAGCATAGTCTCATAACTTTCCACATAGAGGTTATGGATTTTTAAGATAGAAAAGATGAAGAAAATGTCATTTTAAAGTTTATGATAACATATGATTTAGTATTAGCCAATACATATTTTTTTAATAAAAGAAACACTCATTTGATAACTTTTAAAAGTAGATCTAATATTAGTCAAATAAATTTTTTTTTTTACTAGAAAGATTGATTGAGTATTTTATAAAGATTGTAAGGTTATAACGAGTAAAGGTATAAATTAATGATTATAAATGTACGTATTGAAAAAGAAAGAAGAAAGACTACAAGATATAAGAATTCAAGAATTACATGATGAAATTTGAAAGAAGAAAAACTAATAATTTTTAAAGATAGAGTAATAAAGAAAGAAAAATAGAATATATATGAAGAGATTAATACTATTTATGAAGAGATGATTAATAATATTAAAAAAAAATTATAAAAGTAATGGCTTAGTTTTGATGCTAAAGTTATCATCTCTCTGAGCCCTTGGGCTAGCATATAAAATGCCTCCCTCTTCAATTTAGTGAATGGCATGCGGGAGTCGATGACTGACACCACCAGTGTTATCGGGTGCCTTGTCGAATGTTCCTGGTGGAATATGGAGCCTTTTGGAACCTACGCTCAAGTCTTCAAGCCTTGAGGTAGTAGAATACGAGATCATGTTCTGATCGTTCGACGGACAAGGGCGTCGTGTACAGATGATGGCTATCGCGCTCCAAGGCTGCAAACCCTTCAAATATTACATTCTTTTGATGCCCACAGCCAAGCATGATGTCCGGAAAAGCCACAAGCTGGCCATTACTAGAGTTCTATGGGTGCTTCCTCCTCCATAATATCTGGAACATCTACACCAGTAATCTTGATTGCAACTCATTCTTCCTTCTTCGGAGTGCTCCATGCACGCCTCTGAGCTACAATCGTGGTGACCAGTTGCAGGTAGCAAGATTCGCATGGGAGGCACTGCGTCCATGTATGCCTAAAATCAGCATGATGATCGTTCAGTTCTTATAAAACCTATCATTAAAATGCTCTTGAAAAGAGATACAGTAAAATGGACCAAAAAAGATTTGTCATGAGATGAGAAATAAAAACTATTAGCCCTAAGTGATTGTGTGATAATAAGTATAGAACATCTGTCTTCATAATCTATTGAACTCGTAAATCATTAGATACTATTTATAAATGTCAACTAAGTATCGTAAATAAATTGATCGCGGTTGTTCAATCATTTTCTAACCAAAGTTCACTTTTTAAGAAATGATCATTATGAATTGTAATGTTTGACATGAGGAACACCGTTTAATAGTCCCATGAAGTTAAAAAAAAAAACTGAAAATGACCATCAACCAACGGTTCTACCAGATCTTGGGGCAACAGGAGGATTTAAATCTTGAGGCAAGGGGTTGTAATGTTTGGCTCATATAATGGTGACTGAGGAGAATCCAATGAATGAGGCATGCCTTCATCGAATTCTGGTTTACCTCCTTGAAGTGATGAAGACGGTAATACAAGGGAGGCAAAATGGAGGACAACACAAGAAATAAACATTGCGGAAGAGTGATGGAAATCGGATAGAAGTTCGGGATACAATGGATGGATGTATCCATATGATGTTAATAGCTCTATATTTTAATAATACACAACATGTTATATAGTATTTTGATAGCATTAATGCATTATAATACTAAATGTACTCTATAGCCTTTCATCGAGAGGTTTCACGCCTCCTTTACCAAACCTTGTCTCTAGGACTCCACCAATAGGAAATGGATGAGCTTTGACCATGCTATGTTATCCACGTCTGATTTAGTAACATCTTAGCAGTCGCTGCACGTCTTTCAGTGCTAGAGGAAAGTATAAATAGTGAGTTTCATCTCCACGTCTCTCGTAGAGACTTCAAATAAAGGTGGTTTTCAAATTATGATCAAATATATTTTGGTATGAACATCGTTACATGCTAATAATTAAAGATCATCATATTTAGTATGATATATATCGGTGATTAAAGATCCTCATTGATCTAACATTATCGTGTTTGTTATATCATTGGAATTCTTGATCATCAAATATAAAATACTAAAAATATCCTCAATTAATTAACTTATTTTTATCTTAAAAAATAACTATTTCTAATATATTTTACAAGTACGATGATAATTTATTATTAGCATCATATTATTTATTATTATGATGTTTAGATTAAATGATAATATTTATTTTTATAATATAATACAATGTTATAATTAAATTATAATTTTATATGATAATATTATAATATCATATTATATTATAATATTATGATTATAATTATATTATAATATTATGATTATAATTATATTATAATAATAGTATAATATTATAATATTATAATATAATTTTATAAATATTAAATTATATTATATTAATATAAAAATAATATTAAGTATTTTTTATATAAATGAGGGATATTTCAGTCCCTAAATCTTAAGTCAAGAATACTATTTAGGAATGATTTTGAATATTTGATCTCATGGATAGTATGGCATCATTAGATTGAGCGATGATTCTATAAATGGGAGTAATTTGAGGTAACCGCTGCGTAGGATCATCGAGTGCAAACAAACATAGTGATCCTATTATTTTCATTTATACTTCTAAATAGACCATTCCATACCAAACGCATGCTATAATCATGCAAGTTGAAAAAATTATACATTAAAGACTTATTAAAGACTTAACTCGAACATTTCTTATTGGTAGGTATAATGACCAAGATAAATCCTGATTCATAAATACAAATACAACTATCTATCAACTTTAGAGTAGATGATTTTGATTTTTCAGTCTTAGCTCTAATTGTATGTTCTAAATTAAAAAAATAATGTACAGTGGATACCATATATTATTAAGTGCACCTAGTTAATTCCCAGACTAGTGACATGTCAATTTTGTGTGTTTGCATTTTTAATATGGGTTTTCTTTATTAATTTAGCATTAAATATATTTTTAAAAAATTTTATTTTATTTTATTTTATTTTTATTTTTTTGAGAGGCTAAATGGGCCGAGCCACGGAAGATGGCTCGCCGGACTCGCGGGCCGTGGTCCGAAGAGGCATCGTGGCATATTAAGCGGTCCAGGTTTTCCTTCTATTTCTCCTCTGGGCGTGAAAAAAAATATCGGGGTTTTGTCTGCTGCGCCTCAAAGCCCTCCTGCGTTCTTGCTTCAAAAAGCTAGGGTTTTATTATTATTATTATTATTATTATTATTATTTCTTTTCTTTTTTTTTTTTTTCTTTTGGCGGCCTCTGACCCAGAGGGCTCCAACAGGCCGCCTCCATCGTTGGCCACCCTACGTTCCGAACCCTCGGTGGCCGATTGCGGGTACAGATTCTCACCTCTCTCTCCCTTCGTCTTCTTCCTTTTCTTTTTTTTTTTCTTTTCTTTTTTTCCCGTTTGAGCTCTCATATTGTTTAGTCTGGATTTGGAATTCATTCCAGTCTTTTAGACGATTTCAGATGGTTTGATCAGTCCTTTTTGTTCGTTCGGTTGCATGACTTTTTCAGATGAATTTTATTCATTTCGGATGATTTCAGATGGATCAAGTTGCGATTTTTTTTGATCGGACGAAGCTATTCATGGTCTGTTGGCAATGACAGGGGCATCAAGTAGTGAACTTTCGATTATCTAACAGATTGTTGAAGAAAGTTGCGATTTTTTTTATTTTTTTAATTAGATGAAGTTTTTGTTTTTTTTCGATCAGATTGGCAATGAGAGAGCATCATTTTTTTGAGAGAGAACCACGCAATGAACTTTTTATCATTTAGGCGATAGTAGTATCCGAAGAGATTGTTTTTGATATTTTGTGAGTTCTTGTTCAGTCATAGAGTTCTCGATCATCAACAGAGAAATACCTGCCGGAACATCAATGGGTTGAATCTGAATATTTTACCGGAAAACACTTCAACTTTTGTAAGCTTATGTTTTATATACACGGTACATGGTTGCTTGTTTTCTGTTTATGATGATATTAGAAAAATTTGGGGTCCCTTAATGTTGCAATGTTTTTGAGATCACCATTGTTATTTGATAGGTATCAACAAGGGGTCTCTGTTTCTACCCATCTTTATTTGGTATGGGATATTACAGTTGTTGATGATATGTGACCTGATTATTTTTCATTTCTTAAAAATAAAGTTTTGATGGGAATTTATGTCCGTCTTTGAAATTCTGAAGAACTAAAGAAGCTGCATGATTGCTTGTTGCACAGCATCCTCCTGGGATGTAAAGAATGAGGCGAAATAGAACTTGATACTTTCAATTCCGGTCAATTTCTGATTGAAACCTTTTTATTGTTAGTGGAACCTTCAAGTGTCAATTTTGACGCTCTATTTTCTTCGGAGGAAATGATGTCTTAAACATACGGTTGTATTTTCAATTTGTAAATGTTTAGCCCATGAACCAAGTAAACCAAAATTTTGTTATCTTAAAAGGAGCATGTTTGATTGTTAGTTATTGTCATTTAAAAGTTTACTCCTTTATCCAGTTGCTGCACTAAATGATTGTAAGTGAGCTCTGCGTAACATGAAATACTATTTTACTCTTTTCCCCTGAACTTTCTGTTTTAAAAATTCCTGAACCTTTTGTTTTACTTCTCCACAGATTTATCGTCTCATTGTTATTGTTGTTTGGTAATTTCTGGTTATTTTTTATAAATGACTTATTAACATAATGATGAAATATTTATTATCATGATGACTATTTTCTGATTATTTTTTTATGTTAGGAATCTTCAGAGAGAGAGAGGAGGTTGTAATAGTAATTGATGAAATTTTAGATTGTTCTAACATGTCATAATTTTCTACTAGTAATTTAGATATGCAAATTGTGAATGGTTTTCCTGAGTATTCTTCTAGTTTGACAAAAGATAGAGCTTCATGATAGGCTATTGAAAATTGAATTGGTTTTGTCTTGTAATTTTCAGAAATACGTTGCATGATAGATTTAGCACACTAAAAGCTGAACTTCACATTTTAAATAGAGTACAGGGGCTGTTTGAAGTGAGGAGGGTCAAATTCTCATGGTGATCTTTTATTCCTAAAAATCAAAGATTAGCACTTTTTCCTTTGTTAATCTTGTATTCTCAAAATTGAGTGCGAATGAGATTCTTTGGAATAATATGTCATACTTCAAACATAGGAACTTAAAATGCCAACCAATTTACTCAGGAACTTGCATAGGAATGTTCACTCCAAACAGCCCCGTAATGTGCAATAATACCGTTCCATCATCTAAGCTTTATTCATGGTGGTAAAGCCAATTTATAGAATGTAGCTAGCTATACAAGGAGTTGATCAGATTTTGGTTGTTTGAACCATGCTTGTCCTCTTTTGTCTCAATCTTTCTTATTTGATTCACAATCCTGTTATTTGTCTATAACTTCTTTGGTACTGTGGCATTTGGGCAGGTGAGTCTTTATTTGTTAAAGATGAGCAACGGTCCAGCTCCATTCTCTGACATTGGGAAGAGGGCAAGAGGCAAGTTTCTAGTTTCATTTATATTATTCTAATAAATAAGTTTGAAAATAATTTCCAGCATTTGATCTGTGAAACTGAGAGTTTTAATGGTTGAGATTATGTGGCTTTACCACATCATTTCAACATGGATATTATCATATATTATACTTTTACATTCTAAATATTTGTGTAACGTCATATGGAGAACATTGTATTAGAAAAATTGGTGTTGTTTTAGATAAGTTTTTCAGGCAGAGGTTCTGTTGCTATTTTTCAGCTTCCACAGTCTGATTTTCATTGACACACAGACTGGATTAATTGTTGGGCCCTTTTGATTTTATTTTGCTCATCTTTTTGAGTCTGCTATATGGTATATACTGTTGGTGATAGCTTTGCTCACACCTTTCATTTCAATTTTTTGTCTTTATATAGCCTGAACCCAGTAGCATCTTTCTATTAAGTCTTTTTGGCAAGCTAATAGTTGAGCTGATATCGAGTATAAATCTGGATGGCTTCTTGTAAAAATGAACATTGGTCTTATTTACATATCTAAACCTGTTAGTGCCACAATAACTACTAGGTTATGTCTAGTGCGATATTGACTGGCTTATCTGATGCCATGTTCTTGATTGAATTGGTTTTACACTAAGCATTACCTGGTTTAGTATCACCTGATCATAATGGCAATGGACATGTAAGTTTGAAGTTTATTCCATTTGACAATCTGTTGAAAGAACTCTTCTAGGCACTTAAAGATGGTCATTTGGGAGTTGGAGGGAATTTAATGGAGAAATTGTTGCTGAACATGAGGGTCTGTTTTCTAATTCGTTCTGGATCCAAATTAGTAGAAGGGATCTAACATCCCTGTAGTTATGTTTTGCAACATAAAAAATTCGGTTGCTGTGTGTTCGAACAAAGGTCAAAGTTATCATAAGGCTCAAGGTGTACAAAGGTGCCAAGGCCTCATGGAGCCTGGGTGCAACGCACAAAGTGAGTGTTAGCTTGGTGAAGTTCAAAATATGTTATACATATTTCACCATGAAATATTGGCCAATCACATATACATAGCATATACACAGGCAAATGATGTGCATACAGCATACAGTATGCACAAACTGACAAGACGCAGTCACACCCATGGTCCACAAATTACAGAGCACATACCCCTAAAAGCACTCAGTCACATGCACAGGAAGAAGAAAGCAACAACAGCAACCTACCCTTAATGGCTGCAGAAATCTCCATGCAGACCCTCCTTTTCCATTGCCCTTTGTTTTTGCCTTTTCTACCTTTTAAGACATTGGCAGAGTGGCTTGATTAATGGCCGGATATGTGCTGTTGACTTTGTGAACTTAGTGGCTGATGACACCATCATCCTTTACATCATAGATCATTTTCAATCTATGAACATCAATTTGATCTTTGTTTTACATTACTATCAAATACAGAGGTTTACTAGTTTCAATCCTCTCTACAAGGATGAACCTTTGGTGCACTAGAATTTTGCTACGGAGTTGGACCACAAAAATAATAGAAATGTTCCTTTTATATCTTTCTATGAATACCTCCTAGATGGATTGCACCCTAAGGATTGAGAAATTCAAGAGAAGATTGAATGTGTTTTTACTAAATATTTGTGTTTATGTGATACAACCATCCTTTTTGAATATTGTAGTCTAGCCACTCTCTCCATGTTGTGTTTATCCTTTTAAATTCTAGCAGGGATTAAAACTACATCAGAGAGACAGAAGGATTTGGTGTGGTCGAAAGTATATGGAGGCTAAAAGAGCCTCCTTGACATGTGGGATAAATTTTGTGGAATGAAAGCCAGTGGTGTGGCACAAGACTAGTTATTTAGTCATGAATAAGGCACTCCTAATGGCTTTATTACTATGCATTGATAATACTGGTCTCTGTCAAGGTATCATATATTTGAGTATGATGGTCTTGGGACTTGTTTCCTTTCTATTTGTCTGCAGAGTAGGGTATTCGCAAGGCAATAGAGACATGGAATTTGAGTTTTATGGTGAATGGAAGGTTGGTGGTTATAAAACTTGGTGGTGTACTGGGGGCCGGATGTTTGAGGTAATATGGAGAAAATATAATGCCTGCTATGCATGGTTCATGCAGTTATTTCGCCAGCTAACAATAATGAGATTCTCAAGTGCAAGTCATTAGAAGAGCTGGAACTTAGGAAATTTTCCTCTTAAAGCATGTTGTTTCCTTTTAAAGGAATGCATTGAATACCTTTTCAACTATAGATGTTAAAGTCAAACCATGCACCCTGTTCTCATAAGATGGGTGGGTGTTTGGAGGAATAATGTCTGTTGGATATCATGTCAATGTCCTTTTGTACGTTGCTTTGTTGGAGATGGATATTTAAATCTGAGTAAATTTAGATTCATGGAGGTGAATGTAATTGTCATTTTGAAATTTTCCTTCATCTGGCCCATAGTTTTGGTTAGTATAGGTTTTTAGGAAATTCTGGTACCTCTGGTGTTGCTGTTATCATTGTTTTTCTGCAGATTTTGTGCTTCCCTTTTAAGTGGACTGGATTATTTTTCATAATGAGCCAGTTATTTATTTTAATATTGCTGATGCTAAACCAGTAAAAAATTGAAATCAATATCTTCCACGGTTGTTGAAGAATCATTCAAGTTTTCCAGGTCCTTTTTATGCTAGAAGCAATCACTATTTTTGAGAACATACGATTGCATATAATTCAAAGAATGCAACTATAACAGAGTGCTGATTTGATGTAATATTTGCTGTTGAATCATTTTTACCTTGTATCTTCTATTGCCTCAAACTTTCCTGCATGTCAATGTGACCTTTTCCTTGATTCATGTACTTCTATCAATCTGGTAATCAGATTTGTTTTTCTTGTCACTTCAGCTAATAAAATTCTTATAATTCTTCCTTGCAGATCTTTTGACAAAAGATTACAACTTTGATCACAAATTCACTTTGACAACATTGAGTGATGCTGGATTGGTAAGAAAAAAGATTTCCCACTTTGAGTGAATTTCTTTATTCGTTATCAATAATCTCATGTGTACTATATCCTCTAGAGAGTAATTAAAAATTGCTCTTAGGAGTGAGGTTTTTAGGCAATGTTTGGTTTAATTTTCCTTCTAGAAGTTTTAGCATAATTTATGTAATTGTGATGTTATGTCCTTTGTTTATTTTTCATCCAAGTATTTATTTTATTTTGTTGTTTATTACAAATTATTCATGAATGCTACAGGGATGCTTAACTAGCTTACACCATAATAACAAAGTCAAATCTCTGCAGTTAGTTGACTAGGGCTGGGCCTAGGATAAAATTATGGGCCTGTTTGGGGGAAACCCCACTGGATTTGGTGGGATCTGTTGGGGAAGGGGAGCCTAGAGAAGAAAGGATCCACTGGGGAGCGGTATCAGGGCGTCATGGGTCTGAGGTGTTTTTTTTTTAATCCTTCGGGGATTGGGCTTGTGAACCCCATGATACCCCTCTTCAGGGCATCTCTTCTTCTCTGGGCTCCCCTTCCTTAGCCGATCCTGCCTGGTCCAGCATGGTTTCTCCTAAACTGGCCCTACGGAACATGGTGAAGAGCAAAATAATTATGAGAAGGGAATAAAGGACTAACAATTTAAACTCAAACATTTTGGGTTCTGGACTTTTTCTATATGACATAGAAGCAAATTGAGATATAAATTGTTTATCTAGTTAGTCTTGATATTTTCTCCTTTTGTATTACTCATTCTTCTAGAGTTTTCAATTTTCTTAACAAGGATGCAACTGGTACCAATAATACTGCTCTCTCTCTCTCTCTCTCTCTCTCTCCCCCCTCCCTTACATTCCTCCTCTTCCATCATATTTTTCTTCCTTTCTCTTCTTATGTTGTCTCTGCACACAAATCTGAAAGCTGGTTTGACCTCCTCTGCTTCTCCACCTCCATTCTTCATATATTTATTCTTGTTTTCTTCTTTTCTCCTCTGCATTACTCCTTTCCTTGTTGCATCTTTGTTTTATGTCAGATCTGACAGCAGATCTGAATATTATTCAGGCTGCCAAATTTTCTCTTTGAACTGACCTTTCACAACATAAAAGGCCATGCTACAACAAGTTTGGAGTTTTCTTTTGCATTAAAAGGTAATTATCTTGTACACAATGTTTTATTTTGTGTATTTCTCTAATCCTGCTGATATATGGACAGGGGCTTACAGCTACAGGTGTGAAGATAGATCAATTATTTATTGGTGATATAAGAACACAATATACAAGTGGGAAGACAACTATTGATGTCAAAGTTGATACCAATTCCAATGTGAGTGAAGGATCTTGGATCATTCAATCTTTTTAAGCTTATGTCATTTTCAGATCTCATGCCTACTTTAATGGGTCTGCTATCGTGATTGGATAAATATGTTATATTTTCCAGTGGGGCTTGATGCATGATTTTTTTTTTACTCTATTCATTGTATATGCTCAAATTAACATTGATTAACCTGACATATTTCTTCAATAACGTATGCTTATGAACATGAGAAATTGAGCCTCAGAAGTATAATCTTACATGTTACAGGTCTCAAGTACAGTTACTGTTAATGAATTAGTTGCTGGTGTGAAGACTTCTTTCAGCTTCAAAATACCTGATCAAAAGTCCGGCAAGGTTAGTAAACGATCAATTTGCTAGGAAAATAGAGCGCTTGTTTAGTTGTAGTTACATGTATGCATTTATTCGGTAGAGCTCCTGATTGTTCTAATCTGATAAAAAGTACATCCCTGCAAGTCTAAGTGATTCTTTTTGGACATCTTTTTGAAATGTCCTTCCATAACCTTAAAAGGAAAAATTGTCAGTAGAAAAGAACTCCTGTATTTTTATCCATCAAAGTGATAATTTTGGCTCCACTTGAGGCATATGAAAGCTGATGAGATAGGTAGACATTGATATAAGTTGAACTGGTCCTGATTTGGTTCTAATGCAAACCAAAATCTTGACTAGAGTTCTGGATCTAGGTCCAACTCCGTCACCAAGTTGGGTTGGGGCAAGCAAGTGGCTTCAGTTATGGGGATAAGTAAGAGCTCCTATTATCACTTGGAAAAGGTACTAATCATATATCAAAAAAGCTCTGTAATATGAGGAATATGGAAAGAATATTCAAATTTCAGTTCCTTTTGGAATCCTATTTGAAAAGACATCTGAATCTTAAATTCAGTCTTATTGGTTCTGTGAGCCATTGAACATCTATCCAGAAGGTTCCAAACCCTTACATTACAAGGAAGTGTAAAACTGAATTATCTTCCCTATGCATGGATTTCTGGTACAACTTGAAATTGTATGGGAACTTATCCCAATTTTATAGTCTTCATGATACATTTTTTGTTGTTTGTTTTTTTAAAAAAATTCATACCTAAGTGATGCAACATTGTGGGTCTATAATGATTTTGAGAATAGTTGGTTAAACATCTCAACTTTATATAATTAAAATGGAAATATACTCTTCTATTTCTTGCATATGTATATACTGACTCAAAAGGTCTGTTATTAACGGTCATCCAAGTCCTTATTTATATCCTTATTTTCTCCCAAGGTAACATAAGTCTTTTTTCAATGTAATTTAACTTCTTAAAGTGATTTCTTCATTAAGTACTGCTAAAATTTTGCTCAGTTACATATAATTTTCATGCTCAGCTGTCCTCATAATAAAATCTTACTCCCCATTTAGACCCACTTCTCAACTGTTCTACCATCACCACATTAAGCATGATGTAATGCCTGTTTATATTTTATTAGTATAACCTTCTGTGAATAAGGTGTGTACTCATTCCTCAGATGTGTTGACACTGATATATTTTTCCAAGAAGTGACTGTTGACCAAGTTACCTATTGTTATAAAACTACATAATATTAAATTTATATTGGGCCTGTGTTTCTGGGATCTCATTTAAAGCCTGTAAGAGCTGAGACTTTTCTTTCTCATGAATTCTTGCGTGCTAAGATTCTGTTGTTCAATTGATAAAAGTAGAAATCTGCTTTGCGCTTCTGTCTCATACAAGGAGAGCACAATACTAGTTACCATTGGTCACATTATTGATTATCGGGCTTTCAATCAAAAAGAAATTGCTGCATAATGATGCGAAGGGTGAGACCATCAGATTTATATTCATGAGATCCTTCCATTTCTTATTAAAGATCCTTTCATTTCTAATCAGATAAAAGGGCTTTTTGTCATTTGTTTTGCAGATTGATTTGATGTTGGAAAAAGATTCTGATCATTTTTTATGCATTTTGTTCCAGCTTGATGTACAGTACCTACATGACCATGCTGCAATTAATTCTAGCATTGGTTTAACACCTACACCTTTGCTAGAGTTGGCAGCAGCAATTGGCAGCAAAGAACTTACTCTCGGTGCTGAGGTTGGGTTTGACAGTGCTTCTGCATCTTTCACCAAATACAATGCTGGGATTGGCTTTAACAAGCATGATTTCTCTGCTGCCCTGATATTGTAAGCGCTTTGTTATCTATGTGTTTATTGTTCTTAAACCTCTTGTTAAATGCTTAATACTGAAAGCCTTATTATATCAATTCATATATCTTTAAATCATTTTCTTGTCAATTAGTTGCATCATTTCCTTATTTTCATATTCAGTGCATGCTAAAATCAAAACATTGTTTGTTTGCTGCTTAGTCCTAAATTTCATGATCGTAGAAATTTCTGCTTTAATCGAGAAGCATCATTATGATCTATGACAGCAGTCTATTCTATATACATGACAGTTCTAGGATATATGAGTGCCATATGTAATTTGGCTTGATTTACTTCAGCTCGTGATGAAAACATGTGTCAATCTGGCATTTTGACAATCACTTTTAACACTCTCAAGGCATCTACATTCATGTTAAATTCTATAGGTGTCAAAAGAACACACCTAGAGTGGTGGCAATATATCATGTTTGTGTTGTATCAAGTCAGCAGTACTTAACCAGGAAAGTTCTTCTAAACTGGTAAACCTAACCTTTCTAACAAGATCAGGTGTTCAAACACTAGCCCAGCTTATTTATCAAGTTACCTGATGAGATATGGCTAACTCATTTAATTAGTAGGTCTTGAGCAATGTGCAAAACCAACATGGACCCATGATTCATTCCAAGTAGCTCAAGTTCTAGAAGACAATGAGAAAGTGAGAGCTGCAAACTTGTTCTTCTATGTCATCACCACTTTGTACCAACTTTATAGGGCTTGGATTTGTCATTCAATACTCCTTTCTTGTCCTTGGCTAGAAATGAGCTAGGCTTAGGCTGAGTTACTCCTAGCTCAAACTCAGTCCTGATTTTTTTGAACTTTGAGGAGGGTTTAAGCTTGAAATTTTTGCAGAGGTTGGCTGAAGTGTTGCCCAAACTTAGTCCTGTCCCATTCCGTCCTAGTTATTGTCCCAGTAAGAATTGTTCATCTCTCCCCTATTCTTTCCTATCTTTCTTTGTTTTTTCTTTTTTTTCCCCTTCTTCCCTTTTTTTTAATTTTCTTATTTTGTTTTTATTTCCTTTTTTTCCTTTCTTACTTCCTTAATTCCTTTCTTCATTCCTTTATTTTTTTTATCCGCTCTTTTTTTTTCCCCTTTCATTCTTTTTTCCTCTTTTATCCTTCCTTTTTCTTCTACCTCTCTTTTTTCCTTCTTTCTTTCCTTTTTCCTCCTTTCCTTTCTTACTTTTTTCTTCTTTTCTTCTTCTTTCTTTTTCTTTCTTTTCTCTTTTTCCTCTTTCATATTTTCTATATGAATGTGTTTTGAAGTCCCATCCCTATCTCATCCCATTTTTTGACATGAATGGGATGAGACGGTTGGGATGCCCTTGTTCTGTGAAGACTTAAAATTTTGGTTTGAAGAGTCAATGAGCTAGAGTTGAAAGGAAAGAATGAGAAAGGAGAGACAAATATGGGAAATTTTGAGAATAGGGGTTGGGAATTATGGTTTCTAATATTTAGCCATCTATCATCTTAAGAAGAGTATCTAAGATTAGAAAAAAAAAGAGGGGTTATTCTATGTTATAATATAATATATAATTTGTATATAAAATATAAAATATTTATTTATTTATTTATTCGGTCTTTGAGCTAGGCCTTAAAACCTAATCAGGCTTAGGATTTTAGGCCTAGGTGTGCCCTAAACATCTTGTAGCCAAGTCCAAAGCCTAGACTGGAGCTGGCCTGGCCTTTGGGCTTTAGGGCAGCCCAGACTCATTTCCAGCTCATGCTTCTATTGGGGAGGTTCCTAGTTCTGATTTTGGATCCCCAACACCACAATACACTCAAAAACCCAAGAAAAGAAAAGAAAAGAAAAGAAAAGAAAAGAAACAATAGAAAAGATGGATGGTGGTGGGATGGTGGTGTTCTCTTTTATTATTATTATCTTTTTGAGCTTAGCTAGCATAATTATCTATGCCTTAGCAGATGATGGCAATTATAGATGATAATTGGCACCATCATGTTCTGCATACTTGGAAGGACGAGGTGTAAAACAACTAAGTACTTTCTTAAAGTGCATCAGAAAAATCATTTATCATGTTATTTCATGTTATTGGAATCATCCACTTTGCAATTACTTGCTGGTGCTTGTCTTTAAAACGTGGATTGCCTTGTAAGGATTTTGGATTCATTTAGATGCCTCTACAATTTGGCCAGAGAGTAGGCATGATTTAGTTTTATTTTGGTCCTTGTTGAAGTTTGGTTCATTCATGTTGTCAGTTTTGGTTGTTTGTTTTCCCTTCCTATATAACAAACATTATACTTGTAATTTAAATATGCTTGCATTTCTGATTTTTAGGGCCGACAAGGGTGAGACATTAAAAGCTTCTTATGTTCATCTGGTGCATCCAATCACTGGGGCTGCTGTGGCTGCTGAAATGATCCACAGGTTCAACACATATGAGAATAGTTTCACCATTGGAAGCTGTCATGCTCTTAATCCCCTGACGACCGTAAAGACACGGTTTAGCAACAGCGGCATGGCTGCAGTCCTCTGTCAGCATGAATGGAGGCCAAAATCATTCGTTACTCTTTCAGCTGAGTATGATCCTAAGGCAATAAGCGCACCATCAAGGGTAGGTCTTGCACTTGCTCTCAAACCTTGACTGAATGAGCTCTCCTAACATGGATCAGCGTGTTTCATGTTTTAATATCATCATAATTTTTTTTAAAACCAAAGCTTTGCTTTTGGTCATATCTAAGGAAATTGATATATTTTTGAAATATGTTCTTCTGAAACAAATGGCTGAGAGTCCATAGTTTTGGGGGATATTCAAGGATATTGATGATAAAATAATTTGAGTGATACTAAGAGCGGGCTGGCATCATTACTTTGGATTAGATGCCTTCCTCTTGATCTTTCCTATGTTTTTTTTTGTTTGTCATGGATCATGCCTTCGGTTGGTAGGTAAGAGGGAGAATTGTAACTTAGATCCTCTTTATTAATGGGGGCATTCTTCGAGTCTAACAAAGGGATTTTGGACTCTGCCTTCACTCGTGTCAGATTTAACGTAAAGAATTACAGAGCTATTCCAGTTGATGGTAAAATATACGTAAAAGCTGGGTAGGGTTTTGGTGCAAAAGATCGTCATGGTCTTGAGTGATTAGTGAATGAACGTGTAAGCAAGCTACGATAATGATGCTCCTTTGCGTGAAAGGTCATTCCCCGTTCCATGGTGATGCAGTTGGGACAAGAAAGGCCGTCAGTGAGTTACAGTGTGATCAATGGAAGGAGATGGTGCCTTCTCTTAAAGATTAAGTCTTGGGTTTTTTATACTTCTCTTAAAGATTTAAGTCTTCGGTTTTTTATAGGGCATGAAATGGTAGTGCAATCGAATCTAAAATAACGTATCAAAGTTCACTAACGAGTCCGAGGACGTAGCAGCATAACGAGTCCTTTTCTATTTTAATATGTTGCTTTAATGTCATATCTTCTACCAGGTGTAATTTTTTAGTTAATCTTTTTTCTCCTTAGAAAGAGGTAGATTCAGTTGTTGCGGTTTAAGATGTGGTGTCTTCTTGAATTTTATACTGCACATGATTAATTGAATTCTTATTAGACGTACACTGTTAGGGATTTATTCTTGCTTCACTTTATATGCAGGCCATACAAAACCATGCATGTTAACGAAGCCTCCTGCCAGGCCTAATAATCCTTAATATTTAAGAGGTCAACTAGTCACAAGCCTCTTGCCAGGCCTAAGAATCCAAAAAAAAAAATAAAAAAAAAACGTAAAAATATCTATTATCAATATATTTGAAGTTAAAAAAAAAAAAAAAAAAGGCCCCCATTACCAATGGAAGGTATCCCCCTATGGCTTGGCCCCCGTTCCACAAAGTTCTGGGGACGAACCAAAGAAGCTAGATGGGGATAAACTCTTCGTGCCTAACAAGGTTAAACTCTTGGTATCTAAGGAAACTTAAGCCCCTTACGTGCACTTATATATACATACATACATATTGATTATCATTGATTTGGAAATCTTATCATCTAATTCAAAAAAAATATAATTTGAATCTAACTCATATATACAACACACATACATTTATAAAAATATATTTATGCATGTGTTATATGTGTGTGCAAATGTAAATGTACATATGAGAGTGTGTGTATAGATAGATAGAGAGGAGGTTAAACTACGATATAGTCAAATGGTTCTCCATTCATATTTCATTGTTACGATTACGTGATGAAATCTAATATTGATGATATGTGCTATTGAATATGATCTATTATGTTTAAATTACTTATAAGCTAAAAATTACATGATTTGAAGACATCTAGTATCTGCTTTAAGTGGCTAAAGATCGAATGGTTTAAATAATATAAAATAATAAATATTTTTTAAATCACTTAATGTAGAGGTTAAGAGTCTTTAAACTATATTATTTTAACATATAAGTGATTTATAGGTAGGATATCATATCTAGCAACTCAAGCTATCAATATTAGATTCTTATCGTCTAAATCATAGCTTGATTGAATTCAAGTGAAGTTGCACTCGACCATATATATATATACAGAGAGCTTGATGTTGCAATGCTCAAATGAACCTCCACTTAAATTCAATGAGATTAAATAATAGAAATCTCAAATTAATAATTTAAACCGTTAGATATAATTTACTATATCTAAAATGATCAAGTACAAAAAAATTAAATGATTTGAAGATCTCTAATTTATACATCAAATGATTAGAAAAGACATGTGTTGCTCTATTATATCTAAACCATTTATTTATTTATTTATTTATTATCACAAAGGTGGCTGCTAAGATAGAGATATCTTTTCTAACCACTTGATGTATAGATTAAAATTTTTTAAACTATATAATTTTTTATGTTTAAATATCTTAGAAGAAGAGGCTATATTCAATGAGTCAGAGTATAAATTTGATCCTCATCATTTAATTTATAACTGACATGACCTACTTAAGTGAACTTAAGTCAGTATATTCTCTGTACTGAGAGTATTAAATTTCTTGAGGCTGTAATCTAATAAAGCATGGAGACTAGTGCAGGACGCTGAGTGACTTTTCTGAGACGTCATTGTATTCTTTGCAAAAGAGATGGCCTTCTTTGTAATCATGAACCAATAAATCTCCTTGGGTTCTACCATAATTGATGTCTTATTTGATCCGCCTCGATAGATCCGTTCCTCGTTATAGCATACGGAACGAGCCATCATTAATCATCTGGTTTTGGCTTCAATCGAAACAAGAAACCCGACCAACCCATGGTCTTGTTTGGCCCCAAACCTTTCCCAACTTTCCAATGGGTTGGGCATGTTCATGAGAATAAATAATTAGACCATATTAAACGTATGAAGCATTATTCGAAGTCTGATCCATAAAACTTAGATCAGGTCTGGTCCTCCATGCTTAATTCATCTCTATCATGCACACCTCTCCTTGAGCTCACCAATCCATCTCTAATGGCCAATTCCAAGCACATCTCCTTCCTCCTCATATATGATCCCCTCTCTCCTCTTCAGCCACGGCCAGCTTTTGCCCGTGGTTGATGAGCCAAGAGACAACAGAAGCAAAGCTCAAATCTACATCGTCCATGTACTAAAGCCCGAGGGCACCGGCTTCCTCGACTGCCGAAGAGCAGGAGAACTGGCACGGCTCCTTCTTACCCTCCTCCCACTTAGAAAATGGCGAGCGGCGGTTGGTCTACTCCTACGCTCATGTGATGAGTGGCTTCGCCGCGAGGCTAATCCATGAAGAAGTCAATGCCATGGAAGACATCGACGGATTCGTGCGCGCGTATCCGGATCAGTAGTTCAAGCTCTACACGACGTCCACGCCAACCTTGATGGGGCTAAATGGGGTGGCTGAACCCCTTGCGCAACTCTAGCTATGGCGCAGCGGTGATCGTCGGAGTGATCGACTCCGGGATCCTCCCCACCCACCCTTCGTTCCACGACGATGGAATGCCGCCGCCACTTCGGCCGAGGGGCCTGCAATAATAAGCTCATTGGGGCCGTGGCATTCAGAGGTGGAGCCAGCCCCTTGCCATTGGATGACACTGGGCACGGCGGTGGGGAGCCTGGTCCACAACGCCCACGTCCTCGGCCGGCATCGCACCGCGAGCTCATATTGCCGCGTACAAAGGTCATGTTCGATAACGTTGGCTCACAGAGTGATATCCTCGCCGGCATAAAACCAAGCCATCGCCGATGGCGTCGATGTCCTCCAAATGTCCCTTGGCTTGGATTCTCTCCCACTCTTCGAAGGTGTCAACCTAGGCGCCTTTGCAGCCATCCAGCATGGGATGGTCCCCTGCGCCGCGGCCGGCAACTCCGGCCCGCAGAAGAGCGTGGTAGCCAACGACGCACCGTGGGTCCTGACCGTCGGGTTGATGCACGAAAAGGTCCCGCAGAAGATGATTGCAGGCTGCACAAAGGTCAGCTCAAACCAACTCATTTATAGGGTTGATGCACGGTCCCCTAAAAATTCCCTCCCAATCCAACAATTTTAAAGGTCAGATGTCATTACTATGATAATGTAATGCATATGCTCTAAAAAGAGGACTAAGGACAAATGTTAGCTGTTGAACTGTAGAATGAAAACATAAACAAGAAAAAAGTCTCAGATATCTTTTAAACATGTCAAGGAAAGTTTTGTGAACTATAAAAAATAACAAAAGGGAGGGGAAGATATATTCAGGCTTTGATCTCTTAGATGTGGCCTCAAAATTGTATTTCGGTTTGTTTTATTGTGTACCATTAGGATGCATGCAACACTTATATGTGCAGTAAATTATATTATTTCTATCTTAATAAATATGCTCATTATAGTTATTATCGAGGCCATATCAAGAGAAAACTTGTAAGGATAAAATATAGGTGCGATCATATAGTCTCTTAGGTGTTTACTATCTGATTCCTCACTTAATAAGCGTTATATATTTATAATTTTACATTTTATTAAACATTTAAATTTTATTAGAAAAATGATGGCAAATATGTGCTACTTGTTAAGTAAGATAATTGTACATGTAATACTTGTTAAATGAGAAATCAGATGTTGAATACTTAAAGAACTTTCTGTCCAACTTGTAGTTGCTCTTTGAAGCATGTACGTTGGTTTGACCATTGATAATATGCATACCTATAGAACACTTCTATATATAATAACTATTGATATTGATAATCTATTCCTACTTCATCAATTTTTCGCTATCCTTGTTATTTTGATTCTCCATTGCTAGCATAAAGGTTGATCCACCATGACTTCTTACCCCTTTTATAGCCCCCACAATAGGCCAACATGACTATCTCTAATCGTGAAAACACTATGCTTTGCTTGCCACTTTAAACTCCATCTCAACCATAATCTTTTACAGAGTAGGCTTTTTTCATCGCCTACTTTGGTTAGTATTTGACAAACGTTTGAGTTTGAAAAACCCTATTTATTGTGGATCATTAGCCTGCATGATCAAACGTTGGAATAAACATCAGTGGCTTTCAACAACATTGATCTATGGAATTACATTAGTTTCTATCAATCAATATAATAAAGGCTAATACTTGGCGAATGTTTAAGTTAAAAGCAAACCAATATGTAAGATAAAAATCTAGTAACAAGTGAAGGATGATAGGAGAATCTTCTTAGAATTTTTTTTTTTTTTTTATTTATTTATTTTATTTTTAAGAGAGCTACCATCCTTCTACTTTCTCTGAATCAACTTTGATACCACTATACCCTTGGCATAAAATATCCACCTTTATTGCCATTCACATTGGGAGAGTTTTGTACATTCTAATTTTGACCCTTTTTCAATAGTAAATTCTGATTCTCATGCATATATTTATGCTAGAGTTATATAATTTTTTTCTGCTAGGAAAAAATAATAAAAGGGGCAATGATACTAAGATGATCTAATCATGAATTTTGAGCGTTTGGTATTCGTAAAATATATATTAATCTTTAATTACAATTAAAAATTTTAAAGAAGTATTTATAAATTTAATAATATAAATAGTTGATATATATAGTTAATAAAATATGTTTATTTTGTTAGTATATATTAATAAGAGTGTTTAAAACATTGTTTTCTGCATTTGTTAAGTAATATTATGGTTGCGGTTGATAATCTGTAAATGATAAGAAAAGATTTTTTTATAAATTATATAAAAAATTATATATGTAGAAAATATGATTTTTAAAGTTAAAATAAGTTTAAATTTTTATGGACGAGTTCAACTTGACATGGAATTTATAAAGTGTATACATTTTTTAAATAAAATGAGTTACGATCCAATGAAATGCTTGGTTTTTCTTTTGCTTTAATCTAGTATATATTCTTTGGTTTTGCCATTATATGCATCAGTTATTTCTTTAAATATTATGACTTTCTAGATTTTTTTTCTTTACTATAAAAATATATATAATGTAAAAAATATATTATATTATTAAGTCTATAGCCATTATAGCTATGACTCCAAATCTTTCTTTTGGAATGCTTAATGCAAACTGACTATAATTACCTTGCATCCCCATAAAAAAAAAAATTAAGAGCATAGGAACATGGTAACATGAAGAATGCAATATCACATACTCAGCTTTCATACTATTATATATCCTGTATCATTGCTAAAAAAGAAAAATGGAAGAGCCACATGGCAACAACTGAGCCCTTATCATGTGGCAATAGCTGAGCCCTGCAACCTTATCAGATTGAGCTTTCATAGTATTATAGATAGATATATCTTGCAACTTGAAGTGCCAAAAAAAAAAAAAAAAAAAAAAATGTCAACAATCGAGAGCCTTGCAACCCACTTAATCTTATAGTGTTATATCCTGCATCTTTTAAAGTGCCAAAAAAAAAAATGAAAGAGCCGCATGGCAATAGCTAAGCCCTGCACCCTTGTTGATCTTAGCTTTCATAGTATTATACATAGATATACCTTGTACCTCCGAAGTGCCAAAAAATAAGTGGCAATGATCAAGCCCTTTTTAACCTCCTTAGGCTCATAGTATTATATCCTGAACCTCCTAAAGTGCCAAAGAGACAAGAGAGCCGCGTGGCAATAACTAAGCCCTTATTATATATCCATGTCACTCATCAAACAAAATCATAGTATGAAAAATATAACTTACATCTTCTTTTTCATGACCATATATAAGTTATCATCTAATGAATCAAGAGTATTAAAATCAAGTTCCATATATGAAATGAAGATTTACCTGAAATTAAGATGGGGATGCTTAAAAGAAGTTTAGGCTTTGGAACTAGATTTTACAATCGTAGCCGTTGCTTTGGAATCAAGATGGAGATATCGGGAAGAAGTTTATGCTCTGAGCCTAAATGTTACCATCGCGGCTGACGATGATGGCGGCTGTGAGATGCTAGTCATCGTATGTTTGCCATGACATCTTCTCTTCTATCTCATATTCTTTTTCAGCTTTTCTTTTTTTTATGATCTCTCTTTATAAATGCCAGAGGGGTTAGATTTTTTTCTTCCAAAAAAATCTTTTTATGACTATATTAGGCTGGCAAGGAAGGAAGGAAGAAAGAAAGAGGAAAGAATATAAAAAAAAAATAGAAAGAGAAAAAAAAAAAAGGAGGCAACGAGGAAAAGAACAGAATACGAGAGTAGAAAAATTAGAAGTTATTCATTGAAGAAGAAGAAGAAAAAGAAGAAGAAGAGCTACGTTTCTAATGTAATTTTTTTAATTATTTTTAAATTTATGAAAGACTGTTTTTTTTTTTTTTTTTTCATCTTTGTTTGACAAATTTTGCATTTAAGAAGAAGAAGAGCTTCGTTTCTAATGTAATTTTTTTAATTATTTTTAAATTTATGAAAAACTTTTTTTTTTCATCTTTGTTCGACGGAATATGAGAGTAGAAAAATTAGAAGTTATTCATTGAAGAAGAAGAAGAAAAAAAAAAAAAAGAAGAGCTTCGTTTCTAATGTAATTTTTTTTAATTATTTTTAAATTTATGAAAGACTGCTTTTTTTTTTTCATCTTTATTCGATAAACTTTGCATTTAAGAAGAAGAAGAGCTTCGTTTCTAATATAATTTTTTTAATTATTTTTAAATTTATGAAAGACTTTTTTTTTTTTTTTTTTCATCTTTGTTCGACAAACTTTGCATTTTGTATGTGCCATATATGTCACCAACCAGATGAATAAGTAATGATAAATTGAGAACTTAAATTAGAGTCTACCCTTTATCTTTGGCACTCAGTATTGTAATGATGGATTCAGGCTGATGAAACATAACATGAAGCAAATTACCATGCAGTTCGTTGGGGAAAGAAAATTTACGTATCACCATATTCCAATCCTATTTTGGATTGAAGTGATTGCCTCCTGTTCCTCAAATGTAATGTAGGAGTCCAGAATTTTATCCTTTTTTTTTTTTTTAATCCCACCGCGAATCTGCTAAAATTTTCCAGTTTACACGAGATTAGAACATACCTTTTATTTGCTCAAATATACGCTCTCGAACCGATAAAACAAAAACATAAAACCCGAGAACGGAGCAGCAGACGGCAAGGGAAGATGGCCGACCAAACCCCCCCAAATACCCTCCCTCTTCTCCCTTCCTTCTCCCAGATCCCTTCTTACTTCCCTCAACCAAACCCTAACCCTGATTCAAACTTCCACCTCCAAATCCCTTTCCAAGGCAAGCGCAAGCGCACGCGCACTGGCGTCCGCCGCAAGGCCTCCCAGCTCCCGTCCCTTCACCCCTCCCCCCCTCCCCCTCTCCCTTCCTTCCCCCCTCCGCCGCTGGCCGGCGACCCCGATCCCATCAAGAACCTGCCGGAAATCCCCACCCCCGCTGCCGACATCTCCGAGGAGATCATCGTCATCAACAAGGAGGCCACCGCCGAGGCCCTCACCGCCCTCACCGCCGGCTTCCCCGCCGACTCCCTCACCGAGGAGGAGATCGAGGCCGGCGTCGTCTCCTCCATTGGCGGCATCGAGCAGGTCAACTACATCCTCATCCGTAACCACATCATCTCCAAATGGCGCGAGAACGTCTTCAATTGGCTCACCAAGGAGAGCCTTTCCCCTTCGATCCCGCCCCACTGCGAGACCCTCTTCAATTCGGCGTACAACTTCCTTGTTTCGCATGGTTACGTGAACTTCGGGGTCGCCCCGGCGATCAAAGAGAAGATCCCGGCGGAGCCGACGAAGACGAATGTGGTTATCATCGGAGCCGGGCTCGCCGGATTGGCTGCCGCGAGGCAACTGATGTCATTCGGGTTTAAAGTTGTCGTCTTGGAGGGGAGGAAGAGGTGTGGGGGGAGAGTGTATACAAAGAGAATGGAGGGGTCTAACAAGTTTGCTGCTGCCGATTTGGGTGGGAGTGTCTTGACAGGGACGCTCGGAAACCCGCTCGGGATCATCGCCAAACAGCTGGCTTCGGCGCTTCATAAGATCAGAGACAAGTGCCCTTTGTATACGCCTGATGGAAAGCCAGTGGAGCAGGAGATAGATATCAAGGTGGAGAATGCCTTCAACCGGCTCTTGGACAAGGCGAGCCGGCTGAGGCAGTGTATGGGAGAGGTTTCTATGGATTTATCGCTCGGGGCTGCTCTGGAGACCTTTCGGCAGGTGTATGGGGATGCCGTGACCGAAGAAGAGATGCAGTTGTTCAATTGGCACTTGGCGAATTTGGAGTACGCCAATGCTGGGCTGCTCTCAAAGCTCTCGCTAGCATTTTGGGACCAGGACGATCCATATGATATGGGTGGAGACCACTGCTTCTTGCCTGGTGGAAACGGGCGGCTGATTCAGGCTCTTGCTGAGAATGTTCCGATTATTTATGAGAAGACGGTGCATACGATCCGTTATGGTGGGGATGGAGTGCAGGTTGTTGCAGGGGGGCAGGTTTATGAGGGGGACATGGCATTGTGCACAGTACCACTGGGGGTTTTGAAGAATGGATCCATAAAGTTTGTACCTGAGCTGCCTCAGAGGAAGCTTGATGGGATAAAGAGGTTGGGGTTTGGCTTGTTGAATAAGGTCGCCATGCTGTTCCCTTATGTTTTCTGGAGCACAGACCTTGATACATTTGGGCATTTGTTGGATGAATCAAGTCGTCGAGGGGAGTTCTTTTTGTTCTATAGCTATGCTACGGTAGCTGGTGGTCCACTCTTGATTGCATTGGTTGCAGGGGAAGCAGCACACAACTTTGAAAGTATGCCTCCAACAGATGCTGTTACTGTAGTTCTTCAGATTCTAAGGGGTAAATCTCTTTTTCTGTTAATTGTATTTTTAAATGATAGTCATGATTGTTAAGTTGAAGTGTTTTCTGTTCTGATAATTATGGTAATTATGAAGGACCTTGTATCCTCAAATTTGAACTAACATGTCACACAATATGCACATCTGTTGTTATGGTTTACATCTTTGTGCTTCCTATTGTGAGTCAACTAAAAATGTGGGCAGAATTGCATTAGGATTCCTTACTAACTCGAAATATACACTTGTGAAACTGATGAATTATGTTTGGATATGATGTTCAGTTCTTTATGGTGACTTTTAAAACTTTACCTTATATCGAAGCTACTATAGATAAACCACTGTAGATAAATTGGATATAATGTTCTTGGAGGAAGAAAATCCTTTCCATGTGCATGATATCAAGGTTTCTTACAGAATGTTCTTGGTTCTCCTGATAATTCAGAGTAAAGTATTGACTTATATTTGTGGAGGAGGTTGTTTGATGGCATATTTGGGTTCACAATTATGCTTTCGATGAGATATTTTATAGACGGAGGTTGCACTGGAATGTGGTGTTGAAGGGCACATTCATATGACTGTTGAGTTGGAGGCTTCCACTAAGTCCATATTATACCTCATATAGAGTACTGTTAAAGAGTTGACTTGTAAAATCCATCCAAACGATCGGGGGTTGCAGGATACCGGACTCTCCTAGTCTCCTTCCTAGCTTGGTCTCTTCTATTGTGTTGATTGGAGTTTCCTAAAAAAAGGCCTAAATAAATATGGGGGAATATGGAAATTGGTGGGTAAGAGACACTCATGATGGCTTAGAGTTGCAGGAACCATTGCTAGCAATTTCTATGGTGGAGTTTTTGAGAGTTAAGTTCAGCATTCATAAACCATTTGACTTAGAAATGGCTTTGAAGTTCTCTATGAAGTTGGAAACTTTTTAATGTGGTATGAAAGGGATTGCCATCCATTGACAGAACTACTTTTTGAAATTGTGGCAGTTGATTTGTCCTCCACAAACATATATATCCTATTTGAAAGCAAACTTGGCCCTTCTGGGAAATAGTGTAGAAGGCTAAGCAAAGATGACATGTATCTTTATTGAAAATGTGGCAAAGTATATTATCACTGGATGATAGAACTTAGTATATATATTCTCTTGCCCCTCTAGTTTCTTGGAATTCCTTAGATGTGGAAACTCTAAAAGTGGGTTCTGATATAAGGTGAGATTTTTGTTGGATGAAGCAAGAGTATGTGGAAGCAGATTTGCATGCACAAAAGTGGATTGTTCAAACAAAATTTTGAACAAAAGAACATAGGGAGTGCATATGGCCTCCTGGTAGATGCTTTCTGCTAGTAAATGGGATGCATTGGTGATATATATTTCAGATAGATAGATGGCGATTTTCATTCTGATAGAAGACTAAACTGTTAGAGCGGAAGACTAGCTCTCGTATGTTTTGGTATTCAATCCTTTGTTCCAGTCTTCATGGATAGAATTTGTTAATTTGTTTGAATTCTTTGACTATCTATAGGAGGTTGATTTTCAAAAGAGCACTGTATATTCTGTATTCTGACAATATGATTTCTTAGTTAAATATTATGATAACTTTTTGGTGGTTGAGTTTTACGTGATTTCAGTAACCACTATCCTTGGACTCCTTACCGTATTGATCATCAAGCCAGGTTCCTTTAATGCCTTGTTGCTGGTAAGTCACCAAGGCTTGCACCTTTGAGATTCTGCTATGGCTGGAGTTTAGGGTTTCTTAAGTCTTTTACAATACCTCTTACCCAGTGTTTTCTACCGTCCAGTAAGGCCTTCTTTACTTTAGACCCTTGGGCTTGTTTCTTTTGTATTTCATGATCATTTTGTAGGTTGAATTTGTGATATGCTTTACTATTTAACCTTCCTTTCCACAGATTAAGTTCTCTGTTTGCATTAAATTGGATAAATAGGGAATGAATGGTTGTGGCTTAATCAGCATGTGAAGGAAATATATATTAGACAATGGCAATGGAATCATTATATATGCTCGATGTGTGGTATTCTTTCCTTATATGAAAATCTTTCTAGTTAGTGCTTACTGAGAGCAATCATGCCCAGTGTACAAGATGTCTTTTTCCCTTTTTCTTTTTTCAGTTGGAAATTTTGCCATTATTTCTCTAATTAGTTAGTCAGTTATAATTTTTTAAAACGGTAGACCCTATCTAATTATGGACTTTGTGAACAGGTATCTATGAACCACAAGGAATTGAAGTTCCTGACCCTTTACAAAGTGTTTGCACTAGATGGGGTACTGACTCCTTCAGTTTAGGTTCGTATTCTCATGTTGCTGTTGGAGCATCTGGAGATGACTATGATATTTTAGCAGAAAGTGTTGGAGATGGGCGGCTATTTTTTGCTGGTGAGGCCACCACAAGGCGTTACCCTGCAACCATGCATGGTGCTTACATCAGTGGTCTGCGAGAAGCTGCCAATATGGCTCACCATGCTCATGCTCGAGCATTGCAAATAAAAGTGGAAAGGAGCCCATCAAAAGACACTCAGGCATGTGCTGCCCTTCTAGCAGATTTGTTTAGGGAACCTGATATAGAATTCGGAAGCTTTTCTGTTATTTTTGGCCGCAAATCATCTGATCCCAAATCTACAGCAATCTTGAGAGTTGCATTAGGTGGTCCACGAAAGAAGAGTAGTCATGAGGGAACAAAAGTGGACCAACAACATTCAAAAAAGTTGCTATTTCAGCAGCTCCAGTCACATTATAATCAGCAGCAGCAGCTGCATGTCTACACATTGTTATCTCGGCAACAGGCCATGGAGCTAAGAGAGGTGAGAGGAGGGGATGAGATGAGGTTGAATTATCTGTGTGAAAAGCTTGGCGTAAAGTTGGTTGGAAGAAGAGGTCTGGGATCAGCTGCCGATTCTGCTATTGCTTCCATCAAGGCTGAGAGGAGCAACCGTAGAACCAATTCAGTTTCAGTAGACTGAATGACAAGCAAGCGTTTGTTCCCTTAGTGGTCATGGTTGTTCATGAACGGACTCATCATCAGAAAAGCTAAGCTGAACTCTTTTTATGTTTTGCTGGTAAGTGCAGAACTCCAGAGTAATTTACACTCCTTATCATGTTTTCTTATGGTCCCTTTGGTTCACAAGGAATTTGTGGTTGTTTAGTAGTCTGTTCTTCTAATAGTTGAAAATACTGAATGATGTTAATGTATGTTTCCAGAAATGTCTCTGTCAAATTCATTTTTTGTTTTCCTTTTTTTTCTCTTTTTGGGGAAAAGGAGAGTAGAGCCCACCAGTAATTATATGTGTCAAATTTATATATGGAAATTTCTTAACTTGAAAAGAATAGAATGTCTTTATTCATGATATAGATCTATTTTTTATGGATATAGTACATTTAGGTTGTTAAACAGAGGGCATTTTCATGACATTAGATTTTGGAATTCATTGATCCTAAAATGTGTGCTTTAATTACAAGGACGAAGGTTGTATGCTTCGCGGGCTAACATCACCTTTTCTTTTCTGATATTCATAGATACTTATTTCCTCACATTTCTTCATTTAATCTCAACCTGCAATCTTCTTGTGGTCACCTTTCTGCCAAAATAATGTCATTTACATTTTCAAGTTTTAACCAACTTTTGAATTATTCAATCAAGTTATTAGCTCTTCTTCTGCTACATAAAATTTGCTGAGAAACTGACATGGCTTTTATTGGCAACAGATGCTGAAATGTTTCCATCATTTGATTTAGCATTAGAGGTTGCTTTCCTTCATAACATTACTTGCCTCTACAATTGTCATTTTGCAGTTGAAAGTTACCATCACAAAATTCTTAACATTAGCGTTTCCTTTCATTCATCAAATTACTTACCTCTACAATTGTCATTTTGCAGTTGAAAGTTACAATCACAAAATTCTTAACATCTATCTAGTTGGCTTCCAACAAATGAAGCATATATTTTCAGTTTGCAGCCAATGTGAAGATCGTAAATGAGATTGGATAATCTAGAGCTTTAATTGGCATCTCCACCTATCTGATGCTGTTTTAATTGCTTAATTGAAGCCGAGTCTCTGGTCTTTTGCAAGTTGGAGCTGCTTGTTTAAGATTCATATTTGTTCAAACAGCATGCATTGTTCTGCCTTGGCACGTAAGAGGCATTGAAGCTGATACATGTATAAAGTTGTAATGGATTTAATGCAGATTCAGAGCTGATTAAAGAGAATATTATGCATGTGAACCATGAGAAGTTAATAGTAGGGGTTATCTATGACTTTCTAAAAGATTTCAATATCCTTTTTTTTTGGTGCCACTGTGGGACTGACTTTTCTTATCATGTATGAAGGTTTTCTCAATGATTTTAAGTTAGATAGTCTGATCTTTACTAATTCAGGGTGGTAACAATTTTATATCTTACAGGATCTATAACTAGCGTACAAGGCTAGTCAACCAAAACCAATTACTTGTGTGCATTGTTGCTATGCATCACCTAAAAACAAATTAGGGTTTTTCCATTTAGGATTGGAGTTTGTCGAATAAAAAGCTTCATATAGGCTTTTTTTCTATATAACATATTCATGTTTTCTCTTTATTTCTTTTTAGTTTACGAGACAAACGTATTTCAGAGAGTGGGTCAACAAACTTTGTGATCCATTTCAAACATTGTAGCTCACTGGTAGTATGAATGAGGGTCTGGACTCCTGATGCAAAAAGTGCTTTAGGTTCAAAAGAGGCACGCTACTCAACTGAATGAATATCAGCATGTTATTTGGAAGCCACTCAAGGCAGGCATTTGGTGGATCTTGATACCAGATGTGCACCACACCCACTTTCCGTTCATGATCAACAAACCAACTAGATTATTAGCCTGCATGTCTGAAATGTCTTCAAGCATATAGCCTCTCTTTTTGAGTGGTTTTCTTTCATCAACTGATTTATACGCCTCACCTGTCGAGTTATAAAGCCCATGGGTGTTGAACTGGTAACATATTTCTCTTTCAGATCCATATCGTCCACTCTGGTTTTTTGTCATGAGTCTCTTGATTTGCCAGGTTCATGCATATTCTTTCTGGACTACTGCGGATATCAACAATTTTTCGTCCTCTTCCACTGTCTTTAGCCAAAACCATATGTGCAAGCTTAACTTCATATGGGAAAGTTTCATTTGATCTGTATGCAACTTGATAATAACTTAAGCTGGCCTCCCCATCTTGTAACCTGAATTGGCTATTTCCGACCTGCTACAGGGGCCATGCCTCGTCTCATAACATCTACACCCCAACTGCATGCTTATTCAAACAGCACTGCATCACAATAAATCTCGACCTCCTTATTAAGAGGCTAGCACATACCAATGCACCTGAGTATGGTTGATGACCTTACTTACAAGCCATGTCTCCGATTTAATAAAATTATGATTTATCTTCATGATACCATGCCTGTAATGTATCTGGTGTGACCGCTTAAACCCTTTGGACAGAGGTGACTTGGATGATTTCCTTGAAGGAGGAGAGTCAAGAATAATGTTTCAAAGGACAGAGCCAGCTATAAAATTTGTTCAGTATTTCAGCAGTATATCCAAACAGGTTCAACCTTTAAATGCCATAGCAATCGTGATGTCATGCTGTTCAGAGATTCTATAATTAAGCTGTAAGTCATGGGGTTTAATGCACTTCGCTGCACCCATGAGTCTTACCTAGAACACCCAGAATTTCAGCAACATAAGAATTTAAGAAGAAAATGCAATAATATATTATGAGGTACATATTTTGATGGTCACACAAAGGATGATCCTAGAACTTAATACATTATAATGAACTCACTTTTAAGAGTGCAACCAGAGCCGATCATGCAGCCTCTCTTCTCCTGCACCAAGCATCTCATCAACCCGATCTCCACCACGAAAAAATTGGAAAGTAGGGGTGTAACGTATGCTCTGTGTGGTTTCAGGGCATTCATCGATATCAGCATAAATGAAAGAAAGCCTTTTGAATTCATTACTTAACTGGCAAAATGCAGGAAGAATCTGGCTGCATACACGGCACCTGGAAAACATGTCAAGAAAAATATAAATGGTATTTTAAGCAAGTGTGTATGTGTGTGTGTGTGTATATATATATATATTGTTATAGCAAAAGAAACAATAACACAGAACTAGAGGGATGCAGAAGTCCTGCTCATATTAAATTGTCAGATGCATCATGCAAGACAAACTAAAGTATCTTCTTTTCTCCTCGCATGTGTCAGTCTAGATACCTTTCCCCCCATATTAGTGTCTATTAAATGTTCCCAACTATATGAACATTCTGCTGACTATCACCACAATGATTCTCCCTACATGAAGATAAACTTCTGCAGCCCTTGTTTGTCACATCAAGCTCTGTATTCTTTTAGAAGTAGAGAACAGGTTTGATTTCTGAAACTTTGACTTGTTTTTCTGAATATCCTACTTCACCAAACAGTTGGCTTCTACGAATTCAGGCCAAATTTACCTCCAAATAACAAAATCCAAATCCATATGCATGCCTTATGCATCAATTCGAGAGTTCCTTTGTATATGGAATAGCATGCAGGTTTTTGTACAAGATGCATAACATTGTGATTGATGCAAAAGAAATACAAGCCACAACTTGAAATTGCCATCAAGTATAGATTACACACTCTTTAAATCAAGAAGGCATTACATACAAAACAAGCCACTTAGTCTCACATGTCAGCATACAACAGTCCCACAATGAATCACAATATACATGGCATATTTTTTATCAAACCGCTGATGCAAATCTGAATAGCTTAGTGGATATTTTGAACTAAAATAAATAACCGTCCCATTTCCACTTTCGAGATTGAAAACTATCTTTGTGATGTCCACCATATTAGTGGTTTCTCAAGGCTTACTTTTGCTGCAATGCTTATAAAAAATGGCACAGAGAGATCTCCTTAAGAAATAAGCCGATTTTAAACACCACACTGAGCCTGCTTAACACCTCTTTTGAAAAGTTATATGCAAAGGTTACTACAGGAACCCAGTAGTGGCATATACTCACCCCAAATTTGCTGCTGTTAGGGCTTAAAAAAAGGATACAAGATTTATGTGGTGGGGAGGATGAAAGAACAGGTGTAAAAGGATATTATGATGCTTAAGAATTTACGTAATACATATCATGACATTATGTTTTTAAGAAAATGTTCTAAATAGTCTGCAATAGAGGGTTGGGTGCATGTTTGAGCATGCATGTGCATGCATGTGTTTGCTCGTGTGAATGCATGTTTGTGCATGTCTATGTGTGATCAAAATTAAGCTATGACATTTTAAGCACAAAGGCAACATGCTTCAAAGTCTTCTTTAGACATATTTCAGTCTTCATTAGAAATACGATAGTGTCGCTGCTATTGCATGACTCAGAAAATAGTGTATCGTCCATCTTACAGTGCAAAATTGTTGTTATATATCACCACTTCAATCAGTGCAATAGACCAACAATGCTGACATAGAAAGAGAGCTTTGAATCAAGATAAAAATGTGCAACATGGTTTGTATCATGAATTTAAAGTGGCAGTAGGCACAGCATAGCATGGTATGATATGTATGCCTAGCTGGCATGTGACACTGGCTTGCTACTGGCTATGCATGCTGGTACTTTGCATGCTGTTATAACAGTGCATGATGAGCACTGATATAGTGAAACATGGCACAATACATGGGAGTGCCAGCCACATTGGCATCTGTTACTCCATCCTTCAGTGATTGAGGACTCAATAAAAGTTTGGAATTGGTGTGATGAGACCTTGAAAGGATTGCATTGCAGCACATAATTCTCAACCAGTAACAGTTGATGGAATAAAACGATTTGTTTAACAACAGAGAAAGTTCATAATAGGAATAACTGACAAAATAAATGATTCATCTAGCTGAATAAGAGAGTTGGAACAAGTAATCTAGGTTACAGCAAGGGATCAGCAAGTCTGCTAGACCTTAAGTATCATGTATCATGATGTATAAACATGAAAAGAGAATCTGCCATATCAAAACTCGAGGTACTTACTATTTAAGACAAAATAAATAGATCAATAAACCACAAAATGGATTTAAACTTTCATTAATGGCCGGCTCAACTTATCCATCCTATTGAAGTCAGAATGGCACAGCATACACATGCTTGAAGTTATAACTTATATTGTGCCATTTCCTTCCCTTGAATTAAAGGGGGAACTCATAAAATATTAAAAATCATAAAGCAAGAGATAAAGCAAGTACTGCACTAAAGATGGTAGACGAACGGACCAAAAGGCTTAAGCAAATAAAACATCATAAGTCTTGAATTGTGTCTTGGATTATGATGGCAGCTCCTCCAACCAAAAAAAAATAACAGCATATGGATGCCAGAGTAACTTTTGCCTTCACCATTTGCCTTATCCTCAAAGTTGATCGAGTTTCAAATCACATGCCAAATAACAAAGAGTTGAATCTGCTTAACCAGTTAACCTTCTTATGATGTACATGATTTAGAAGTTGAAGAGAGTCAAGTGTGATGTTACATTCAGATGCTCTAATTGAAACATATTCCACAATCCAAATGTGGATTGTTAGATTAAGCTTTGTGTCTTTCAACCAATAAGCATCAATATCTTTCCCCTTCCCTCTCTTACTTTTCCTTTCAGCCATTGATAATTGTTTTTATGAGAATGGGAGGTTATTTCCATGATTGCACTGGCACGCGTTGCTGGAAACAAAAGGTCTATAAAGCATTCATCAGGAAATATTTGGAAACCAGTTTTATGGAACTCAAACCATGTGATTAGTGATGAAGCAATAATCTTATCAGCTAATGCCGTGATGATTAAAAAGGTTGTGCCACATAAACTGTTGTATTTTTGGGTTCCATGAACTAGTTTTGGTGATGATTGTAACTTAGCAGTGATCAAAACATTATGCTTGCAAAGGTTCATATATTTCTAAGTGTTCAACTTTAGTTTCTAAAGAAGACCGTCAATGTCATGTTTCACGTTATTAAAGTACATTATCATCCATCTCTTTACAAAGTTTTTCATGTCTATTCCACATCTAATATTGCACTTCCTTTCTTTCAACTTTTCTTTTCTTTTTTTTTTTTCTTTTTTTGCAGGATTATTATGGGAATCACTAATCTGCTGAACAGATTGAAAAGGAAAAAACTGATGAAAATAATAATTTCAACAAGAGTTAAAGTTGCTTAATAGTAAAATGATAATGGCCAGAGATTGCCAAAGTCTGCGGATATCGTATGACCATGACTTAAATTGTCAGTAGGCGAAGATACCCATATGTTCAAAAGATTCCTTTAACAATAGTTCATACTCCTATTTTCTTTTAGTTTTTCTTCTAATTTTTTTTAATTACTTTAGATGTTTGTTAATAAACTTTATATTCATATTTGTTCCTTCATCATGAATGATAAGCAATGATGTTTTCTTCTCTGCTCCGATTCAATTAAATAGATACTGCATAGAATTTCCAAAGTTCTTGGTCTTCCTATAGCCTTTTTGTGCTAGAATAGGCAAACAAGCTAATGTCGTCCCCCAACCCCCCCAAAGTTCTGCATACTGTGCTAGGTGAATGCTAGTTTTATGCTATCGCCAGCATCATGAGAAGCTTATATATACCAACAATATTTTGTGGTGTATATATTTTGGTTCCCTTGTTCTTTAATGTCGTGCCCAATGTTAAAAGAAAGAAAAACAAAAAAAAAAAAAAATGTTTTTTTTTTTTTTTTGTCATTAAGCCTAACCTGTGGCCCAAACTTATAAACCTCAAAAAAAACCCCTAAAACAGTCCATAGAGGAGAACCCCATACTGTCTAGAGAAGAAACAAGGCTACTAGAGATGGTCAGACACAAGTTAAAAATAATGTGACACTTGTGTTCTACAATACTTAAAAGTGTTCTGTCCTCTTTTTTTTTTTCACATTCTTCATAAGACAACTTCTTTTGTTTTTTGCATTAGAGAGAGAAAAAGAAGGCATTATATAACTAATTTATAAACCTTAATATTTGCTTGCAACACTCAAAAGAAATTCAATAAACCATGATGTCATTTGACACAAATAACAACAACAGTGAGATTAACAAGGATCAGCATATTTCCCGCCATTATTCCCATATGATTTATACTGCAAGAATTATAATTCTAGAAGAAAAAGGTTTGAGTTTCTAATACTTGAAGATTCACTTAGGCAAACTTAGTTTTGTTAAACATCTTTTATGTTTTTGTCATGTGGTCAAATGATCCAACAATTAATGCCAAGTTCCTGATCAAACTAACCAAGTTCTGCTGCACCAATCTTCAGATCTATCAACATGCAGGAATTCTCGACACAGAAGAAAAAAAGGGCAACCGTTCGATGGGTCTCTCAAGTAAAAACATGAGACTATTAGACATGTACAAGATAGCATCTTGACAGGCTCAAGTAGCTCAACATTGAGAGAGATTCAATAATTGCACCAATCTTCCAAACCAGTTAAACCTAGAGGAAAGGCTAAAGCACCAAACATGATAGGTCACAGTAGTGGTCATCAACAGAAAAGAGAGAAAAAATTGGGACAGAACTGAAAAGCAATAGCAAAGATCTATCTGACTACAGAGTTGTAAGCCCCCAAGCAAAATGGAGCTTAAGCTAAAAAATGATATCATTATTTTACTCTTCAAACTAATTCATCTTTTTTCAGAAATACAGTGGTTATTAACCACCGCTGAGTTCTGAATCTGAGTCCTTTTCTATGGAGACAGTTGCCAACCAAGCTAACAGCTGCTGGCTAAAACAATTAATCCTAAAGCTAAACCAATATCCAAATCCAATGACTCTTCACTTGCAATCCCATAATATATGTCAACCATTTTGAAGTGAGCATTTTAATATCACAACTATACCATCAAGTTAAATACTGTTGACACCTTCATTCCATATAATCATCTTATACCTATAGTCCTGTATTTTTTTTTCCCCCTGAATTCTATACTAATATACCTCAACATAAGAGAATCGACTTGCCCTGTCTTGAGTTTAAAGTACCAGATTCACTAATTAAATCTAGTCTCAAATTCAAATCAATGTCACATGCCAAACAATGAACCAAAACAAAACATTCCCAATCATCAATTTAGTAAAAGAAATTGCTCTTTCTAACATGACAGCAATCAAGAATAAATGCCAATGCATGCCTAAACAAAATCTATAGCAGAACAAAACTACATAAACATAAATATCGTTCAAAACACAACACTGGTGCGAGACTATGACATACCATGAAGCACCATAATTGATGACTGCCTGCAAACAGATAAATAAATCAAGTCAAAATTTTGGAAGCATTTTTGTGTGTGTGTGTGTGAGAGAGAGAGAGAGAGTTACAGGAGTCTTAGAGGATCTGATATTATGGAGGATTTCCTTCAGATGGGTATCGCCGGTAGCGCTGATGAGGTTGCCGTGGCGACTGGGGGGAAGACTGAGGCCCGTCCCCTCGAGTCCCCTCTTCTCCTCCTCTGTTCCCTCCCCGCCCATCTCTCGCTCTCTCCTAATAGAATCTGGCCGACCGCTGCTCGAGTTCCGGAAGCGAACATACCACGAGCGACCGCCCTTCCAACACGAAATCGCCGGAAAGATTGATAAATCGACTCGTTATCGGGTCCACGACGGAACGAACCCGACCCGAACGTTAGGGTACGGATTCGGGTTTCGATGATCCGACCCGTTCTCTCACCTTCTAGTCGTTCCTAAAGCTCTTCCCCCCTTCTTTTAACATGCGTTGTTCGACCGCTTTAACCATTTAAATTTTTTACTTCTTTCATTTCTCTGCAGCGTCTAACATGATTTTATTTTCTGATGGTTACAAAATAATTGTTATTTTCTTAGTAGACTTCTATTTTAATCTGGAGCTCAATATCGCAATGGTTTCATGGAACCAAATCACATATGTTCTACATGTAATGCTACATCGATGAATGAATAGTTGTTGGTGTGAAGATGTGCTTGCGATTGATATAGGATGATCTATTTAGAATCATCGATAATTCAAGTAGAGATGATGAATCATCGTACACCCCACTTCTAAAATCATCGTTTAACTTAGTGATTTCATATCCATTTATGAGATTGAATATCTAAAATTACTCTCATGCAGTGATCTTGATTTGAGATTTAAAGATCAAAATATCCTTCATTTATATAAAAAATACTTGATATTATTTTCATAATATTATATTATATTTATAAAATTATATTATAATAACATAATATTATAATAATTATAATATAATATTATTTTATAATATAATTATTATTCTATAATATCATAATTATATTATAATTTAATTAGAATATAATATAATATAATATTAAAAAAATATAATTTAATCTAAACATTATCATAATAGATAATATAAAAATAACGATAAATCATTATGGTACTTACAAAATATATTAGTAGCTATTTTTTAAGATAAAAAAAAGGTTAATTAATAAAGATGCGTTTGATTTCTAAGAATAAGTTTTATATTTTATTTTTATTTTCATAAAAATGTTAATTTGTGCTCTTTACAAAAAGAATCAACACAGCTTCTTCGTTTTTTTTTTTAAAGGTCACTGCTTCTTCCCATCAAACAAACTGTTGGCAAACCTTAAATCTCATTATCCAATTTCAATAGCACCACGTTTCCTACCGTTTCAAATCGCTTCAATCAGTGCCCGGTCCAATCTAGTCTAGTTTGAGCTTTCCTAAAGTATTGATTTATTTGAACCAAAGTCCTAATTGAATAAATTATTTTTGCCATTGCTTCAAATTATCTGGAGCACTAATCTGTCCAATCTCATCTAGTTTATCATTTATGTACATAAATTTATTCCAATCAGAATGTACCACAACGCCAGTACGTGTAACAACGTTCATCACATTGCATTTCCAATATGATTTGGATTTAAGTACCAGTTAATATGTCCTGTATGGAGCCAAACCAGCGAAGGAGTAAAACTTGGGAAACCCTTCATATTGATAAAAGAAAGAAAGAAAAAAAGAAGAAAGAAAGAGAGAAAAGGTTATGGGTATTGGTATCAAGATTTTAAAGCTTTGGTATTAGCTTGATGGGCCTGGGGGGACGAAATGAGAGTCTTGTTGTAAGCATTTCATAAACCATTTTGTATGTCATGATATGATATCTGTAAGGAAGCCCCAAGCAATCTCATATTTAGTAATGTAAGATTGGAATAATTATCCATGAGGTGAGCATAAGCAAGATTGGATTGGATCTAAATCCGATGAGTATAAGTTGAAATGGCTTGGTTTTAGGCTAAAACTTAGAATCATCCCAATTAGAATCAGTTCCATAGTTTTGGATTCAGATCCAACTTAATCATATTTTGGAACCAACCTAAAATTGATTCGATTAAATCGGTTCGATTCTGGGTTACTTTCAAAATAGAATCTTTTTTTTTCTTTTTTATTTGATACATGTTTGATATCCAATAACCAGTATTTTTTTCTTTAATTGTATCCATTAAAAAGAATATACATGGTACTTGCTAACTAATTTAATGTTTAAGGTCTCTTAATAAAAATGATAGATAACTTATGAAATATACGTGATGTGCCAAGTTTGATGTTGAAAGTACTTTAATTTTTTTTAGTTCTACTTAAAAAAAAGAACTGTTGAAGGAATCAAACCTTAAAATCAAAAACCAATCCAATCAAGACGGATTCTACAGAGTTGGACTCAAAACTAATCCTGTTAGTACTCAAAATCTAGCCAATCCAATCCTATTTGATTGGGTTGGCATTGATTCTTGAGTTTTCTTAATCCATTGCTCACCCCTAATTATTTGCCTCAAAGAAATGGTCACGCATTTGATGATATCATGAATCAAATCTGGACCAATCAAATGAGGTTCATTCTCAGGAATTTGAAACCAAAATCAATCCTATTAACACTCAAAATTGGTCAAGCATTTGATGATATCATGGATGGAATCTCTACTTCTAAAGCCCAAATAGTGCTTTGTTTGCACGTTTACTAGATAGGAGTTGCCTATGATATTTTGAAGTTGGAACAACATGTACATTCGTAGATACATCATCAAACTCTTCTCCTTTCATAAGACAGGCTAAGGCTCGTTTGAGACAATGGTTAGGCCTCATCCCAAGGAAAGGTGATTTCTTTTTCTGCTAAGAGGAAGAGTTGGGCTTTCCTTCCATTTTTTTTTTTTTTTTTAAAAAAAAGTCGACCAACCAAGTGTTTGATTCCCCGCAAGATTTTCTATATGGCTGATATGGAAAATGGAGATGAGACATAACGAAGAATATGTAGTGGATACCCTAAGGTTTTTCACATAACAAAGAATTTGATTGGCATCATGTAATCCAAAGAGTTGAATCTAAGCTTGCATCTTATAAAGCAAAATTCTTATCATTTGCAAGTGAGCTTACTTTCATCATTGCGGTGCCCAATACTTCATATCTATCTTTAAATTATCATTTGAGTGGTCAACAAGATTGATAAAATTAGGAAAGCATTCTTGTGAAATGTTTTAGATTTATCTAATGGAACATCTTGTAAGGTGAATAGGAAAATAGCATGCATGACCAAAGATTAAGGTGGTCTAGATGTAAGGGATTTAAATACTATGAATCAAGCACTCCAAGCAAAATGGGGCCGGCAGTATCTTAAGAATCTCCTGCGAATTTAGAGGAAACATATGCATTGAGCCTATCGAGCTTGCTACAAATTGGAAAGTAAAAAGTTGTTTAAATATTTGAAGAGATGTAGTTAACTCGCTTCTTCCCTTTTGGAATAGAGTGCAATATAAAGCTGGTAATAGTCCCAGAGCTATATTCTAGTGGGAGGTCAATGAATTTGTGAAACACCTCTAAGGAATATCTTCCCCTCACTCTATAATTTATGCAAGAATAAATCAGGAGTGGTGGCAAGTTACTTTACTAATAAATCAAGATGTTGGTGATTGAAATTACCAACTACTCTGCTAACTGCATCCCAAGATGAATTTTGTAAGATATCTCTCCTAGCTGGCATCCACCTCAATGCTGAACCTGATAAATTGACTTGGAATCAAGGGGAGTCAAATGGAAAATGGCCTTCTCATTATGGAACTTAATGGTGCCAGTGAAGATCAAAGGCTTTCTATAGTTATGTTTAAAGAATGAGCTTAATATTAGAGATAATTTTCATAGAAAGCTTGGGAGATACATTGGAGGATATGCAATTTGTAATAATTTGGTAGAATCATTGGATCATCTTCTCCTTTAATGTGAGTGTGTTCATGCAATCTGGGTTTCTATCAGGCAACAGCTAAGAGTATGTCTCCTCCCATCAAAATTCTTGGAACTTTGTTCAGAATGGTAACAAATTTTTTTTTGCAAAGACCTTCCTAGTTTTACAAAAATCAGGGCTAAGCTTAGGACTTTTCCAAGAGACATTGTGGTTGGATGAAATATAGATGTCTCTTTCAATTGGACCAAGTTTTTAAATATTTCACTTTCCACCTTAAGTCTCGGATGTTCTGGTATTTAAGTGGATTGGTAGAGGATGCCATAGTAATGTCAAACCCCACATGTTTTCAATTGTCCCAATATGGAGATATGAAGTCAGATGTTCTATTTTCAACATATGAATAGTGGAGCACCTCTGCTTATGTGTTCGTTCTTATAATTTACCATTTGTTGGCTTAGTGACTACAAGCAAAATTCAGAAAAGTAGAGAAAGAAGCTGTTACAAGCAAGAAGATAAAGAAAAAAAGCATGGATGATCTTCGATTTGAACCGAATTCAATCCTTTATGATTATTCTACCAGTCTCATCTCCAATAGAGAATTATCTCTGTCTGCCACTAATTTTGATGGTTCTTATCCAGTGTTGTTTAGCTATCTCATATCTTAGCACTCTTTTTGTACTCAATGCTCTTTTCTTTTCTCAGCATTGTCCACTTTGAATGTCAGTATTTCGTTTCTTTGTTCACCTCTTTGTACATTCTTACACCACTTATGTATCTCTTTTTTCCCTTCTTTCTTCCCTTCTAAATTACTATCATTTTAATAAAATGGGTGGCTTTGCCTCCCTTTCATAAAAAAACAAAAATGAAAGAAAAAAAAGAAAAAGAAAAAGAGAACAAAGCGCACCAAGAAGGCCATGTAGAGAGCAAAGGAAAGGAATAAGAGTCTGAAAATCCTCAAAGGGAGCTCAAATAATGGGATGATAGCCTTAAAGCTGCAAAATTTCTAAGTTAGCAGAAGAATTCATCAACAGCTTAAACATTTGAATAGCTATAGAAAACAAGGCTTGAAAAGGTATGGGAGACAAGAAAAGGGAACAGCACCTCTCAACTTAAAACAAAATCAAACAGAGCTGTCATTGATTCAAAGCAAAGTTGCATCCTTAACCAATTTAGAGAAAGTGTTTTAGCTAGCTAAATAGACTCTCAAAGAATATTAGAAACAGTTTTTGTTGCCACCAAACGGAAGACATGTTGGAATAAATCACCCAGTGTATCAATTGATCAAGATGAAAATATGAGAGCACCCTCAAACACCTCATTGTGGAAGAAAAAGCTGGTGGTTGAGATGAACAACCACATTCTGATTTCAATGTCTTGGATATTTTAAATGCATTTGTGTGATACCCCAAATTTAGTTCCACATTGAATGGAAGAGAAATGTGTTATGTGCTTATAACTCAAGTCCACTTGCTACCCATTAACTTCCACTTAAATTTTTAGGCTACGTGGTTTTGGTCCACTAACGAAGGTAATTGGGCCAGCAGTAGGCTTGAGGCGTTACAATCTGACCTGGAGAAGCATCAATAAAACTGTCATTAATAACCATGGTTTTACATTCAACCAACAATTTGCCAAGTCTAAAACTTGTTGGAGAGATGGTGAATATCAAATGCTCCAAGGAACCAAACCAATTTCCTCTGTTTTTTTCCCCCAGCTCTGTCGACCATCATGCTTGCATTACTCCAAAAGGTCTGCTTCAAAATTAAACCCAAAAGGTTTGTCCATCCAGTTGGCTATTCATTTTGGAGAACTAGGACAGAGAAGTCTGGACAAAATCAAGTTGACGGCAGGACCCAAATCCGGGTCATTGGTATCTAATCCTTGTTGACTTTCTACACCAGCTGGCACTCTCCACTAGCATAGCCCTCTTGACCCAAAGCTTTAATCTAATACACACACACACACACACACACACACACACACACACACACACACACAGAGAGAGAGAGAGAGAGAGAGAGAGAGAGAGAGAGATGGCTTGCAGTATTACCTAGCTTTTATATATTTGTAACCTTTGCTGCTGGAACTAAGAGCAAGTGTGAGTGTGGAAAAGTAGATATTCTAAAATCACTGTAAAAATGAACTTAAAAAGCAGGTGCAGGTTCAGAATCCTAGAGAGATTTTGAAGTGAATCCATTACCCTCAGTGGAGAATTTCAGTTGATAAAGAAGAAACACATTAGAAAATTTGAAAATGTAGGATAATTTATTAAAAGGAAAGTAATAGGTTACCTTATACATTACAATGGAAGTCATGGTTACTTATAAAGATGTAAATCCAATACATGATCAAGACAATGAGCTCTACTGTTTTTAAGTCCTGTATTTCTCTTTGCCTCAAAACCACTGATGACCAAAACTCGTTTCAGATACTCCAAATGTGATTATGAGACATAGATGGCCTTCATTTGGGTTCTACAAATTATGCAATTACGTCTTCAAGAGATGCTTACTAATAGATTGGCTGCATCTCCAAGAGAAACACTTGAAGATATGAGGTTCTTCATAAGGGAGCTTGTAACGCCCCAAGCTTACTTACTAGTCTAATTAACTGCTAGCGGATCAAAATTACGTGGCCCAAAAACTCGAGTGGAAGTTAATGGATAGCAAGTAAACTTGAGTTATAAGTACATAATACATTTCTTTTCCATCTAATATGGGATTAAATTTGAGATTGTTGACCTCACATTGATTTTGATGATCACAAAACAATTAAGTTACTAATGAGTTTTGTGGAGAATCATGTTGAAATGCATGCATACATGAATCATCAAGATGATTAAAAGTGATTTCAAGCACCTAAATGGGTTTATGATTCAAAAAAAGATTATTTGTAGAAGACCAAGATCAACTAAGAATGATTCAAGCCTCAATTCAGTGAATTTCATATGTTTGGAAGGTTTTTAAATAAAGAAAGTTCAAAACTATGAGAGCTAGATTGATTCAAACCTCAATTAAGTGAAATTCAGATGTTTGGGAGGTTTTCAAAAGAAGAAAGTTTAAAACTATGAGAGCTAGAATGATTTAAGCCTCAATTCAATGAATTTCATATGTTTGGAAGGTTTTCAAAAGAAGAAAGTTCAAATTATGAGAGTTAGAACAATTATCTTCTACATTTGAATGAGTTTTATTGATTATGGAATAAGTTTTCAAGTTTTGAAGGAATTAGACAACTCCTACAGCAGCTACCAACACTTTGAATGGAAGATTGAAGCTTTTAGTCAACTACTTTGGAAGCTATCAAGTCAAAATTATATCACAAGAGAGTTAACAGCAAGTTTTACTAAGTTAGCCGACTAATTAGTCAGCTACTGTGGCAAAACAGTGAGAAAAATAAAGTTAGCCGACTAACCAGCCGGCTACTGTGACAAAACAATGAACTCTCAGAAGTTAGCTGACTCTGGAGTTGGTTACAGTGGTCAAGACAGCAAGCTTCCTAAAGTTAGCCGACTCTGGAGTCGGCTACTGTGGTCAGAACAGAAATGTTAACAAAAGTAGTCGACTCTAGAGTCGACTAACTTGCCCAGAAATGCTGTAACGGCTAGTTCTGTGTCTCCAACGGTCATAAACGGCTAGTTTAACGTTCCAATCTCACAGTAAACTATAAATACTCGTAAATGGGATTGATTAGCAAGAGATTGGGAGCATTTTTGAGGGATTACAAGTGAGAAATAAAGAGGAAAACAAAGGAAAAAATCAAGAAAGTTTCAGCCTTCCAGTTTTTGAAAAGATAGAGAGCTGCAGTGTTTGAAACTCCTTCAAGGCTCATTCAAGACTCCTTCCAACTACCTAAGAGGCTTCTTCAAGTGCTCATAACTCCAACATTTAATGAGGAGAAGTTTATTTAAAGGGGGAGGTCTTTAAAAGTATAAAGTGCTTTTATTTCTAAATTTGCTTATTAAGGAGCTATAATTTTTGAAACTCTTTTTCTGTGTGAGTTGTTTGAGTTTCAACTTGGTTGAAACTTATGGAGGGTGTGCCAAACCCATAATTGGTGACTTGTAAGGCTCCCTTGTGCCCGAAAATAAGAAGTTAGCTGAGAAAGCTAAGGAAAGGCTCCTTTGTGCCTGTAAAACAAGAAGCTAGCTGGGTTAGTTAGGATTGTAATCGTTTGAAGAACGATTAATGGAGTAAATTCTCAAGGGATTCTTGGGGAGTGGATGTAGGTGCAAGGAGTAGTACCGAATTACTATAAATTGCTGTGTTTGTGTGCTTGTCTCTTATTGTTGCTACTTGTTCTTGCTTTCAACACTTCACACTCACACAGAATTTTCTGTTTTGCAAAATTGCACATAGTTGCTAAAAATTTTTAAAGAACCCAATTCAACCCCCCGTCTTGGGTTGCTTAGCTGGGCAACAGAGATATCACAATCTTTCTTCTTATAATGCAACGTCCTCGGCATCGGATCGTTGGCCAATATGGGACTAAATTTGAGATATCACAATCTTTCCTCTTATAATGCGACGTCCTCAGCATCGGATCGTTGGTGCTACAAGGGTCGGATCGTTGGTGCTACAAGGGTCTCGTTAATGCTACAAGGATAGCTCCACACTATGGTGAGACTCCACTATCATTCATGGATAGCCCTTCTTTCATGCTCACCAACTTTCGCACATTCGGATCGGCTCTGATACCATTTGTAACTCTTTAAGCCCACCTGCTGGCTCAATTAACTTCGTTAGCGGGCCGAAACCACGTGGCCTAAAAACTTGAGTGAAAGTTAATGGGTAGCAAGTAGACTTGAATTATAAGCATATAATATATTTTTTTTCTACCCAATGTGGAACTAAATTTAGGGTATTACAGAGCTAGAATCAAGGAGCATTACCTTAAGCGAGCCTTGAAGTTCTCTATTAAGAGATTAAGTTGTGCTGATGAAATTGGTTCTTGTTCAAAGGTCTGTCTGCTCAGAATCAACCCAAGCTTTGTTTGATATGTAATTGATCTTGGGAATGCTTTTAGGCCCTAGGCCTCTTATAACGCTTATCATATAGCAATAGAGTGCGGGATAAGTTTTATACCATAGAGTGATATATATATTTAGATAGCCACTATGGGTTCTATTTTAAACTTGGATAATTGTGACGTATTTAAAAAATAAAAAAGAATTTATTAGGAGCCATATAAGTGTGAACTATAGATAAAAGATGACCGTCCATGTCCAAAATGGGATAATGATGGTCATCTAAATATACACGTTACTATGTAGTACAAAGCTTGTACCGTAAATGAAGGGCTAATATAGAAAAGGATAAAACTTAGGTGTAGTACTTTAGGTATGGATAAAATAATTTTATTTGTATCTTATTTTTTTATTTTTTTACGATCACTTTCATACGACGCTTAAGTAGAAGTTGAGATGGCTGTGAAGAAGTAACAGAGAGACGCAAAGAACCATTCCATCCGCACTCAAAACATCACAGCTAAGTTCCGTCTAATGGGAAAATAGTAAAAAATAACAGCAAGAAGGGTGGACAACTGTTCATGGGTGGATGGGGAAGCATTATTGCCCAAATCTGAAAAGTTTTGCACATATGTTTGGTGAGGATTCTCTTCATGAGAGGGAAGAAAGAAGATGGAAAGCAACTGGTTTCACTTCCTCTCAAGATGATGTCCATAAAGGCCCGTTCAAGAAGGTCGGCCACACAAACCGATTCGGGTTATGATATCCATGTGCAAAAAAGTCTTGGAGTTGAGACAACTACAAAAAGTAGAGCAGTGAATATCATTTTATTTTTGATCCAATATGTCCTTTATTCCCAAAATTAATAAAATTTTAAGTTATATTATTAATAAAATTAGCCAACAAAAGATGTCCTAAGTCTATCCGTTTTGCATGTCCAATAGATTCTAGCAGAGGATATAAACAGAATCACTGTCATGGACATCACATGAGTTGCCAGTTGATAAAACTTACTCTTTTATGCTCATGCACAAAAAATTCTATAAAATTTCAAGCTATCAACATAGCCTTATATTACATTCTTCTTCTTCTTCTTCTTTTATTGCGTTCTCTTTTTTTCCTTTGATAATAAAAAGGAGTCCCATTCAGGGAGTTCCACTTCTATATAATTATCTATGAGGAAGCTGCATTTGAAAGCAGAAAAAGCCAACTCCGAGTGAATTACTCTTACTTATTCTTGTATAAATCATAATTTACCACTGAGTTAAAGTGGAGTGAACGAGCCTAGAAGATAAGAATTTACAAATAAATTCTTCAAAAATACTAATTTTGTCTTCTGAAAAAGTGATTTAATCCAGGTGTTCCAATGAAAATTTGGCTGAAAAGAAGTGTAATGACTGGGTTAAGCATATTATACCCTCTCTTATTCTGCTTCCAAATACAGTCTTACAGTAAAATCATGAAGGATAGCACTTGCCCATAGGACTTTCATTTGGTCAAAAATTTACTTTTGGCCCTCAAACTTTCGTCTGAAATTCATTTTTAATCTTTAAACTTTCCATTGTTGTAATTCCCCGCTCATGTTTTAAGAACGTTATCTCTATAGAATTTGCAATACTTATTTTGATCCCTTCTTATATGTTAGATTTCTATTTCATCGGTCAATATAGGCAATCTTGTGGTTGATCTGCATTCCAAGGTATATTAAGAGGAGTGTATCTTTCGAATATCTAAAAAGAAGTTTTATATCAATGTAGGGCTTTTTGAGCTTCGCAGAACCTTTTTTAGGATTCCTTGTGGTGAGTCATCTTTCTGTTGATGCTTCTTCTTTGTCTGCTCCTTGTCTTCTTTCTTAGTCATGAGCACCTCTTAACTATTGATATAGGCTTAGCCAATAGCTCAATAAGATCTTTTAGTAGTTGCTTCACTAGAAAGAAGCTGAAATTTGGATTACTTTAGATTGTTCATAAGAGCTACAATGTAGCTAAAGGATCCAGATCTCAAACTTTCAGGGTTTCAGAATTAAATCATTGCATATAGTTTCTTGGTAATTCATCTTTTCTTTGCTTAACCAACATTAGGCTTATAATGGTTTTCATTGTTGATGAATCATTGACGAATTTTTGATATTCTTTTACATGCATCAATTAAAATTAACGATATAGTTAAAATATCAGTTTATATTTTTAATATTAACTGATATAAAAAAATATAATATTTATGGAACATAAAATAATAAACTGCACCAATTAAAAGTTTAAGGATCCCAATAAATTTTGGATGAAAGTTGGAGAACTACGGCCACTGGGTGACGTTCAGTTCATCACATTAATTTATTTCGATAAAACATTACCCATCCCTCCTGCTGCTAGACGCTTAAACGTAGGCCTCCAAAACTGGAGCCGGCATCGACGATTCCTTCTCCCAGAAAGAGACAGAGAGAGTGAGTTCAGACAAAGATCACCAGTGGTTCGGCAAGCAGGACCATCTGGCTGAAAACGAAATGATTTGGCGGTAGAACAAGCTCAGGTATGGATGGGACACCATAAAAGAACGGCTTTTTCCACATGGATACGTATCGCGCTGTTAACATCGCCATTTAACTTCAATAGAGTTATAATCAACAACTTCACAGCACCACAAGAAGTCGCGGCTGAGTTGTATTGTCCACAAGCAACAAGCCTTTCAACAGAGAAGATAACCGTCTCAGTCCTCCACTTGGCGTATTTATCTTCGAGAATTCAAATTCAATTGAAGCCGCTTCAAGCACCAGGAATGACAAAATTAGCTACGATATCCAAGCTTAAGTCAGTTGATATCATAGTCTGACAGATTGATTCATCAAATCATAAAAATAATATATTTACAATCTGATTAATTTAAAGTTGCTGTCTCTTTGCTGATCATGCAATTAAGTTTTTTTATAAATAATAAAACTTAAATTATTTATTTTAATAATTTAATATTATAATAAACTTTTGATATAATTAAATATTATATTAGAAAAATATATATTTTTATATTAAAAAAAGTAATACATTAGAGTTAAGTAAGTAGTTAAGTGAATTATATCGTACATTATAATTACGTGCATCGTAATATTATATATATTTAATAATTAAATTATATTTATAATAAGTGCATCATATTTATGTTGATTTATATAATGTTATATCTTAATTTTGATATAATATAATAATATGAATTGCCATCTCTACGGTGCATGCACCAAGAGGAGGATTCTGAATTTCATTAATAATCAGCTGTGGTCCGCCGCTGGTTTAAAGGGAGGCATGTGCATATAAATACATGCTTAATGGCTGGCCGTTGGTCCACCATGTAGTTCAGACAAAACAGTCCCTTTGAATTCAATGGCTGCTTTACTTAAACCTGGACCTCGTAGAAAAGGTTAAAATTTTCAGTAGTCACCACCTTATCTTTTCTTTTTTTTTTAAGAGTATTTTTAGTCTTGTTTCAACGTGGAGCTCCCATGGTCTACTTCTAACATGTGCCAACCCTTAAACTAGAGAGAGAGAGAGAGAGAGAGAGAGAGAGAACCCCATCCAAGGTGGAGCAGGTCACTAAATGGTACTAAGCGCCATTTTAAAAAATGATAGTAATGGTGGCCACCTTATATTTGCTGGATTATATTATTTTGGGCAAGAAGGTGAGATTTGATTCCAAGTAGAGACAAGTTTCTTCTCTGACCCTTTGTTAGCAAGATTTTCTATGACCTCACGAGTTCTAACTTGGTTTGTGGGGCTTGCACTCCGGTCTAAATAAGATGGGATTGATGTAGTCTTCTCTTTAAAAGAATAAAAAAATAATTATTTTTATATTTAAAAATAAAATTGAACGAATTCAAGTTTTTTTTTTTTTTTTTCTGTCTCAATTGAATCATCTCCCTGTTAGGCAATTAGAGCTTCTAGGATTTAAGCATTGAATGTTATATTTTTTGTCACACCCCAACCCACCAAGTAGGTTGAATGCTAACATGGTTGCAAAACTCTTAAGTATAATGCTAGAAATTATGTAAGATTTGATCGTATAAAAGTTGATATTGACCAGTATTTAGTTTTATATCGATTATGTGTACGAAAAATTCTAAATATTTATATAGATTTAAAGAATCAAAATACTACTTTCTAGTAAGTCTTTTTAGATGAGGTCTTGAGTTGTGACTAACAGTATCAAAATAAACCCAACTTATGACCTATAGAGCAAGGGATATTACGGATGAATTTCATGTGTTTATGATTGAATTTAAACGTAAATTTGAATATAAACCCTTAGCTTAGTGAGAGCTTATATTGTCGAGTATTTAGTTACACATAAATTATGTAATGAAAATATTTTGAGTACTTATATAAGATTAATGAACTTAAATGATATTTTTGAGTAATATATTTACATGAGGTTATGGATTATAATATTTTTAAATATTTGGGTTCGAATAATTATTAAAATAAAACCCTCATCAACATTGCACAAAACCATCAGAAAAAAAAAAAAAAAAAAAAAGATTATTATAAGGTAGCTAATGTATCGAGACTTCTTTTAATAAACAAAAAAAGAACAACTAATGTTAACATATGCTTATATAGTTAGTTAACAAAAAAAAGAACAACTAATGGATGGTCTCATAGGCCTCTAAACCAATGGCTTATATAGTTATATTACGCTTTTTTTTCCCCTTCTTTTGGATCGAGAAAAAGGGCGTGAGAGTCCCCACTCCAGCCATTGAGATTGGCAAAGAAAAAGAACTTTTTTTTTTTTTTCTTCTTCCGTACTTATTTCAAGTGTGAGTGTGCTACACGGTTGACTTCGATGATTAATTTGAATAAAAAGCTTAAAAGGTGAATCATGGATTCTCAACGCCTGTATAGATTTCCATCCCCAACTGTTTGGATTTCAGAATCATTATCTCTGACCAACCTCTGACTCTCACCCAGATTTCAGAATCATAACTTCTGACCTACATCTGAATCTAATCCATCTCCCTGAGGCCTACATGATGTGAACCATTTCATATGAGGCATACCAAATAAACATCATGTTAGTTTAATCCATCTCACATCTACCAGTCCAAGTGGCTATGATGCTAAAAATCCCTCACAGCAAAACATATCACATCCTTTTGATGTCATGTCAGATGGTGTGATTCCTTCTCCTTGCCATCATCATAAACCTGCAAGCATTACAATGCTTTATTTGAGAATAAAGACTGTTAATTTTTTTTTTTTGATAATTAGCTATTATTCTGTTCTCTGACAAGCGTTGATTAGCAAGGATAATAGCATTTATATAACTTTTCCCTGTTGGTTCAAACATAACAATAGATTTTTTTTTTTTGGTTTCATTGGACTAACCTCTTATATTTAAAGCCAGATGTAACAGGAGTTTTTTTTAGTTCTTCCAGTTGATAGTCCGTCAATGACCTGCTTAGAGTGTGTTTGATGTTGCTTCAATTTTTTTTTTTTTTTTGTGACTTTTAAAGGGAAAAAAAACACTAATAAGTATTTGATATTAAAAAGTACTTATTATATTAAAAAAAAGTCAAAAGATACTTTTAGAAAAGAAAAAAAAATTAGTTTTTATTTCTCCTTCTCTTTTTCTTTCAAATAGCAACAACAACAAATGGCCCCTTAAACCATTCCAATTCCCTTATATCATTCATGGTGAAGTAGTGAGGTTGTATCAAATTTTTTTAAAAAAAGGGTTTATCTTTGATGTAGGTACAAAATGTATTTTGTTATATAGCCAAACTAATGTACACCTTTGCAAGCTTTTGTTTAGGTTAGGCATTATATTAGTTTGAGGTTTGAGTTAGATTAAGAAAGATTTAATTGGTATGCTAATAATAGCTCTCATTTTTATTATGATTGTTTTTAGGTTTGATCACATCTATATTAAAACTTAAATTATATGCTACATTAAACTTATCGTTGGTTTGTAATATAATAAAGCTGAGATGTAGATCAAATCTCTTCTCATGCTACTACTTATTTTGTTCTAATTAATGATATTTGATAAATATAATATAAAAAAGCTAAAAGGATAGACCAAATCTTCTCTCATATTAACATGCATCTTATTCTATTTAATGGTATTTAATATAAGCTTTTTTTTTTTAATTCTACGTAGATTACTTCGATGACTAATCAAACCATATCTTTAAATATTATTTTTCTTATTTTATATTTAAATAGAGATATATGAATCGTTTTTAATCACTATAATAAAGCTATTAGGATAGACAAAATCTTTTCTCCCGTAGCTCTAGGGATACTCTAGATGAGATAAAGTTATTTTTATTAAAAATTTCTGTAACATGTATGATTTAAATAACTTATGGCTTATGATAATCTACTTAGGTACACTATATATTAGCACATATCTTATCTAAAATAGTCAAAAAAATAAAAATAAATAAAGAAATAAATAGGAATAGATCAATTTATAAAATTAAAATCAAAGCAGCATCAATTGTACTGCATCCGCATGCACCTGGTATAAATAATACTATGGGATTGCCTGGCTTACTTTCCAGAAAACAAGGGAAGAAAACACTTTAAAGATTTAAGCTCAAATTGAAATTGCATCAGTAAACAGTGGGCTCTCCTTGCCACCCTCAACTATAATTGTTAATTATAATTTAGAAAATAATCTTTTCCATGGACAGGCCAAAACAAAATCAAATCCAAAGGTGCCAGCGAGCACTAGCCTTTCATGGTGAGAGGATGAAACCACTCTCATTTCCACTCAAAAGGGGGGTTTCATGTGAATCGAATGCCATGTGCCTCATGCTATGTAGGTCCCATGTTCATATAATCATGTAGGTATGGCATGGCTTCATAAGTATGTTGGCATCATCCCGTCCAGTGGTGGTACATCCAGAGCCGATCCATACCATCCAATCAACTCAGCACTCCACGGTCTCCCCTTCCGCTACACAACGAATCATCAAACAGCAATGCATTTATCCAAAACCAAGCAGCAGATCCCTCCATCGCCGGCCTTTTTCCGCCGTCCGATGCGACAGCCCAGCCTTTCGGAACCGCCCCAAAACGTCCTCCAGGCCTCTGCACCCCACGGACCGTCTCGTCCCTGTGCCCTCGTTTTCATTGGTCCGCACGAGTGGGCCCCGCAACGCCCGGGCAAGGCCGACCAATAACACGCCGCACACAGCGAGCTCCGCAGTGTTGTCACCACATAGGATCCACGCTATCTGAGGTGCCGAAATAAAATACATATCTCGTCGCCTCTTCCTCCTCAAACGATGCTACGGAGCCCAACAAGAAGAGTACCAAATGAATCCATTCCAGATGGCACGAGACCCTGCGAGGCGCAACGTGAGGTGGTGATTCAAGCAACCAATTCCTACACGACACGTAGGGATTGAATTCTTTAGGTGGGCCCAGTCCCCCAGATGTTCTTATTTTTCCACTACCACCCTTATATAACTCCGAAATATCGCATTCCCCGTCCCTCCATTTCCATCTCCTTCCTTCTCGGACTCGGCGCCCCCTTGTCCGGAGGTGCGAGCAACCCTCCGACATTCCCTCCGGTCCATGTAAACATCCCCAGGGGCTTTTCCGCACTTCTCCCATTCTCTCCCGGCCCGCCCCCGGCTCCCGTCGTCCGCGTTTGCCGGAGATGCTGCCGTACGAGACGATCGCCGCCGCGGAGGCGGCGCTGGGGCGCAACCTCACCGTCGCCGAGGGCCTCTGGTTCCGCTACTCCGCCCGGATGCCTGACTACCTCCTCTACTGCCACAACATCCTCTTCCTCTTCATCGTTTTCACTCTCGCCCCCCTTCCCCTCGCCCTCCTCGAGCTCCGCCTCCCCTCCGTCCTCGTCGCGTACAAGATCCAGCCCAAGGTCCACCTCCCCCAGGCCTCCTTCTTCCAGTGCTACAAGCAAGTCATGCACGTCTTCTTATTCGTCGTCGGACCTCTTCAGCTCTTCTCCTACCCCACCGTCAAGGTCTCGCTTCGTTCTCCCCACCTTCTAGGGCCTCCTAGGTTAGGGTTTTCTTTTCGATTTGCTTTCGTGGGGAAAAGGTGCCTTTTTGGCTGGACTCCTCTTTCTACCATTCTCTTTCTTTGAGAAAAGACTAAAAGAAGGCCTTTTTATGGCTGAAAACGGTGCAGTTTGTGGGGATACGGACGGGACTGCCGCTGCCGTCGGCGTGGGAGATGGCGGCACAAGTGGCGGTGTACTTCTTGATCGAGGACTACGGGAACTACTGGATCCACCGGCTGCTGCACGGCCGGTGGGGGTACGAGAAGATCCACCGCGTCCACCACGAGTTCACGGCGCCGATCGGGTTCGCGGCGCCCTACGCCCACTGGGCCGAGGTCCTCATCCTCGGGATTCCCTCCTTCGTTGGCCCCGCCATCGCCCCTGGCCACATGATCACCTTCTGGATCTGGATCATCCTCCGCCAGATCGAGGCCATCGAGACCCACAGCGGGTATCGTCACTGGACTTTTGACTTTTTTAATTTATAAAAGTTGCATCCCATTCTGATTCTTATTTATTTTATTTTGGTTGGGGGAGGGTGGGGTTGGGGGGAGGGAAATGTTTGAAAGCATTAGGTATGGTCAACTTGGTTTTGTTGTGACATAATGATGTTTTGTTTCTTCTAGATGAGATGGTTTTTCGCTTCAAGGTCAAGCATCCTTTAAGCAGAGGGAGAAAAGAAAAGAAAAAAAAAAAAAAAAAAAAGGAGATTCGTTAATCACAACATCAATGAATGCTTTTAAGACCTAACAACTCTAAAGATTGTACAAGATGTCGACAATCACCAGCTCCCTGAGGGCTTGCCCTTGGAGGAGGTTTAGGGTTTAAGTCCTGGATATTGCTTAAAAATGGAAAAATTATACAAGGGACTGTTGCTATTGATGATCATTTTGATTTTCCAGCATTCAGAGTTTTGGGTCCCTTTGTTTTTCTTGTCAATGTCTGACCACCTAATTTTATTAATGTTTTTTTATGCACATGTTTTGGCTGTGGGAAAATGTTCTGGCTGTTGATTACTTATAGTATGGTCACTGATCAGTTGCTGCTATGGATCGTGCAAGGAGAATGCTAGGCATCTGGCCTCATGTAGATAATAGGATGAAAATATAATATATGTGTTTAGTAACAGAGAAAGTGGAGACAAGCAGCAAAGAAGAGGGAAGTGTTTGGCTTCAAGGCCAGGCATACTTCATCTGGGAGAGCTTGTTTCGAATGTCATTATTCATTTTTAGATGCTACCATCAGTTTATTTGCCTGCTTTTGCAGTTTGAATCCTTTTCATAGCCTTGCCAGTCATTAATAAACTAAGTGAAGCGAATGAAAATCAAATTCTTAGCACCTTAACCTTGTCATATTGCCAACAACCTAAGAAAGAAATGAAACCAGCTATGGTTTATAGTACAGAATGTTGTGCAGCCAAAAAATAATATATGCGTAAGATGGGTGTGTTCGAAATGAGAATATTTAGATGAACACGAGATAATATAAGAAAAAATATATTGAAAAAAAGAAATTTATAAAAGGATTGAGGTTGAATCAATTGAGAACAAATTGAGAGAAAGATAGCTTAGATAATTTAGACAAGTGCAATATATTCTTAGTGATGCATCAATATGAAGAAATGATTTAATATATATGAAGGCCTGCAGAATCGTGAATTGGTACTACACCGGTTTGTTTCGGTTTGGGGGCAAATTGACAACGTACTGCCCTTTTTCCATTTTTTTTAATTTTTTCATGGTTTTTTAGTTTTGGTCAAGTTTTTTCATGATTTTTTTAGATTCATGGGTTAATAAAATTTGGCATATTTGTGATTAAGAGGAATAGTCACTATTTGGACAATGCATATGCATATATAGATATAAAAATATATATAGCTAATTTAGATCGATTGATTATTCGCTACCCATCAAAAACTAAATCTGCGGATTATGGCTATCCTTTAAAAGAAGAATGTGTTGATTGTTTGCGTCATTTGAGGAAGAAGAAAGAGGAAGGTCAAAGGATTAAAGGAAACGGATGTAATCGAATTTGGTATACATAATTAATATCCATTATATGTGTGATGTATATGCGTCAAGAAAATGCATATATGGCGATGTATATGCATCAAGAAAATGCATATATGGACTCATGATCTGCTGATTATCTGTTGTTCTTAAAAAAAAAAAGAAAATCTGATTATTTATTTCATTTGGAGGTAGAAATAGAGGAGCATAAAATTACCACAAGTGATAATCAAATTTGCTATATTTTTGATTAAGAGGGATAATTGTTGAATTTTTTTTCTTATAAAAATAAAAGGGAAAAAAAAGGAAGAGTCTATCGGACATGGAGGATAGGGCATTTGATTTTAGCTTTTTAAAAGAAAAGCAAATTAATACCTGATGCTAATTTAGAACCATCGTTTTTCAGATTTAGTCCTTTTATTCATAGTTTTTTTTCATGGTTTTTAAATGGAACTAAATTGATGTGGTGAAATGAACTGGTAAGCAGTTGATTTGAGCTAAATTGACTGGTTTGGTTTGGTTTGGAAAACCTTGATTTATATAGAGGAAAAGAAGAATAGAGGTAGATTAAAGATTACATAGGAGGAAGTAGCAAGAAAATACTTGATATTTCTATATCTTGCAGAATGTATGGTCATAAATTAAGTGGAATAGAGAAAAAGAATTGATGTAGCCAGCTCCAACTAGTGTGGGATTAAGGCTTAGTTGTTGTTGTTGGTGCATGGCATTCATCATTGGTTAGTTAATCATATATTTGGCATATCCAGCCTAATCCTTGCTATTTTGCTGCACACAAGCAACATGATTAATGTGATGTTGTTCAGCCCACATTTGGTTTCGTACATGACATTCCACCATAGTACTTGAGCTTTTGCTCAAGGTTGATATGCCCATAGGAATTAACTGTTTGGAGCAAATTTCTTGTGGCACTTATGCTCAAATCCACCATCTCTCCTTGTTTCTGCTCTTGTTTTCAGTTTCATAGGTGAATAAAAGTTATTTGCATTGCAGATGGTTGCAGTCTATATGTAAGGTGTTTGTAATTGCTTTGATTGCCAGAATTTGACCAATGCCTGCTTATGTTAGCCAATCTTCATGAAATTCAACAAAAACATTCCATCTTTTTTTTTTTGGGCTTTAAGGCATGTGCATCATGCTTTAATTCTTTCATAAAACTACTTATGAAACAAAATTTAGATAAAATTTTCGTTTTTGGATATATTTTATTTACATATCAATTTGGTGGATCTTATATTCAATTTGATTTTGTATAACTTTGTTTGCTTCAAAGAAAAGGAAAACAACATACAAAGCTTAATCTCACCATCTAGTTGGCAAGAACCTCAAATTAAAGTAATTTGACTTGATTTGGATCTTTGGGATATCTGGTTTTAATCATGCATTCTTGGCCCAATATGTATGCAAGATAGTTGAAAAATTAACTGATGATTTTAGCGTAACTGCAAATATTGATTTTCTGAGTAGTTCCCTTTCCTAGGTTGATAGAGCCTAATAGCATCTTCTATGCATCAAATATATGCTAAAACTGAAATTGTTGACACAATGGACCCATCCAATTGAAGTGTAAGCTAAGTTGGCAAACTACTACACTGTTTGTCTTGGTAACCTATGCCCTTGTTGGTTGATGTTACACTATGTTCTCTGTGCTTTTTCAGTACCAACTTTTTGCTTCATGATACTCGTTATATATTGAATATTTTCTGAACCTTTTGCAAGAAATAAGAAATTCCTGCTCTTCTAGAAAATATGGTCTCCAAGAAATAGAAAGATGTTGTTTGATGGGATAATCCAGCCTTTTATTACTAATAATGGCACAAAAATCCATCCTACAAGATAATTTTATGACTACAAGTAAGATATCAAAAACTATTGGTGATAGTCTAAAGAAAGCCACATAACGACCCAGACAAAATTTTCATTTAATAAGAATAATTTGCATAAAAGGAGATGATCAACTAGACAATTCAACCCTCCAAAAAGTGGTAGTTTGTGGGATTTTGAAGGAGCTCGCTATTAATATTATTGCAAAGATAAAATGGAGTTCCAATAAACTATTAGTAGTTTGATGCTAAATAAGAAAGTGCAAAATAATATCCTCACAGATGAGATCAGCTTCATACTTGAAAACTCCCAAATCATTAATCTCAAATTTATATGGTAGACACTGTTTTATGAAGCTTTTTCACTAACATTTGATGGTGCCATCAACATTGAAAATGGAACGATATTACTGCATGAAGAAAGCCAAATGAAGAATGCATAATTATGCCCTCATATCAGTGATTGTTTGGTGGTGATCAAACAATCCACGATGATCTTGATTGTTGAGATAGAGTTACATAGAAGAATTATACCATCGGTTTATATTTGTAACATATTGCAAACATGATAAAAAAAGTTGACAATGATACAATTAATGCTACATCACACTATATGTTGGTTTGTCTAGCACAGTATCAATCATATCTTGTCATGCTGGTACAGGGGGCTATAGTGCAGACTTATAGTTAAGCAGATTGCTTCATTGTATGCTTGACAGACTTTGCATTTTTTGATTTTATGGTCTACCATACATGCATGCATGTTAGCCCCTTGGATTATAACCCTTTATGATGTATTTTATATGCTTTCTTGTGTTTTGCCAAAAGAATAAATTCCTTGTATTTCCTTTTATCTAGAATACTGCCAATTCATGTTTAACTTTTTTCCTGATTGTTTTGACATTTTAATTGCATGTATATATATTAAGCATGCTAAATTTATTTAAATTGGCAAGAGATGAGGTAAGCATTTAAAACATGTTTTCTTTCTACTAGAAAGCAATCACGATAAGCTTAGATGAAAAGACAAGAAAAAGTTTTCCTAGTTTGTGTCATTTCTATCTCAGATCATCTTGGTGCATGAACATGTTTCATGTAGCACATTGGTTTTACTTGCATAAGGAGTGTAATTAGAATTTAAAAAATTGAAGTGATCCTAAGAATCAAACCTAGGACTTCACAGACTTTATGAGTTATCTCTCATCTCTACTAAGAGATACCAAGTATTAAACTAGTCAATAAATACTACATATATCTTTTTGTTAAACACTACTAATAGAAAATATTTTAGCCATTACGTATCATACATGTGTCAAAAAAAAAGGACGAAAAGAAAATTGGTTCTACCCTAGAACCAGTCTGGAACCGAACCAATCTAATTGAGTCAATTCTGGTTGATTTCAAGGTGTTCTTAGTTTGGTTTTAGGTCCAAAATTTTGAAACTGATTCTAATTGTGTTGGTTCTACTTTCTAACGTGGAACCGATCAAACTTGACCCATGCTCACCCCTAATTAACATCGGCTGTCACAAATAGATAGTTGTGCTAATGATGTCACTAAGTTGGTAAGAGAATCTATTTGTCAAAAATTAGAAATCATCATCATCATCATTATCATCATCAGTATCATCGAAGCATTTTTCTCCATATTATATAGGGTTGGTTTTAGAGCACAATTAAGGTGAGAAGGCTTCATGGAAGGATCGAGCAAATTTAATAATCAATTGTTGAGCTAATAACAAAGATGGTGAACCTTAGAGCAACAATAAAATTGCTTCACTATGACTTGAATATCACGAGTTCAAAACATGGACATAGCCTTTTGTACAAAGTCTTTAGCAAAGTTTTAAATCTCATGGGATAAAAGTGTTTCAGTTTTTTCATGGAATGAGGTGCCTTGTGTCTTATCTCGTCTCGATCCCTAACTCGATCAGGCATCCCACTTCTTGCTTGGAATGTTTTTTCTTAAAAAAAAAAATTTGTGAAGCTTTAGTATTTTATTTGATTTTTAAACATATTTTAACTTTAAAATTTATATCTTTATGATAAATTAGATATATTTAAAATTGATACCATAATATATTATGTCCAAGATAGAACAAGACAAGATGGTTGTTATCGGTTTCAGAATCTCTTTGGGATGAGACGTTCCAGCCTCAGTTCTTGTCCCACCGAAACTTAAATCACTGGTTGTTAGTACTAAATTTATTGCATCTTACGGTTTTGACAATTGTCATGCATAAAAGCTGAATGATTCACTGCATTCTTAGCATATAACTAACCATTTTGGATGGCTTAGAAGGCTCTAGCTCTGTTTGATTCTTAATTCAAATATCCATTCTAGGATGCAGTCATAATTTACATAGGGTGTAAAGAGAAGACTTCACTCTTATTTCAATATTCAATAATGAGGTTTGAATAATGCAAGTATTAAGCTTTAAAATGTGATCTGTAAAATTTAAAATGCTGATGCACAAAAAATCACATGGCCTGAAGACCCCTTTTTTATGCATCAGTGCTCCCCAAAATCAGAGAGGAAGATCATGATGCATGGTCCAAGGACCTCCAAAATATGCGACTTCTTCTATATAGGCATTCCAGGCCTTGTTGCTCTCATCCTGCTTAGATTTGCATTTCAGAACCGCCAAATTTGGTTTTCATAGTGGGTGTAAAGTCCTTTATTTACTCCCTATATGTATTATAACTGTATATATAAAAGTGAGCTGCTGTATTTGGGTCTGTAAAATTAGCCCTTGGGTGAGACAGTGAATTAGTTTTCATGGAAAACTTTATTATAGGTTAAATGTGAGTATGAAAGAAAATTAAGAAAACAACTAGTTGCCTGACTATCTCTCTGTAATCTTTCTCTAACTGATCTCATCTCTTCTGAGTTCCTCTCTCTAGACCCATTCAAAATGTTGATATGATAAATCTCTGAAATCTTGCGCATACCCAAATATGTATGTCTGCATGTTTCTAGGTATATGTACATATGTTTTTATTTGTAATATGTGCAATATGTATTGTGTATGTAATAGAGATGGAATCTCCGAAAAAACCAGGGCACATAGTGTCATGTAGGATTTTGAGTTTAATATAGAAAACTGATGACTTTGTTTCTTGAGATTTCTTATGTATTTAGGTTTTAGTAGGTTCACTATCTTAATAGTAAGTAATACAAAGTCGAGTCTTTGTGGATAGGTTAGGAAGTATATATTGTTTACCGCATGAGAACTGAAGACATTTTGTATTTCAAAGATGCTCATCAAAAAAAGCTTTTGGAAATAAAATGTCTAAATTTTTTTAATACTTTAAAATGACCACAACATCTATGTATTTGAGTTAGAGCAGCCTTCTGTATCTACTGAAAGCCACTAAATTATTTATATACGGAAGTTCTGTATGGTCACAGATTTGCTTATGAAGCAGGTTAAAAATCCAAGGTTTTCAAACAGTATACAATTTTTCCAGATAAACTCCAATTTGCACCTTGCTTGTTATTCTCTCTCATTTTTTCTCAAGATATAAATTGATGCATGACTCTTATTGCCTGTCACTGATGTTACAGTCTTGTGGACTGAAGTGAGTAAAGCAAGCTTATGAGAAGAATTTGTGAAACAATTCATGCAGATCTTTGTTGATGCTAGACATGAAACGAGACAATAATATGAGTTTTCTGTGGATGGGAAATGTTGGTTGTCTCACTGCTGGCATTTCCCATTGTATCATATAAATTTAATTTCTTGTCTTTTTTCTCTTTTGTCTCTTCATTTTGGTCCATATCAGAGTTTGATACATAATTAATCATCTGTCTGCTTTCTGTGTCCAGTAATTTTTTATGCTTTTAGACATGAATCCATGTAGTCTGCTAAGTATGGATAGTAATGACATGCTCAAATGATTACTGATTCCTATTATGTTTTCACTGACACATTGGTTTCAAAACAGCTACGATTTCCCTCTAAGTCCCGCAAAATATATCCCATTTTATGGAGGGGCAGAGTACCATGATTATCATCACTATGTAGGAGGCCAAAGCCAGAGTAACTTTGCTTCTGTGTTTACCTACTGTGACTACATATATGGAACTGACAAGGTGAGCTAGCTAGTCTCTTACAGTTTTGAGTGTGTGATCAGCTTTGAAGGGAGAGATATGGTATATTGATGCTATATTTGGTATCTTTATCATCTCAGGGTTACAGATATCGTAAGGCACAGCTTGCAAAGGTAGTCCTGTAACCTTTCTTTGCCTGTGTCTTCATTCTAGATGTATCGCTTACTGCTTTGTATTTAAGCATGCAATGGCATGTCTACTATTTTTTTCTGAAAACGAATTTTTGCAAGAGTCTCTCTCTCTCTCTCTCTCTCACACACACACACACACACACACACACACACATGTGCTCACACACATGCTCATCGTGCAACATGGTTGAACGTTGGCTCAATATTTGTATTCACAAGTCTGAACTAAATGGTGATGCACGGATAACATTATGTGATTTGTTTGCATTTATGAACAGAAATTCATGAACTGAGACTTAATTCATTTTGTTGTCATCTTTAACAGTTAAGGGAGCAAACAGGAGCAGGTGGCCAAAATGGAGAAGCCAATGGTTGGAATTATGAAAAGAAGTTTGAGTAGGATTAAATCTTAAAAGCCCTGTGCTTCAAAATTTGTGCTTATCGATGTAACTAGCGGGCTTTGGCTATTTGGCGCCAATTCAGATCATCATCCATTGCTGGGACATATTAAAGGCTGTCTTTAAATAGCACCCGTCCCAAGTTTTGATATTGTAATGGTCTCGGAGGATGTTTCTGTTTCTTCTAGGCAGCCATTAAGCAGAGTCATCTGGGTTTATCTCCTGGGTTTTCTACTGTTGTGTTGGTTACTGGACTGTTTACAAAGAGAATATCAAGTGATGGCACTTCTTCATCTGATCAAGGCAAGAAGATCTCCCCTACATTTAGTGCCAATTTTTTGTTTATGTTTTTATTCCTGTTTGCTTATGTTGGTAAGCTAGCTTTTGTGGTTTTAATCAGACACCTACTGTAATGAAATAATTATTAAGCTTATGATAACGGTTCGTTTAAATGCATGGAATTCGTGCTAAGTTAATAGAGCTGTTGAACTAACAAAACTATTCGCCACTCTTAACAAGTCTACCCCCCTCCCTTGCTTTCTAATATGGTTGTTGTTTGAATGCTTTCTTCCCCAGTTTTCTTTCAAGTTTATATGTACTATTTATGTAGGCAGAATCATTGCTGTGGTAGATCGAATCATTCAGAACCTTTTACCAACTTTGTAATTATTGTCAGGTTGAACAATCAACAAGCATTGTCGATGCCTAATGTTTTGAGGTGATGTCTTAAACCTTGGCCAATTGGGCTACATTAATCGAATCATGGCGAGCATTTGGCCGTAGCACCACATAAGGAATTGTTGGCTGCTTAGTTTCGTATTAAGGAGTTTGGAGGGCTACAAAAACATTGAATTTAAGTATGCAAAAGTTAATGACAATCGCATAACCTGCCTGCTAGACGCATCGCCTGATTGCAATCGTACCTCCTATCCTATTCTCCGCTATTAAATTTAAGATCAGCAGTTCCTTCCATAGCAGAATGGCAGCTGATCCAGTCATTGGATGGAATCGAAGTATCATAGCTGGAAAAATGAACCCACAATCGTAAATAGTCAAATTGTTTCTAGGTGAGAAATCAGTCCAGTCCAATTGCAATGAGAGAATTCACCATAAACTCTACTTATTTAACTGTTACAGGTCTAACATTGATGCCTCCAGTGAATCCAAATACAGTCAAATGATCAAAGAAGACCACGTGAATAAACTCAAAGTGCAGTTCAGCTTTCATCTGGCCAAAAGCTCAGACGCATAACCCTAACCCCACAGCACCAAGCTCGCTCAGGCTGCCACCATTCAGTACCTTCGAGGGCCACGGTCGAGGAACCTCCCAGAAGGACACTCATATGCGAAGTGACCCCTTCCACCACAGTTGTGACAGATCATTAGGGGGCCCATGCAGTCCCTACTCATATGGCCGAGCTGGTTGCAGCTCCGGCACACCACATCCCGGTATCCCCCACGAAGCCCACCACCCCTGTCACCAAGCACCTCTGCCTTTGGACACTGCCTGGCCACATGGCCAGCAACATTGCACAGATTGCACACAGGCTCATTTTGGCAGTCCCGAGCCAGATGCCCAGTCTTCCTGCAGTTGTTGCAGGCCTTCTCATTGGTGCAGTCGGCAGCTATATGTCCTTGCTTGTAGCAATTGTTGCAGAGCTTTAGATCACCAGGGGGCAGCTGGGGAGCAGTGCAGTCCCTCGCAAGATGACCAGCCTTGCCGCATGTATGGCAAATACCCTCATTGGGGCACTTGCTTGCTGTATGGCCGGGCTCTTTGCAGTTCCAGCACAGGGCCTTGGTAGTGCATTCTGCTGCTATGTGCCTGATTTACATTAAACCAAAAAAAATACCATGCCAAAACCCATTCAAACTTATTATTACCACCTTATATTGTGTTTAATCATGGAAACTGCATTGGGAATGGGATTGATGATTGGTCTCAACTTTATGATGAATTGATGCAGCGTAAATGAATCATAAAATCCACGAGTAAACAAGAGAGCACTCGCAAGCTCCAAGCCACAAGCCTGCTAAGACCATGATTTATGCTGATGTTGCCTAAATAGACAAAAGGTGCATATTAAATTTTAATTCTTACCCAGGAAGGCCACAATTATTGCAGACAGCCACATTTGGGCATTCCCTAGCATAATGTCCAGGCCGCTTGCAGTTCTTGCACAGATCAACTCGCCTGTAAACAAACAGCAAAATGACAATTGTTTAAATATCCAAACAATCTCTCTCTCCATTGACAGATAATTTTGAAAATGATAAACTACATGGATACATGCATTCAGGACATTCCTCAAGTGATCAATAAACAGATTTCTATTGAAAGTAATTACAAGGTCAACATGCAAAGAAATCATGCCTTTCACCTTTATTGCCAGGATTGGGAGCAGGGTGCAGGTGCAAGGAAATCGTTCTATATCCTAAAGCATTCAAGATCATGCTTTTAACAGACTCTGTGCTTAATTATTTAGAAATTTGTTCCAATTCCTATATCATTCAAGATTTTGTTTTTAATTGACTTTGTTTTATTTATGATATTAAATTTTGAGATTAAAGTAATTCGAATCTAATGTTTGCCTTATATTTTAATACTTCATGTTTTTCACTTTCAAGTTGTGCATGAATACAGTGGTTCATGTGACAGAAGTGATGCTTTTCAGTTTTTTAAAGAAAAGGCAAACTCAAATGGAATATTCAAACTTCTTAGCATAAGAACTTAGTTGACAATCATCAAATATGAATGAGTTCAGATGTGTGATTGTGTTTCAATATAAATCATAGATATTAGCCAAAAATAATACATATCCTGAAAATAGATGGTCAAAAAAATAAAGTTGAGAGCTTAAAGAACAAAAAAAAAAAAAAAAAAAACGGAAGCCAGGTTGGAAATAAGCATGAAGGCAATAACAAAAACTCCCAAATTTTATATTGCAGCTACATAGATATGAGAGGATATTGATAACCTTTTTTTTAAAAAAGTGAAGTATAATATGGTACTAGAAATGAGACAGGAAAAACCATTGAAAATACGACACGAGCAGAAAATGATGGAATTCCTTCAATGATAGCTCTGCAAAGAATCATCCAAATAACAAGGAAACAGGATCTCCATTTTTTTTTTAAAAAAAAATTGCGAATATAATTACAGAAAGTTGATACAAGTAAGAGGAAAATGCAGTACAATATCAGGAACCACAAGAGATGAAGAATATAAAACATTACAACATAAATAGCAGTGATAAATTTTCTTAATAAAAGATATACTTGCAAGTGATTAAAAATACAGATAGAGCACAACTTAAAGGCACATAGTTGAGACATATCTTTAAGAAAATATTAGAAATTCATTTTCAGATAGTTGTTATGTAAGGGGTGTCTCATCCATCCATTTATGTTCAATAAGCTACCAATGTGAAACAGAACCTAGTTACATGACTCGCAAACGATATCACATAGGCTGAAATAAGGACCCAACAGAACTGTTGATGAAAATAGCATATGCAACAATCATAGACACCCATTACACCCAAACTTGATTGTGCTCAGGTTTCTGCATGCAGTCAAATCATATTGAACTCAGATAGCAGTCATGCAAATTTCATTCCTTGTATTTGGCTCCAAATTATGATTAAACTGATTAGACCTTTCTACAACAGGAAAAAGGACCTGATTGATTGCGAAAGATAGGGTTGATCTTGAAGTCCCATACAAATAGACTTAATCTTTGCCAGATCCACATTCTTATATATATGTCTATGCATGCCGTACGCGAGAGCTACCCTTCAAGAGAAGTTATGTTTCAGCACACTGATAATATCTGGAACATATAACATGACAACAAAAAACATCTGCATGTAGTGTCCCCCTCACTTAGAGCTTTCTTTTTCCTTTTTTAAAAAAAATCCTTTTTCCCTTCCTAATAATGGGTTCCAAATTTGTTATGCTGGAATGTGTGATCCATCATTTTGATATAGAGATGAACCACTAGTAATTTGATGTTTCCACAAGACTACCTCAAGATACATGTATTGCATTATTAAAGACTTGATATTGAAATACACGTCAGCCAAGAAGGAGGCAGCGATTTGTATAGAAGGGATGGGATGGTGTAAAATAATATTGGCACACAAACATTGAGGGAGACACACTCTATCCTCTATTTTGAGAAGAGGAGGAAAAATAAGGTTGAAGTACGAGCAAATTTACCTGAATTTCTTATTTTTTTCTCAACTGTATTTTTTTCTGTTGTGTCGGCTGTTCTCTGTTATTGTTCCTTTATTTTTTTTTCCGAGGAAGCTAAGGGAAGACTGCACTACTTTATTTACTATGTTATCAAGGTACCATTCAAAGATAAATTGTCACTTTTACCTTTTTTTTAGACGTCCTGCTGAAACATGCTGCCTATTAAAGCGCTATTTCATAGGAAGCCTTGAAGGCTTCATGTTTGACATGGTCCAGCTAACGTACACCCAATTGGTGCGTGAAGTGTGCATATATTAAGCATGTAGGAAAAATTGTCTGCATACAACTTGAACCACATAGAAACCTCATGAAGCAGGTGATGCACTAGATACATGCAGGACACAGATGGTGTTCAAGTTGCATGTAGGTTGTTACATCATTGTTAAAAACTTATGATCCATGATACGTATCTTATGATACCGATCAGAATGGCCCTAAATATTCTACAACACATTTTTGCAGATCGGTATTAGTAAGGAAATAAGATCAAGATCTGTATGGTGCATTATACAACCCTTGGACCATAAGATCCAACTTGATCATGATATCATATGATAATGTTTTTTAGAGCTGCTTATTTATCTCCAATAAGCTAGCCTATTGTATGTCATACAATACCTTGGATCATAACATCTAACTTGATCATGTTATTTACATATGAAATCATATGGAACCATATGGCTTTTAGAATTGCTTATTCATCTCCAAGAAGCTTGACCATGTAAAATTAGCAGAATTACTAGAGTTTTTGACTACTAAAAAGTCGAGAAACAAGAATTTAAGAGATAGGAGCAAGAGCCAAATTTTCATGCCTTTATAACCATTTTAAAAATTTAATTCTATTTTCCCAGAAATATTCTACCTAAAAGGATTATTGGATTGATAGGCTATGTAGAAATATTTTCCCAGATATGATGTTTGATTCATTATACATGCTGTGCAGGGGTTTCTGATTGTAGAGGATGGACTACTTATATGTATGACCTCTTGCTCTTCACTCATCTATTTCATAATTTACTCATTTTCAATATTTATTCAGTTTATATTTATGCAGGAAAAAAATTTCTTATGAGCAGCAATTCAATCCTGGTATGAATTCTAAATGCCTCAATCACTTATGAATCGATCTCAATCCAAATATCACTAGGGGGTGTTTGGTATGGACTGATCCATCCAGGATCGCCAGTGATCCAGAAAGAGGTGATGGGATCACCGCATTTGATTGCACCCCATTAATTCTATATAATAGTGATCCCAAATCACTCCTACCTTTATAATTACCACTTAATCTAGTGATCCCATACCTATCCATGAGATTAGCATCCAAGTTCACCCTCACGTAATAATCTTGCCTTGAGATTTAGGAACCAAAATGTCCCTCATCCATATAAAAAAAATGTTTGATATTATCTTCGTATTTCTATAATATAATTTAATATTATTATGTTATAATAATATAATAATATTATAACATAATATGATATTATAAGATTATAATGTTATATCATAATATAATATTATAATTTAATGTCAACATTATAATTGCAAAATATATTAGGGGCAATAATTTTTTAATATAAAGAGAGCTTAACTAATCAGAGATAATATTAGTATTTCATGATTGGTGATCCAAGATTTTCCTCATATATCAAATGTTGTGATTTTAGATTACTGGAAATACTAGCATATATTATACCAAATACAGTGATCTTTGATCACTGAATATCAAATCACTCCAGTATAAGGATCACCATGGTGATCCTATATCAGTTACCAAATGCTCCTTAGGTGGCTTGTAAATGCCGAATAACAACATCCCAATCTTGACATCCCTAGATAGCTAGCAAATCCTGAACAACAACAATGGAGCCTTAACCTCCATCTAGTTGGAGCTGTCACATGAATCTCGTTTTTCCATTTTGTTTGGTTTAGGGCTATACCTTTTGTAATATGTAGAGAAATCAAGTCCCTCCATACTACCTCTAACTTTCTGCCTTTATACATGTATTAAATCACCCTTTCGTATTAGTGTATCTCTTGACTTATGGTGTACATATCCAAATAATTTAAGTTATCCTCCCAAATTATCCTCTATTAATGTTATCTCCATCTTTGTACGAATATTTTCATTTATTATTCTATCTTTTCTTATATTATCAATGCATCCTAGACTTAACGTTATACATATCTAAGTCATGTAAGTCGTCCTCTCAATTTATCTGCTATTAGCACTACCACCATATTTTATAAATGTTTTCATTTCCTTTTCTATCTTTTCTTGTATATCACGCATCTATCTCAATATTCTCATTTCGACTACATTTTAACTATCCAATATTCATTACCAAAAAGCATGGCTAATTTTATGACCGTTCTATAAAATTTTTTGTTCAACTTAACATTATCATATAATCACATAATATCTCAATTTCACTTCTCCATTTTATTCAACTTGCTTTAATCCTATAAAAAACATTCTCTTCAATCTCTCCTTCCTAACAAATAATCAATTTTACATATCAAAATGATCACTCTTAAGAACTTCTTGATGCTCTATTTTTCATTCAATACTCATCTCTAAGTTTACCAAAACTGTACTCTATGTATTCTATTTTGGTTCTTCTTAACCTAAAAAAAATTAAAACCCTTGAATTTTAATAGACTTTTTCATAATTTTAACTAAAAACTAAACCCAATCTTAGTTTTATCCACTAAAATTATATCATCCACAAATACCAAGCACCAAGAAATATCATCCGGAATATGCTTAGTAAACACATCTAAAAACAATAAGGACTTGGAGCATAACCCTAATGTAAACATATTGTGATTGAAAACTCACGAATACTACCATCAGCATTTCTCGCATTAGCAACCACTTTATTGTACATGTCTTTAACTACATAAATATATCTAATAGAAACTCATTTCTTTTCAATTACCCAACCATAGGACTCTTCTAAGAACTCTATCGTTAGGGGTGGGCATAGGTCGAGCCAGGCCGGATCGGGCTCGAGCTGAGCCAAGCATAAAAATAGAGCATGAGACATTAGACCAGCCCAAACTCGAGTCGGATATGGCTGGCCCAAGCCTGGCTTGATGAAAATCTGTCAGAGCCCAGACCCGACCCAAAGAGTCACATATATATTATACATGAGAAAATACAATAACTACTTGTTGTCAAGGTGGTTTTATTGTGCGCTTCTAATCCTTAAGTCCCCTGTTTGAAACTTAGCTTTTTTTAAAAAAAACCATTTTATGTAAATGTATATAAAAATAAATAAATAAATAAATATAAAATATATAAATTTAAATTTTCAGTTAACATACATATAAAATATATATAATATAATATATAAATTTAAATTTTCAAGCCAAGCTAGGCTTCTCTTGAAAGTTGAGTGGGCCTAAAAAAGGGGCCAACCCAGCCCTATGGGCATAAAAAGGTGGCTTGGGCCCTATAATTTTTTGGGCTGAGTCTGACCCACGAGCTGCTCCATGCCCACCTCTATCTATTATATGCTTTTGCTAAATCAATATAAACTATAAAGAGACCTCGTCTCTTTTCTTTATACTTTTTCATTAATCTCTAGAAGAGAAAAATAAGTTCCATAGTGCACCTTTCAAGCATAAAATAAAATTAGTTATCTAATAATTTCATGTCACATCTCAATCTATGGTCAATCATCCTCTTCCAAAATTTTATAATATGATTCATAAATTTAATACCATAATAGTTGCAATAATCTTGAATATAACCTTTATTCTTATAAATCAGTGCTATAATGCTCTTTTTCCATACATCTTTTGGTATTTAAAATCTTATTAAACAAATTAGTCAACCATATGAGGCATTTGGGCTGTGATTAAAAAATCAATCATGCATTTCTTTAACATGGGTCATTCATGTAGCAACAAATAGAACTTTGAATGAATGAGTCTTATTGCAATTTTTCACTCTCTAAAAACTAAAAATGCATAAAGCGATGCCAGAGGACTTGAGAGGAAGCCTTTGTATGGCAATAAAACATGGACATCTTTCCATCCCCTAGGGGACAAATAATACAGCATATAAATTATTTTTCAGACAATTTCTCCTCATTTATACAGCATGGAATGCATTACAGCTTGAAATAACAGTTGCCTTATCTAGAACTGCAGATAAGTTCATTTAAGTCCAAATGAAGTATAAAAGGCAACATATAGTTGAGGCATAAAAATATAATAGAAATCTACAATAGAAAGCCTAAGAGGCACCTAACAAATAGCTGTGTCATGTAACAAATAAATGATGTCACAGATACCTATGATACTCATCTGGTCTTATAATAAGAGCCAAGAAAGAAAGAGAATATGTAAAATGAATAAAGACCTGGAACCTCGGCGAACATCTCTCTTATATGGTGCATCACGATATGAGGAACGTGCAGTGCGGATCCTACGGTCTCTTGGAGGGCTGCTGCTGCTTTGACTCATTTTCAATCTTTCTCCTCAACACAACCAGCTGCCACCAATCTGCGCTACCACCAACAAAACCACCAACCTTACCACCACCACCACCACCACTACAACCACCACCAACACACTCCTCCCTGTCCACAACAAAACCAGACATCCAAAGCCACCTCCATGAGTCCAAAGCAAGCCACCAATTCTTTCCTTCCAAAAAAGAAACAACCCAGATTCCAACACTACAACACAAGCTGCACCAAATAAAGTTACCAAGTTCTCCGAAGCAAATTACCATTACACCCTTCCCCACAATCCCATTAACTTTTAATTTTAAACCCATGTCTACTACTCTAATTCAGTCAGTTAACCAGCCAAACAAGATCCATTCTGCATAAAAAAAGCATACCAAATTCCAATACAAGACAACATCCTCCACTACCAGACAGTCATACATCCAACTTCTCAAATTTAAGTAGAAGCCTGGAGGGCATAACTTTTACCCAATATAGAATCAGCATCTGAATGAAGCAATAAATTGCAAAAAAAACCCAAAAAAATCGCACAAAAGACAAAGAAAAGGGAGGGAAAAGAATCATCCCACATGACACGCATATACTCAAAGTAAACATGTTTTCTGTTGGAAGTGCACATTATTATATAATTACCGCATATATAATTAAATAGTAAACCAGTTTAGGAGGTGAGGAAAAACAGCCTCAGAAGATAAAAGGATAAAAATTAGAAAAGAAAAAAAATTCCTGTAAGCACACTGTATTAGTCAATGACCAATTTCCTTTAAAATCCACAAAAAAAAAAAAAAAGAAAAATATTTGCAATCCAAAACAACTAAACTGATGGCATATATTTACACGAAATATCAAAAAAAAAATCAATTCACAAGTCAATTATTAAGAAGGTCAAATATGGAGTATCATCAGAAAATTTTGAAACTAAAACTTTTAAAAGCAAAAGTTTTTTTTCTTTTCTTTTCTTTTCTTTCTTTTTTGCCGGTAGAAAAAAAAAAGGTCAATTAAGATAAACCAGATTACCCGCAAAAAATCACCAAATTCCTCTAAAAATTATTTGGCAACCAAAGAAACGAATCCGTAGAAGCAGCAAACCGTATAAATGAAACGAGAAGATCAGAAACAAATCGTCCCCCCCTCTCCCCTTCTTCAATTCATTACAGATCTCAACGGCAGTAGTAATCAGAATAATCTGAGGACTAATCTTCATAAACAAGTAAAGAACCAGCACCAAACGCTCATCGATTTACCGAACAAGAATAAAGAAATAAACCTTTTACAATACAGGCAACACAACCCCTTCCGATCCCTCTCTTCCCCTTTGTAGCGCGAAAAGTAACATCATACTGTTGGCTAAATACCCACCTCTTGACGTTGAAGCGAGCTAGGGTTTCCCTGCTACCCTCTCCGCCCCCTCTCTCTCTCGCCTTCGATTCTTCGATACTCCCACGGCGAGCTTTATCGTTAAATAATGGGGAAAAGAATAATATCTCACACTTTACTGGTGACTAACAAAACAACGGGCCGGGCCGAGTCGAACGCGTTTCCCCTGTCCCCGTGACGTAGCTAATCCGGTTTCCAGGACCCACCCAGGTCACGTGCTGGAAATCCCTCTAAAATCCCTCGCCCTTGCCCTCCTTCCGAAAAATCCCCGCTTCGAACCACTGATGGATGCCTGGCGGCGGAAGACGGCGACGGCGGCGTGGACGCCGCCTTACTGCACCGTGGTGGGCGTGGACACGAGCGTCGGGTTCTGGTACCGCGCCTGCTCCAATTGCGAGCGGACCCTCCCTGACGACCCCCGCAACCCCGATTCCAACCCCACCTGCGGCCTCTGCAGTCAGAAAACCTTCGCCCCTCCCTCCAAACGCCTCTACCGCCTCCTCGTAATCACCATTGTCCTCTATCTAATAAAGGTCTCCTTTTTATTTTTCTCGTCTAAGTTATTGGCTTTCGGACGTATAGGTATCGATTGCGACGGTGGATAAGGTGATGGTGGTGGTGTGCTTCGACAGGGCGGCGCGGGTTCTGATGGGGTGCTCCGCCGACGAGTTCGTGGACTTCTGCAGGGCCCACCCCTTCGCGGCGGAGAAGGCGGCGGAGGTCCTGGAGGGGGAGATGTGCCGGATGACGCTGGCTCCCTCCAAGAAGGGCAATGCCGAGCACCTCCGGGTGGCCGCCGTGGAGCCGCTCCGGACTGGGTTCCGACCGGTCATCGAGACGCTCAGGAGAATTCATGGCGTCGGCACTTCTAAGATGAAACCTTGATTACTATTTTGCCATGATGGTTGTTGTGTCCCTGCAAAGGATCGCAGCTGGGTTTTACCAGGCGTTCTCGGGAGACATCTCTTCTCTTTCTTCCTTGAGGAAGTGGCTTGAGAGACTTGCATGAAAGTCTTGGCGTTATGTGATACCTAAAATTTAAGCATAAGTTATGGACGTCGGTTACATCACAAACCAAAAGATCAAACTTCTCTCAGTTCGAATCTGAAAAAGACTGCAACCACGTTCAGGTAACTGAGAGCAAATCCAATTAGCCTTCTGATTTCTATACTTGATTATCAAATTATCTGTGAATGGTCAGAACGCATTATGCGCTTTGATATCTGTACTGGGAAATGGAGAGCTTTTCACTCAGTTTACTTCAAGCCATACAAACCAGAGGCCAATATTAATATTGTAGGACTCAACAACAATCAAGCAACAATCATAAGAAAATTTACATGGAAGCAAAAGTATTTACAAAAGTCGGGGAAAAGAGGCAAGCAAGGAAAACATATATAGCTATTAGCTTCCTCTTCGCATCAATTTCCACACTCCCAATGAAGATTCCCAAGCGGTCTTTACTAACTACATTTCAGCATCAAGGCTTTCTGATTCAGATGCAAGTTCCAGAAGATTCCCCTGAATCCACCTCTTCAACATCTCTAGAGAAGCCTTTGGTTGATCCATTGGGACCATGTGACCTGCATCATGAACCTGTTGCAGAAAATCACGCTCCATGAGTTCCATCGTCCAACCAAAATCCATATTGAAAAAGAATTTAACATATGCTGGGTAGTGAAATTCACCATAATAATGCAAGAACACAAGAACAAGTGATCAAGGAGAATAATGGTACCTTCAGGAAACTAAGAGGTCCATGACTCTTCAAAACACCTGCTTCCTTACCATCTACAGTAAATGATAGTTCTGCTGATGACACGAAATTTTGCTGGCCAGACCATTCCATGGAGTGAACCCATCTCGAGTTTCCTGCTCAAAGGAGTTAACACATGTCATCTGTTAACGTGTTGCTGTTAAAAATCTCAAGATTTGATGAATATTACTATATATTTATTTTTTTTAAAAAAGGATGCAAGGGATAAAATTGGTCCCAGTGTATGCTTACCAAGCCAATTGCATATGAGATCATACTCCCCAGCATAAACAAGCAGCTTGATGCCATCCTCAAGAAGGGCAGGAATTCCCACTTCCAAATTTCGCATCCAATCCATGAGCATGGCCTGGTACACAGTGGGGCTGCACGAAACAAATTCAATATCTCCAACTCCAAGGGACTCTCTAACAGACTTCTGGTTAAGGAACTTTTCCATGTTTGAAAAATCATAGCAGAGGCTCCCTTCGCATTGCTTTCTAATGTCATAATACTACAAAATTTCGGAGCATGAAGTTAGTGAGACTCCAGTTTCATATGCCATGCAAGAAGCAAATGAAGAAAGAATAGCCAATATGTACTTACATTTATATTTCCAGCTATCTTCATGATTGAATTGAACATGGTATTGCAAACCAAATATGAAGCTAAGCAAGATACTGTCCCTGATGTACCTGAAATATTACATACATGTATCAGTATCATTACCTAGTCAACAAGTCAATTTGTGGTTATAGAAGCTTGAGAAAAATTGAATGTGCTTGAGAAGGTACTAATGATCGTATATATTAGAAGAGTGAGCTGGCAGTTAAGCATGATTAGAAGTGCATCACAATGTCTCAAAGGCAGAATAATAGATGTAACTAAAGATATATAGACAAAAGAAAGCACAATGACCTCCCATTTCATTTAATGTTCCTGTTCAGGAGGCGATTCACCAGTCAAAAATATGCTAGTATGAGAGAAGCGAATGATGAGAACACCGGAACTTAGTGCAACACAACCATAAGCACAAAAACAATTGAAGAATCTAAAGGCTTGTTTAGTTGTAGAAAATAATTTTTCATTCTCTATCTCTAGCTTTCATCTCTATTTTCAATTTTTCTTCTCCATAGAAAATCTAAAAAACATATTTTTTTATTAAAAATGAAAAATTATTTTTTAGTTTAGAAAATTAAAAAAAGATGGGTCATGAAAGATAATTGGTGGTGGAGGTATGGTAGTAGATAATGTATAGAAGTGGTGATGGTGGGTGGCAAAGGCAATGTTAGCAATTGTGGTGGTAGTGGTAGAGGGTGATAGATACGGCATAGGTATAGTGGTGGTAGAGGATGGTGGAGGTATGATGGTAGTTATGGTAATGGGTGGCCAAAGTGATAGTTAAGTGATGAAGGTATGATGGTGGTTATGATAGAGGGTGTGTTGATGTCATGGTGGTGGTCATCGTCGTGGTAGCAATGATGGGTAAGTAGTGAAGGATGGTTGATGATGGAAGTGAAATGAGTAGTGGAGGTATGGTAGTGAAAAATAATCCAAAGATATTTTTCAGAACTCATGTAGATTTGAAAACTAAAGAAAATAATATTTCAATTTTTATTGAAAAATATTAAATTTGAGTACAAAATCCTATTTTCTATTCTTGATGAAAAGATTTTTCTGAAAACACTCTCAATTTTTCACAGCTAAACATGTCCTAGAATACTCACATTATGCATGACTATTGGTACTACCGAACAATCTAATACGTCTTCACCAGTAAATAAAGGAAAAACAAGAATTGAATGATGATTACTCAAGGTTGGAATATCAGATTTACCACAAAGTTTGATGGCATATTCACACGCAGGATAATACTTGTTGATTCTTTTGTAGTCAGATTGTTTGATTATTCCATTATCCAATGCATAATCAGTGTATGCTTTGTACTGTATTGCTGGATCAGTAAGTCCATTGCCAATGGCAAAGCCCTGCATAACCAAAAGCAAATTAAGTCCACAAGATATAGTAGAAGTCATAATTTAAACCATAAATCAGGAGCTGTGAAAAGTGTACCTTCAAATTTATGTGAATGCCCTCTTTAGCATTGTTTCCTTGGTGAACCCTGCTTGCAAAAGCTGGAATGTAGTGCCCAGCATATGATTCTCCAGTTATGTAAAAATCATTGTTTGCATATTCTGGGTGCTCAGCAAAAAAGGCCTGAGAACACAAGAAATATTAGAGAATCCCCACATCATAATTTGGCACTCTCATAATAGCAAGACAGGAGTTACAACTGTAATGAACGTAAGCCAAAAACAAATAAATGACAGTTGCACTGCCAAGTGGGAAGAAACTTTATAAGAGACTTTGACATGGAGATGGGAAGAAACTGCAGGCAAGATCGAAATTGCATCTCAGATTATTTTTATCTATTTTCTGGCTTTTCTTCAATATATTGCAATGGTTTATTTTTCAATCCTGCCTCATCCATTTTCCAGGCAAGAACTATACAAAACAAGCATAACCAAACATCAGCACATATGGTAATTTTATTAATATTTCAATTCTACTGAAAAAGAGAAGCAAATTATATAAACAGAGAATAAAGGACTCCGAAATAACATTCTACATTTAATGCTCAAAGAGATGCAACATGGAGTTCATATGTCATGAAATCGAGTCAGACTCCATTCTTTCTTTTCCCAAAAAGAAAAAACGGATGGGGTGTCATGAATAGTGATCACCATGATGCTGGTAGTTATCATGAATAATAATTAAGACTCCAGCCTTCCCCTTTCATCTTACCATATAAAATTGGTGGTTGCCAATAACAAAATACGTAACACAAAATGTTTCAAACACAACTCAGAATAATGATCATGTATCATAGAAATATTGTGTACCTGCAGAAAATCATACAGGTCATCACTAACACCGCTTTCATCATGACGAATATCACGGCTATCTGTGCTATAGCTAAAACCAGTTCCAGTAGGCTGATCAACGTATAGAAGATTTGATGCCTGCACAATTCATGAAGAGAAGAGAAAAAAGGAGTCACATCATTTTATTCTGAAAATTGAACAAGAGAAAAAGAATTCATCCAGCAATATAGCATAGTTTAGTTTCAACTGGATTAAATAATTACCAGAGAAATGACTTGAAAAGAAAGGAAGCTGTGTAAATGCACTTCTAGGCTTTGTAACAAATGCACTTCTAGGTTTTGTAACTATTACATTAAAAGTGAAGTTTAGACAATTCTGTTGTACATTAAAAGCTAAATTTAGTTGAAAGCTGGTCGCATGCTTGATGCGATGGATACTTCTAATGGCTAATTCAACCATATATAATCCAATTAACACATGGCAGCCACTAAGATTAGATGGTTTCTATGTACTTATGCTTAAATAAGGAGCTTACCCAAAGGCACCAAGCTACTTTGATGCAGCAAACAGCATTACAACACCACTCTATGTGCCACCAAAGATGTGTGACAATTAATACACAAAATATAGAAAATCTAAATTTTTGCTTTCATAGAATATCTCAGCCCTGCCTGTAACCATGACTATGCAATCCTTTTGTTTCAGATTATTTTGGTCAAAACTGAGAAAACATATTTAGAAAGCATTCATGATGAACGACACTTATATAATCAATTTAAGATTCTTTATGCGATCTAATCCAATCGGTTCTTATCTAAGACTGTTTTATAAGAACAAGATTTAAAAACTAAATCATCTTTTCAAAAAGATAGGGTCACACATCTATAAATTCACTACTTGGAATTATTAAAGTTTGTGCATTAACTTTGCTGAAGCATCCAAGGTATGCATCTCTGCATGCATTCATAAAATCGCAAATAAGAAGATTAAATTGCAAAGATATGAAAAAAAAAAAAAAAAAAAAAACCAATCATTCCGAAAGAAAATTTTTCTACAAAGATTTATTTTATATTAGTTATCAATTTCAGATAAGACCAACATGCTCTCTTGAAACAAGAGGGTTTTACTCCCTCATCTAACACCATTAGCTTTAAATTTTCTACCAATACTAAGTTAATCAAACCATGCAACATATAAATAGATGAATAAATAAATAAATAAGTACTGGTAATCATTATTTATTTATTTTGAGGGAGGTGTACAAGAATTAAGAGGTCGCAGAGACAAATAACAACTAACAAGCGCCTGATAAAAAGGAACGTTATAGATTATTATAATTTATACCTGGTCCCAGCCAAATTCATTCCATACGAGCGACATATTATTGGCTATAGTAAACGGCCCGTTCTCATAGAAAACGGCCAATTCACTGCTGCAGCCGGGCCCTCCCGTCAACCAAATGACGACCGGATCCTCCTCGCTATGCCTCGACTCGAAGAACAGGTAGAACATCCTACAACAACCACTCAATCTTTCAGTCAAATTGCACGCAAAAGAGCAGCACGAGCACGAATCGCGAAACCCTCATTGCCCAATTACCATGCAAGCAACCCAAAAGGCCAGGAGGAAATCAGAACCGTAACCCGAGAAAAGCGGGGGAAGGAGGAGGGACGGGGACCTCACCGGGCGTCATGGGTGTGGGGGAGGCGGAAGTAGCCGGCGTGGTGGCCGAGGTCCTCGACGGAGACCCCGCCGGAGAGTCCGGCGAGGCTGAACCGGCGCTCGACGATCCGATTCGCCTGGGCATCGGCGGCGGCGGCGGCGGAGAGGGGCTCCGGGGAGGGGTCCTTGGGGAGGAGATTGAGGGCTCGGATGAGCTTCTCGGCGGAGGCGGTGGGGAAGGTCGCTGACGAGGGGAGGCGGAGGTCCTCGGGGATCAAGGCGGCGGCGGCGGCGGAGGAGGAGGAGGTGGTGGAGAAGGGGGAGAAGAGGAGGAGGGAGGAGAGGAAGAGAATGAGAGAGAGTCTTCCCATTTTTTCTTGGAAGTGGTGGAGGAGGAGGAGGAGGGAGGAAGACAAGGGAAAGTGGTTGTAAGAGAAGGGAATGAGGGATTTATATATGAAGTTAGAGAGAGGAATCGGGGAAATGAGATCAACCAACAAACTTGGCGTGAGAGGCGGGGGAGGAGGAAGGGCCGGTTGGAGTGGTGGGTGCACGCGAGCTTATTGCGTACAAGAGATATTTTATTGGAATGATACGAAAAAGAGACCCAATAGTTGCCAGTTTGGACACACGTTATTAAAATAAATACTGGTGATCAATATGTTCACCATCATATAAAAACTAAATTTAATTAAAAAAATAAAATAAAAATAGTATTGATCCATCCTCAAAACTTTTCTTTAAAATTTATTTTGATTCATAAGCTTTATCTTGATGTTTCATTGTATATGATTAGTGTCGACTAATCTTTATATTGATTGCTCCATCAATTTGAACTAGACTCGTATAATGTAATGAAACATTAGGGAGGTAACATTGTTAAAATATAAGAGATTAAATTGTAACAACTGAACGTTTAAGGATTAAAAATATATTTTAATTAAAAATTTAAGATTAAAGAGGAAAATAAACAAAGTATATATCAAATATTATTTGTTTCTAAAGTATAAAAAGTCTGAATAATTGAGAAATATGTAGATATTCATGAAGAGATGTAGCAAAGCTATTCTAGTGACTACAATATTAATAATATAATATAAATAGTAATAAATTTTGCTACAATATTCTTGTTAAATCTCAAAATAGAGTTCTTTTAAGGTGCTTTTTTATGTTTTTTTCAAAAAAATTAGGCTTCAATTCCATCGGTTTAAAGTCTCATTCAAAAGTCTTTATTTACAACACCACCTACGTACTGCTAGAAGCATGATAGAAAAAGCATTCAAACTATATAACACATGCAATTCAGCTTATATGATGATGGTGGTACTCCGCTTCATGATATATTATGGGTAAATTTGGACGCAATTATGAGTCATGAAGTCTTGAAATAGAGATCTTATTTGCCTCTATATTAATTGCACTTATATTTATGTGTTTAAATACTCATCAGCATAAAAGTAGAGCCATATAGTCAAATTATGCACATAATATAGTAAAAGTTTAATTACATATGTCAAACAATGCTCGAAGTCCTCGCCTTTAAAATTGCACATGAGATAATGGAAAGAAATCATTCATCATCATTGAACTAGATATGTTTATTGGCATATGTTTTATAACACATACATGATGTTGTGATCTCTCCGTACTCTTAGGATTCGCATGATAATGCTTAATGATGCATGGTTGCATGGGATACCAATTTGGTTTTCTAAAAATAAAAAAAATAAAAAATTTTCTTTTTGAGCAATAAAGTGCTGCCATTAAAGCATCATTGGATGAAATGGTTGCCCAACTTTTTCTTCTCCTTCGTTGTTAAGTTTTCTTCGGAGAAGTTAAAAGGGGAGAATGGCGGTTGTTAACCGTCACTCTCGGGAAAGCTGGGAGTAGTTGTTTCATGAAACGTAATCCGGTCTTATTTAGACATTACTTTTCTGACCAAGATCAATTGTGGATTATATTGTCATTGCCTCTTCTTGACCGGTGCTTGGGCTCCGGCGGCTGTCTGAAGAATTGTGAACCGGATCCACTGGAGGGAAGCAAAAGATTTAGATCTAAGTTTGGTTTTAGTTATCTTCATGCATTGAACCAATTTAGATGAAAAATTCCTTATCTAGCGTAGGTTTCAAATCTAAAAACGCGACTTGACTTGAAAACGAGCTGAATTGAGTCAACTCGAAGGCTCCATTGAGTATTCATTAAGTTTTACACACCAAGACCATGTATTAAATTATAGATCAAAATAGTATGGCATAGTTATAGAATAGTTATAACAACTGCTAACTTCGAAGGCACGTATGTAAAGGTGGTAGTCAAATTGGTTTGGATCAGTAATTGATCGAATCTAATTAGTGTTGAACTTAAAAATCATCAACTTAAATATAATCTATTTATTAAAGAGATTAAAATGATATATCTAAATTTGACATGTTTAATAAATAAAAAATTTAATCCAATCTACTTAATTTATTTATTAAATAAATCATGATAGGGTGCAATATGTCCTAAGGTTCTAATGTCTGTGCCTAGCAAGTCGCTAGCCATCAAAATTGGGTAGGAAGACAGTGAAATACAGAGCCACAAATTAACAAATTATCACAAATCTAGCTCTCCGAAAGCCCTAAGAGTCCTTAGATTAGTTGATCAAGCTAGCTAGCTGAATCGAGCATTGGGTCGTTGGAGGGGCCAAGCCTAGTCCATGATCGGGTCTCAAGTCCTCTATTCTACCATTCGGCTAATTGACAATAGTCTCCGATCCACCCCCACCTCATTTGATCATGTCATTAAATCGGTTGGATAAATAGATTTAAACTGACTCGGCACATTAATTAAATAGATTGAACGGGTTAAAGTTTTCAAATCCGAATCCGATTCATTTAATAGATGGGTTAAAATCAGTTAATCTACTTTTGATCCAAACCTATTTAAGTAAAATTCAATTCTATTTATAGCAGGTCAAACATAAATTGGATAAATAGATTAGGTCTAATTTTTCCACCCCTACACATATATAATATTTACCTACTAAACATTAATACATGTACATCCACACACATAGAACAATCTCATAAGTATAGCCGAATTTAACATATTTTAATCATTCAGAATCTTCAGACTATAATTTTTTTTTGATTGTTAATATTCAAAATCTTAAGACTATAATTTAGCTATCATCTCAAACTAAGTGGAGTTGGCCTTTACCAGTTTCAGCTAAGAATACTCTCTGAAGTTGGCTAGAAAAATTTTCTAATTGAGTCAACTTAATCGAATTTTAAATTAAGCCAATATATTTTTAGACCATAACTAAAAGTCTAAATTTAGGCTGACAAGATTTTTGAGATTAAATTTTTAATCCTAATGATTCTAAACCAGAAAGAGAAATTTATTTTAGAGCCCCAAGGAAAGGAAAAAAAATGGAAGCATAGGAGGTATGAGACATAGTCCTTTTGGTTAGATACTTTAAATTAAGATGTAATTTAATTGAATTGAGTTAAAAAATTAAAAAAATAATATAATTAGAAGTTTTAGTTGAATCTATATTCATAATATCCGGTATTGTGTTAGTTCCTAATGCATTTTAAATCACTCAAATCGGATGACAATTGAGAAAGTTAGAAGCAATTTTATGAACGTATATCATTGCTGATGAATTTTTGATAAATTATGAAAATATCATTGTTGGTGATTAAGGACGATTTTTAATGTTTTGATCTGAATTTTTACATTTTAAAATTATATTGAATGAGTTAGAAGTTAGTTTTAAATTAAAAATCTATTTTTAAATATTTAATAGATATTTATCTCTTTGGTTTTCTTAAAGAAATCGGTATCCTACAAAAATTGAGAAGTTTATTAGTTTTAAAAGATTAGAATCCTATAAAGAATGAAAATTTTCTTTCTCTAAGAAATATGTTTATAAATAGAGCTTAGTTGAAATCTTTTGATAATAAATCAATAGTTCAGAAGAGTGAAGAAGGTGAATGTTGAAAGATCAAACAAAATCAATGGAGCTTGTGAGGATTAGTTTCCATCAATTTTATTTGAAGCAGGTTAGGTTAGAGTATTTTATAAATTATTTATGAATGCTAAAAGAATTTCAAACTTTGGTAAGTAATCTATTTATAAGATAGAGTATTTTATAAATTATTCATCATTGTTAAAAGAATTTCAAATAATTGTTAAAAGAATTTCAAACTTTGGTAAGTAACCTAATTATAAGTTAGCATATTTTATAAATTATTCATGATTGCTCAAAGGATTTCAAACTTTAATAAATAACCTAATTTTAAGTTAGAGTATTTTATAAATTATTCATGATCGCTAAAAGGATGTCAAATTTTGGTAAATAACCTAACCATAAATTAGGATTTTTATAAGATTGCATAATTATCAAATTTTATTTTATAATTAATAAATAAATATATGAATTAAAATAATGGCTATGTTTTTCGTATATTTAGTTATTTTTGAAATACTGAGATTTTGATAATTATTTTTAAAATACTAAATTTTGCATGACATATTTATTATAAAATTCGGATCAAGTAAGTAGAATATAAATTTTGTATTGTTATTGCTAATTGCTACAAATTATTATCATGTGAAGAATGACTTATAATCTTTTGATGTCTGATTGCTTTCACTGCTACTTTTTATAAATATTATCATGAGAAAATCATTTATGATTTCAATATGAAGCAATATGGTAAATGATTTTATGAAATAATATGATAAATGGAAATAGATAATGAAAATTAAGATTATTGAACATGAATGATTAGATTACTGACAAATGATATATGATTGATATTATAAATAAACTCTCAGTTACTACAAATGATTGATGATTAATAATTAATAATTGATACTGAAACCTACCTTTACAAAGGATATATGAAAGGAGTAAGGTTAAATATGGTATATTGACCCTATCACAAGGATTGCATATAACTATAATTAAATGATCGAGGAGTTGCTATAACAAAGATATGAAATCAAAAATTATAAGTATAAATTATTATAATTATTAAAATAATGATTTTAAACTATTATTATTGTTATATGATATGATCCAAGAATTTTTACAATGTAATACTTATTTGATCCACTGATTTATGCGTAGTATTACTTACTGTGCGAAAGCTTATAAAATTCTATTATTATTATTATTGTTTTATTTCAAAGATGAGACATAAGTAAGAATTGGATAGATGCTAGTTCTTTTTTAATTAATTATGTATAATTGCTCTAATATGATGCTTTATATGTCGCGAATTTATTTTTAAGTGTGCAGCAAATTGTTATGCTTTAAATCCATTCTGGATCTGGAACATAACAAGGGGTGTGGTGGGGCTTTCTCATTGAGGCAAAGGATAACTCATGACCAGACAAGCATAAGTGTTTATTTATTGACACCAAACTTAAAGTTGAGCGACATTGTGATTGTATAGAAAGATATGATCCTATTCTAAAGTTATCCATATCTGTGCATATATAAACTTCAACGTAACATCCATTCCATTCTATGATAAAGCGGTGGTCGCATAATCTGAGAATATGCTTCACATATTTATTAAAATATATGTAAATATGGTGATTATAAGTTCAGCACAAAATATTTATAGTTTCTTTGATAATTTATATTACGAGAATGCATGCAAGCATACGCAACAAGCTAGCGTTTACCTTTGGATTTGAAGGCATACATAGAAGACCAACATGTAGTGTTTTGTTAGCATAACTCTAGCTTGGTAACAATGTCTTATTTTTACTATATAGAGGCAATTGATTCTTCAAGTTAAAGAAATTTCTAGCAAACGCATCGTTAGTTCAATATGTAAGTAGAGTCATCTATGAATTAGGCATTTTCTTTTTTTTTTTTTAAACCATCAACCATCAAGCTTAGACAGATGACAAATGCAAGCCACACTCAATCTTATTTCCATATATGTAGGCCTAGACAATTGAAAATTTTGCAGAAATTTCTCATCTTATTTTTTGTTTTGCAAATCTAGATTTTTTTCCTCTCACTAAAATGACCTCATCCAAAATTTTTAGAGTTCACCTCAAATGCCACATATTGATGGCAATTTAAACCTGTAAAATGGGGACTCGTCTCATGCCACTCGACTACATTCGGGGCCAGAATTTTTTATCTTTCGTGGGATGGAAATAGAAATAGGGACATGAATTATTTTTATCCCCATGGCAAGAATGGAGCAGAAATGTGAATAAGTAGTATATCCTCACCTCGCTTTGCTCTATTCCTACTATTAAAGTTCATATATATATATATATATATATATATCTTATCATCATCATGTGATGATAAAATTATTATTGATATATTTTACAACTATCATGATACTCTATTGCTATTCCATATTATTTATTATTATAGTATTTAAATTAAATTATAATATTGTAATATCTTGATAATATTATATAACATTATAATTTCATTATTTTATATACAACTACTATTTTGATATTATAAATATAAATTATAATATCATAATGTTATTGTATTATGTTATATTATATTATATTATTATTGTTACAATAATAATCTCAAATTAATTATAATTATACTATAATTATAATGTCATAATAAGAATTATATTATTATAATATAATTTTATTATATTAAATTATATTATATTGATAAGAAAATAATATCAATTTTATTTTATAGACGAGAGATATTTTGGCGTGCAAACCTTAACCCAAAATTGCTACCCTAAGGTGGTGATTTAGTACAATATCATTAGATTGGATGATGATTATAAAGATAGAATTGAACTAGAAACTAATGGATGCAACTAAATATTGTGACTTATCATTTTAATTTAAATCATTGATGATTCTGAATGGATTACTCCATGTCAAACACCCCTAACATAGAGAGACGAGAGAGTCCTCCTAATCAAAGAAGCTTAACACAATCACCAATTTTGCTGTCGTTGGAAGAATTTGTTCCCGTCTACACGCTCATTATGGCCTTTGACATATTTCCATTAGGCCACAAAAAGATTGAATGATTGGTAATCCCCTGTAATCTTAAAGTCCAGTGAAAGCTGTTGTTTTTGCATATCTCCTTAAGAAATGATCATTGTATTACCTTCAAGCGCCTTGCTCTCCCTTCTAAAAAAAATGATCAAACAATTAAACCCTGCTCATATGACTATTTTGAAAAAGAAATTAGGTGCATATCAACTATCAACCTATATCATGCGTATCTATGCATCCGCTATTAAAATGTGTGCATAGACTCATGAATGTGTGCCTCCATTTAGGGGGTGTAATGGATAGACTAAAATGAATCATTCCTTTTCTCTGTGTGAATTATGCTTAATTTTCTGCTCCTGCTTCATCAGTTGAAGGAGGTTAGCTTTGACACTGCTCAAATGTTCATAATATTGGCAATTTTACAAGCAGCATATGAGATACATGGTTGCACTTCCCACAATCCCAGTAGACACAGCTCAGAAAATAAGATTACCCTCTGAGAAATATATGGCTAACAGGTAATCAAAGGTGCGTGTATTGATACATAAATTCAAATCTTCTTAAAGGACCATGCATACATTATTGCGTACAAACATATTATTTCTGATTCAAATGATATATGATCAAGATCTCACTCTTGCGAGCCGTGCTCTCATCTCTTCTAATTCTCCATCATCATCAGTACCCTCAGCAATAGCTTCTCTCTGCAAACATATACAAACTTTGCTTACATCTACTGTTGAAGTTATAAAAAATTGAGATTGAAGGCACATGCAGTCATTGATAATAATGCATACCTCTTCAACAACCTCACTTGCTGATGGTTGCTTTATTCCCTCCTTCCTAACAGCATCTGGGAGCTGTGAGGCTGTTTCACCTGCTATCGCAGCAAGCACTTTGTCTACTTCCTCTTCTGTCTCTTCCTCTATATCCTCTGAGTCCAGAGCCGAATCAACTGCATCATTCACCATTTCTTCCATCACCCCAGCCTGAAAGTCATAAAAAGAAGAAGAAGAAGAAGAAGAAAGACCAGTCATATACAAGAAGAAAAACCCCCCAAAGGAATTGAAGAAGGTTGCATTAAAGTAATCCCTTCAAATAGACCATGAGTTATAAGTTTCAGATAAAAGCATTAAGGTTCAACTTCAATTGAAACTGAGTAAATTTAGGCAGTTCAGTCAAAATTGCCAATGGGGTCAAATATTTTAGACATTTGGGAAATTTGTACTAATTGTATTCTCATTTTTTTATCTGTTTGCCTTTATGAAATTTTATCCAATAAAAGTAACGCATCAAGAGTTTTTAAAGATACGGAGACAATATAAAATTGGATTTCAAGGAAATATTGAAGAAGTGTGAATTTTCAACATAAGGTTGGCTGCCACAAAGATGAAATCTATTAGGAATATAGATCACTATATGTATAACAAATTGACCATATTTCGAACAAGTTTTTTCCAAAAATATTATAACTTTTTTTATTGTTTAAGCACAAAAGTTTAACTACTATATCCATAGGCACCAAACAGCAAAATATACTATAGCAGTCTTCATTTCTTGATAGTTTCAATTTTTTTAAAATTTTAATTTCCTGCCATTCTTTTAGTTTGTTTAATTATTTTTTCCCAAAAAGACAGATACTGGAATTGTCAAAACCAAAACCCCTCTCATAATACAAATCAAAAGTCATTTGGCTTACTGAAACAAAAACCAAATCTGAGTTTGAACATGGAACCCAGCACACACAATAAAAATTATTACTAACACCCATTGCAAAAGACTTAATTCAGCAATGGTATTAGTATAAACTGCATAGCTATGAAAAATATGTAATGAACTAAAATAAGTAATCGTACACAAGACAATTGTGCTGTCAACAAAGTAAACCAAAAATAATTTGACAATGCTACCCCATTGCACAACTACAGGATTTGCCATCATTAGTCTCCAAGAATGCAAAAAAAATTAAGCACAAGGACACTTGCCACCTAGGTTCATGGGCCTTCATCCCTACATAGACTACTTCATTGCTGATGTAGTTAAAGACAGGAATTTGTTAAATGGAGCCTTGAATAATCATTATTCAATCACTTTTGAAGTAAAAGTGATGTATATTCTCAAGAGTTGGATGATAAAATTTTGATCAGCAGAACATAAATAGAAAACTGGTAAGAGTAAAAAAAATAAGCATGTAGGGGCGAAATTCATATCTCAAGTAAAATCGATGCAACTCCTACAGATCATTTAATGTACTAATTCCTCATCTTTTCTATTTTTCCTAATTTTTCCCCAAAACTGACCTAAATATTTTTCCATGTACAGCATTCATCTACGTACTCGCATCCCCTCAATTACAGAGCAAATTCAAATATGTCACACCGCAAATACTTCAATCACGTATGCTTAGCCATAAATACATGAATCAATTATAAAATGCCATAGGAGTTTGTGTCTCTCCATGTGAATCATCTGACTTTCTTCATCTATTTCCATCTTTATATATTCGAACCAAGATAATGAAAATGATTGCCCCAGACCATTTGTAGGAAACCAAGAGACATAACACAATGATTTGGGAAGCAGGAACAATGTTCAGTGCCTATAAACCTTTACAGTCCCCCCATACTGGTGGGGAACTTCATCACATCTTATTGAACTGCAAAGTGTGCTGATTAGCCACACATAAGATTTCAGAATTAGCATTTATCCCTAAATGATAATTTCACTAACTTCTATTTGGTGAGATAGATGAACCCAATACTATTTAAAAAGCAGTAGGTAAATTAAAATAGAAGAGAGAGTGTGATCAACTATGCTAAAGAAATGCAACACAGTCGCATACAAATTGTTTTAGCATGTGGTGAGCAAAGATGGTCTTCATGGCTGTGAAGACAGCTATTTTACATGTTCAAGCTGAATGTAGTGACCCATAAAGAGGCATATAGAATTCCTAATAATACCAAAGAGTAACATCAGATAGCTAAAATGGTAGAAACCAGATTAGCTTCCAGCATGATCCCTGGTCTCCTAGATACATGTAAGTGAAAAGGGTAAGTTATAATTCACACTGTTGAATCTCAAAAGAATAGAAGATAAGATCCTTTCCTAGTGATGATCTCTAACAGGATTAATATAAGCTTATAGTAGTAGTAGTAAATATTGAAACTACATACACAAAAGATAAACCAATAAAGGAAGACACAAAAAATAATTTCTTTTTTGGTTTGCCAAATGAAGGAAGACACAAAAAATAATTTGTGGATTATGAATGACAAGTCAGAATACATTCCAACAAATTGGATGGTTCATCCACAGATATTCGCCAATTACAGTGAATGACATTCAAAATATGTATTTGTAAATAAAATATTTCATCTAGTATGATTTTCCAATATGTATGAAATGAAGCATGGGACTCTCCACTTTTTTTTAAGTAATGATTATTTTATCCAGTTTGCAAGTCTAGACTAAATAATAACAAAAATTAAATCTACAACAATTTGTCAAAAATGACACGTACCTTTGTCATCTCCTTGCTAAATTCTTGCATAGTAGCAGCCACTTCAGGAGCTTTCATAAGATTATTGACAAGCTTCATAACCTCAGCACTCTTCGACAGATGGCCTACAGTTCTGGCAGTTGCTGAAATTAAACCATGAATAAGCGCCAGTTTTTTTTTTTTTTTTTAAAAAAAAGGTAAAGTAACATGAGCTAGTTGATAATATAAAAAAATGAAAAAATACCAATAAATATATTATAATAAGAGTACTTTGGAAGCGGAGATTCAGCAATATTTAAAACATTTTTACTAGGTCAAGATGTAATGGCATACAATATTATTGGGTGCTCTCATTGCTGGATCTAGAAGCCACAAAGGCACAAACAGTCTGTAGTCACAAGTCATTGTTTTGGACATTAAAGGTATTCATTGAATATCGAAACCATTACAGATTATATAATATATATTCACATACAAGCATAATTGAATCTCATATATTATGGGAGAACAGGTCATAATGCTTCGGTCATGGTCTTGCAATGCCAGGCATGAGAAACAGATGCTTGCATGGAATGATAATTTGAGGAACAAAATACAGCAAAATCTTTTCTATAACATTAAACATCAATACTCCACTGAATAAAAACGTTCATCTAAAAATAATTTGAATAAAAAGCCTCTGTCCAATTGGTAAGAAGGAAAACAAAAGCCTCTGCATGGTAATAAACGATAAACTAAATACAAAAACCACTTCATCCATGAACTGGGAAATGCCCAGCAGTCACACCACCTATCCTTGAGGGAGGCTTTAGGGTTGGAACCTTGTGCAGTGCATCCCCACACATTTGGACCTCAGTAAATTACCATGGTTGGTCCCCACCCCTTTCCCTCAAATTTTGGAACCAATTAGGCCAATAAATAAACAACTTTATTTTCATAATTGGACCATTACTCCAAATGTAGACATTAACTCTGAGTAGGATGTTTGTTTCTGACTAGCAACAATACGATATAATTGACATAATATACAACAATGAAAAGCAGAACATAGTTCCACAGAATAGTAACATTTATTCAAATGTTGCTAGCTCTCACTACAAACAATGAACAGATCCACATCATGTGACCTCTTGAATATCTTTTAGCCATGATGGATCACCAACTAATCTATATTTCTTAAACAAGATATCAAAAATGTTTGAATTATCAAATAAGAAGCAAAGTAATTTGCCATTAGCAAAAACATGTCTTATTTTCAGTACTTTGCTTCCTGCTATAATTTTGAGAGTCTCTATGTGCTAGGCATGTTTTATATTTTCTATGACGTCATATCTTCTGTCACTTTTTCTGTTTAATTCAACTTTTTAAGACGGGTATGTAGTACTTAATTTTCCTTTCATGCTTAAAATTTATGCTTCACCAGCATTACAGACTAAAGGTAATAAGAGGAGGGAGATCTAATAAGAGCAGATAAATAAATAGAAAATTATCAGATCTTCAAGTTCAAGGTGGCTTGGAATACAATAGGCAACAATGACCAAGTTGGAACCAAATCTGACACATAGATACAGGGAGCATAAATTTCGAAGTACTTGGCTGATAGGCTACAAGCTACAATTCATTATGAAAATGAGTCTAGAATGTCTTCCATGGCTCTTAGAGTTTGTAAATAGTACTTGTGCTCACATTGTGCTATGGATGATATTTGTTTATCTTCTAATCAATTAGATTAGGTTTCTAATTTATACATTGTATAATAAAATCTCTGATTTCACACATGTTCAGTTGTCTTAAAGTACACAAAAGCTTGAATAAAAATAAGTCATAAAAACAAAAATCCTCACAGTTCTGATACTCAGTTTCAGTATCCCAGCTGAAGGGAATGACAGCATTAAAAGTCCCCACACTTAGATCATAATCTTACAAGATGAGGGAATGACAGCAGAACATAAGGTTTGCTCCATTACATATTTCACATTCACATATAGCTTATTTGACTACTTATTAAATAAGATGGCCTAATGCAAAAATGCATCAAGAATGTACAGTATTGCCATACCAACAAGTTCACCAAGGTGCATTGAGATTGAGTTCAATTGTGCCTTATTTTCATAAAGACGGTTCACTGCTCGTCTCGACCTCACAATTTCCTTCGCAAGAGCCTGCATTAAGAAAAATAATGAGTGATATTTGGAAAGAGAGTAACTTACTGGGCAACTAATAAATAGCCAGTATAACTAAGATCCACCACTTGAGCAATAAATATATAGGCTTATCTACTAATATGAAAACTTGATATCAGAAAGAACTGCAAGCTATAGCTTATATTTTAAGTGATTAAGTATGACAACCTACAGTTTACATAAGTTTGCTCTTCATGGCGAAATATACATGACAACTTATAAAAAAAGTGAGAGAGAGAGAGAGAGAGAGAGAGAGAGAGAGAGAGGAAAAAAAAAGAAAGATGAAACATTTTACAGGAATGTTTTAGTAAGAGTAAACGCCCCTCCCCCCCCCACAAGGGTTATTTTTTTCTATTATTCTATTCTTCATTTCTTTTTGGGTACAAAAGGAGGCAAATTTCAATCCAGTAGCACCCCTAGGCTTGTCAAGCTTTCTATACAGTCATATCTAGTGTTCTTCCCTTTAATTTCATACGCTTGTCTTTTGTACATCAGTTTTAGACAGGAGTAGCTTTTACTTTCAGCCAGTAAACACTGATGGTATTAGAGTGAGCCATATTGTGATTTGGTACCGGGGACGAACCACTCCAAACCATCCGGATTGCCCTTGTATTAGTGTATCAAGCCAAATTGAAACAAATTGTCTGATTTGACCTAGTATAGTGGCAAACGTAGGTGGAGGCCTCCCAGTCCACTTGACTAGAACACTCCTAGTTTAGTATTGTATGCACCATATCGAATCATACCAGTCCAGCACCGATACGATATAGATATTCGGTGGCTGAGACTAAAGGACCATCAAAAGATGTTACATTTGCGGTTACTTTCTTTGTTCATATGAAATTTTTTATCTATATCATCTTCTTAAATCTTTTGGACACATCTCCCTCCCCTCCCCACTATTTGTTTTCTTTTTTTTCCTCTTTTTTTTTTTTTTTTTTTCTTTTTTTTTTGCATTTACCACCATAGATTGTTAACAATAGAAGATCCTCAAGGTATCTCACTTCTAACTGACCTATGTACACTTACCTTCTTCTCTTGGCAAATCCACTTGGTTCATTTGCAACCTCTTATCAGTTACTTGAATCCTCATGGATTAACCAGTGCATCCCATCATACGTTCAAACTTCAAAAATAAGTAGACATCTGGCCCTTAAAATTTATGCAATTGTTCTTGTGTATCCATAAGTAGAATTCTTTAAAAAGAAATAATTAACTGAATCTAGTGTTTTAATTTCATAATATTCTTCTAGTATTTAGGAAGTTATTGCTCACTTGGTCCATCTATTCTTTAGTTGCATGAGGGCATGAATGGCTTTAGAAAGCTGGATGATCTTCCTGCACATTATCTTCAGGGTTGGGTGATAATCATAGTTGAGAGATGGTGGGTCTCCTATACTGGTCAAATGCTGGAAAATCTATGCTAGAGAAAATTGAACTCTTTCATGACATTTTTGACTCATAGTAGATTTGGATGCAGCCCTTGAACTGACTTTATAGGATCAGCTTAGTAATATCCAATCATGAAACAAGGTACTTAGCTATGTGACTTGTCAGTTATGTGAATCTTTGTTTATGCCATTTGGTCTGTAATGGTAAAAAATGCAATAATAAATATATACAAGAAAATAGATTGTTGGACACAATTAATGGTAGTGCTTATTTTTCTAGCACATATTCACCACAGTAATTCTGAGAACTATGAACCATCTACAAGTTAATGTGAATAAAATAAAGGAGAACTCTTGTAAGACTAGTTATACAATTTCCAGGCTTCCTACATAAAGAATAGGCTAAATTGTTAGGAAAACATTCAATGTGAAACTCTGGCATAAGACAGTTTTAAAATAACGTTATAATTATGGTGTTGATTCAAAGCAGAGCATGCAATTTTGCATAAGTGAAGAAGCAGATTCTAAAAACTTTACTCCTTTTGTCATCTTACCTTCCTCATCCTTTGCCTTTTCCTCAATTACATCCATTTCAACTAAAAGATACACAATTCTTTAAGTAACTGCAAATCACAGCAGAGAGGCTGGATTGCCACAATAATACTAGGCTTTTTCTCTGTTCTTAGCGTTACAAACCCAATAGTGACAATAAATAGAAAGAAAAAAAAGGAAAAGTCATCTATCAGCCCTCCATTACAGTGATCATCATAAGGAGATCACACCTTATTGAGTCATTATATCAAAACTACAAATCCATCGTCACCTACTCAAGTCTTCATATAAATCCCTCCCTCCCCACTACTCAAGCCAGTGAGAGCTCTTAAAAAATCTGTGACAACTTTTAATGCTTCGCATCATATCACTTCAAACCTATCAACTGTTAACAAATTTTCCAATGAATTTAGATGATCAACAACTTGCCATCACAAGGTGCATGATCAGAACACCAGCCATGTAGGAAGCAATGTTGCTGGCAAGATGCAACAATCAAAGATTATTTCTCTTCCATCATGAATTCAAGCTGTGGTTGAAGCAGCAAATAGGAAGTGGTTCAAGGAATCAACAACAGTTGAGGGATGCCAAAGCCACTTATGACATTGGAGATGCACTGGACAAGTTTGTATAGAAACTCCTGAAGAGGATAAAGAAGGCCAAAGGAAAAAGCACTATAAGCACCAGCCCCCTCTTCTAATATTATAGACTCACCCAAAGCTTTAAAGAAGTTAGAGAAGTGTTTGGAAAAGCTAGATGGCACTGCTGCTGTAGTGGAGATCATGCCAAGCTGCTAGGTTGACATTATTAGGGCAAAGCAAGGTAAGCATACCATCCACAGAGGCAAGACTGCAATCTCAACCATCAAACAAGGTATTTGGTCATGATGAGGAATGGAATTCCAATAACAGGTTTGTTATCAGTCAGGTTTGCATAACTTGGTCTAGTGACTGGTGCATTCCTATTCTTGTCAGTATCAGCATCACAGGTGCTGGAAAGACAACCTTTAAACAATCATCCTAAAATGACCAAATAGTAGGTTGTCATTTGATCTCTGGATATGGATGACCAAAACATTAATCACCATTACACACTGTAGTTCGTAAAATCCTTAAGATGTAATGTCATTCTGTTTTCTTTCATGGTGTATTAGATCCACTGCCTATATAATTTAACTAGAGATCAATTTGAGACTTTTTTTTTGGAGGAACAAGATCAACTTAGACTTGAAACGGGATATGAAACTTGTAAACTGCAGCCACTACAAGCACACCTAGCAAACTAGAGCTTTCAATATCTAACTGAATGTTAGAAGGGAGTGATAATCTGGTGGAGTTAAGAAAGTTCAAGAGGGTGAAGGATGGAGAATACCTAACCCCAAACCTAGCTATTCATGGCATCGCTGGTCTGAGTTAAACAAGATCAACTCAAAGTATTTATGGAATAAAAGTCTTTTTTTTATTTATTTTTTGGAAAAGAGAGACTTCTAAGTCAACATAAAATACATGAAGGATCCACAGTTTCTAAGGAACAATGTTCAAGCAAATCCAATATCCCACGACATCAAGTGGTATAAATAATATTCTTTAAAAAAAAAAAAAAACCTTCACCCAAAAATCAAACCCCCATCCCCTCCAAATATTTCCTCGATCTCACCATAAACAAATGCTATTACAAATCATACGATCAGAAAGACCAAATTAAACTCCCTTGATCGTTCCAATTTAGAACAAATTCACCAAATCTAATACAGAAAAAGCTAAAAAAAGTCCGAAAACGAGATAAGGGGCGATCGAACCTTAGCCGACACCATGTCGTTCCTTTTCGCCGCTTCCTTGATCGCCTTCTGAACATTCTTCTCCTCCCTCTGTACATCTACAAGATCACATCAAACATCAAAATCCATCAAATAATCAATAAATAAGGAGAGAAAAAAAAAAGTCCGATTCGATGAGAAAGAACTCGGAATCGACGCAAAAGAAAGAAGCGATGCGAGAAGAGGAGGAGAGAGTGAGGATGCCTCGGATCTGGCGCTCGACGTTGCGGCACTCCTGGCGGAGGCGGCGCTGCCATTCCCTAAGCTGCTGCTGTGGATTTAGCTTCGGCTTCAAGAGATTCTTGACGGTCTCCATCGGAGAGCTCTTCGGAATTGGACGCAAGAGAAGGGGCCGAATAAACTCTTATCACTCTCTCATTCTCTATCCTCTTCGACGAAGGGGGAATGGAGGAATAACTTTGGCACCGGTTCCGCGTTTCTTCGCGGGTGTCGTACTTGTGGACATGCTTCCGTTTGAGTTCTTATTCCGAGGGGGATTCCGCCGTGAGACGGACGCCTACCGCACTGTGATTTTATAGGGAAACGCCTGAAACTGGGCGGAAAATTATGGGGAAACGCGAAAGAGGCCAAGCTTGATCGTTATCCTCTTCTTATTTATAAAAAAGAAGGAAAGAAAGAATGATAATTTAGGCTCATTTTATTTGAATGAAAAAAAAAAAGAGAAAAAAGTTATATTTATAAATTATAAGAACATTCTTTATTACAAGAAGAAATTATACATATTCTTAAAAATAAAAGTGAAAATATAGAAAAAAAAAGTTATAAAATATTTTTCTTTTCTTCTTTATTTCTTAATTTAAATGATAAAAAACTTTAAATTATTGAGAAAAAAAAAGAGAAGAACAAGTAACTCTCATTCCCTTCTCCTCCTTTTTTTTTTTCTTTTTTTTTTTTTTTTTTTTCACCTCTTTCCAAAGCATGATTTGTATTATTCTTTTCTTTCTTTTTCCTCCCCTCCCCTCCATTGTTTCCAATCCAAACAAATCTTAAGATTACACTATAATTTGCATTTGAACTTGGATTACCAGATTGAGATTACACTATAATTTGCATTTGAACTTGGATTACCATCTTGCAGTAATGGCCATCGCATGATATCCAGATGGCCATAATTGTAGTAAAAATATGAGAGCTTGATGTGTGTGCTAGATGGGGCACGTGTAATTTTAAAGGCTAAAATATTCTTTTTGAGGCCTAAACTTTTACTCAAAATTTATTTTGATTTTCAACTACCAATTGTTACGATTCAATCTTTCACATTTTTCATGCCATTTTATATGAGATTAGATAAAATTGATGAAAAAATGGACACGTTATTCACTTAACAATTGGAAGTTAGAGGGTCAACACACATGAATAATGCCATCAATGCATAAAAATATTGAGTAAGGGCTTGAAGGCATTGAATGATGACCTTAAATTTCAATGGATGCGTCTGATTTTCAAAAAAATATTTTTTTTAGAAAAAGCATTATAGCTGAGCCTTAAATTAAAATGTAATAAAATAATTAATTAAATTAGGTGTGATTCAGATATGGGTCTAAGATTACACTATTCCAATGCTTGGAGTTTTCTTCTTCTCCTCCTTTTTTTGGGTACAAAGATTGAGGCCGCTTCATGGAGAGAGAGGACTTGCGTTCGAGTTTTGGCAAACCGAAATAGAGGTTGATGAGAACCACAACCACGGAACCAGGAGTTGGCCTTTTCGATGTTTTCTTTTTGTTGCTTTTCTTTCTTTTCTTTTTTTTTTTCATTTTTCATTTTTTATTTTTTATTTCTCTTCTGAAAATTAATCTACAAATAAGTAGCTCCAAAAATATAGGAAGATCCACTTGACTTTTAAGGTGCAGAACAAGCCAAATATAATTCATTCAAACATGATTGGTAGGTACGGTTTTGTTGACAAGAGCTCCGTCAGAAAAATAACATTTAACGAATCACAACACCCTCTCTGACACCAGGTTTTGTAACCTCAGGAATATTTAGTTTATATACTCATCTCAACCAGTCTCCTAACATCATCTTGTCATCAATGGAAGAGTAACTACGATTCTAATAACACACAAGTATCCATATCCAAATGCCAGTAATCTGTCATTTTAGATTATCATTGTACAAGTACTGTAAGTCCATATACCATAACACAATGAGATGTTTACCGAGTTTAAGTATCTAATTCTAACATACTGATATGCTGATGAGATGATCCTTCTGCCCCAATACTACTACCAAGGCATAAAATAAGACAGCAACAAGTGCTTGATATCTTCATTTAATGGCTTTCAATGGCAGCCGGTTTTAAGTTAAATGCTATTTTACACAACGAAACACAGCAACTCGACAACAATAAAACTTGTGCCTAAATGCTATTGATGAGAAATCCCTAATTGACTTCCATGACTGAAGTCAGGTTACTGCTGCAATGAGGATCGTCCTCTTAATCATAAAGCCCTTCTTCATGCCAAATGTCAACTAAAAAATCGACCATCTCCTGCAAAAGTCTCAGAGTTAGATGTCATTTAACAATCAGAAAATCCTACATATAAAACTCAAAACACAATACCTAGAAAGCAATGATTTTGGAGAGCAATAATTAAGAACTTACAGATAGTGGGATGGGTTGTGGGAAAGGTTGATTGGTTGAAAGTAAATCATCGTAAGTTGTGCACCAGCTACAAGGAACAATGAAAAATAGAGCAGCTATGAGGAAAAAATGGTAAGAAACATTAATTTAATTGAAGAGAATTAAATTGTAGAAATAACATATAAAGATATGTAAAGGAATCATTTAACAACAACAACAACAGACATTTACAAAAGATGCATCTATACTAATGCGAATTGTTGTTGCATATCCAGAGCTTGTTATACTCCAGCCAATGTTCAGTAGTGTCTAGCATAATCTTCATTTAACAATGGATAGCATTTATGAACATAATGTCAGAGTTGGACAAGAATTGCCAGATGGAGGCCTTGCCAACCCTTCGCAGTGCCGTAGTTGTGACTTCAGACTGCCTCCTTGACCTAAGATTATAGGAGAAGATTCATATCTATAGAAGGCACTGAATTACTTGACAAATCTTCACTACACATACAGACGACTTGGAGACTTCCCCACAAATGAATCCATTCAGATAAAACTCGTAAAAAGATGAGAACAATTAATTGTTTAGGATAAGAGACATAGTAAATCAATTGGACAAAATTTTTCTAATATTAGCACTGATATGCCATGAGAATATTCTTCAAATGAAGTTTTACTAACACTAATGGCAATTTCAGTTAAGGAAAAAAAAATTGCCAGACCCATACTTTGGCCATTCTTTCTTATAGTGTATTAGATTAGATATGCATAGAGTGATGATATAGGTAGGGAATATCAGAGTTCTACATAAAGGGTTATATGATCTTAACAGACCTAGTCTTCATTTCCATGCATTTACAATGAAACAAACAAGTAATTGCTCGCATGAACCAAATATATCAACATCAACCATGTGCCTGACCTTTTAGATGAATTTAAATATAACTGACGAAATCACCAAAACGTTCCTCCTGAAGTTTAAAATCATATATGTGCACGCACATGGACAAAATTTTAAATGTCACCAACGAATAACAAACACCAAAATGAATGGTGGGAGAATTAAAGTGACAAAAAAAGGAAAAAAATAAGATATAGGCACACCAAATGGATATCATATGTAAGCCGGATAATGGTGACATAGTTACGCACACAACAATGAAAATAAGAGGAAAAATAGCTGAAGTTCTATCCTTGTATATAAAGGAAAAGGTTATTATAGATTTGACATTATTAAATTATCAAGCATAAACGGGAAGATTAATATTGTGGTCACCGTAACAACAATGCTCAAAGAGCAAAATGCAATATCTTAAAGAAGGCCTAACCTTATTACTGGTTCTCTTGGTGCTCCATGAGATTTCTTTGACCGATCACCAACCCATTCTCTTCTTGTCTCGTTCCAAGCTATAGCAGCTACAACATATATGATGAATATTACTCTCAAAGAATTTTAAGAGCGGAGTGTTTTTTTTTTCAAGCAATAAATTAAAAAAAAAATCGAAAGAATATTAATTTTAAATGGTCAGATAGTATAAACTATAAAATGGGCCATATGTGAAGCATAAATATTTAAAGGTAAAACTCAACAAAATCTTCCTTTTGTACAAATTTTTTATAACAATGAGATATTATTGTTTTTATGTGTATAAACGCTTCAGACTTAGCATTTACAATTGTGGGCAAAACAACCAAAATAAAGGCCTGGAAATCTGCATTTACAATTGCTAGAAGTCAAAAAACCAAATCTGACCCTTGCTTATGCAAATATTAATGATTGAAGTAGCTTTTTTTCCCCCCATCTATCAGCAGTTCAATACCACATCACTTCAATGCTAAGTAATATGAGATCAAAATTTACAAAGTCCACTTCAACAGTTCAACCTATTAATTTCCCAACTTCCAAGCAACATCAATGGGAGAGCTTGCAGAACCTATGCAGTGGTGAGATACCTTGACAAATGAGCTAAGAGGTTACTTTAAGTTTGAAACATAATATAACAAAATTTTAGAAGTTGGATCCAAATAATTCCAAACAGAGATTAACCATGTAATTCCTATAAGAAACAAATAAATCAGATGTCATTCCTTATTTTGGATTAGTACAAGCAGAAGCAACAAACTTTTCAGCAAGGCTTGATACCCTGTAACTATAAATGAAGCAACATGATGAAAAAGAAAATTAAGGGCCTGTTTGGATGTTGGAAGATCTTATTAGCCGATAAGACCAGCAGGGCATTGTTATTTAAAGTTATGGAGAAAATAAGATCATCGAAGGAGATCGGAAGGGAGATCAGTGACTAATCCCTAAATTTTAGGGATAAGATAAATCAACTCAGAGAAGCAATCACTTATTCCTAATAATTAGGATAAGGTTCCGCTGTCAACTGCCTCCTATCTATTTCCACCAATCAGGTTCTCATAGATTTTTCAAGAGAGAGGCCTTCTTCAGACATCCAAACAAGCCCTAAAGAAAGAATAAGAACCATTTTTGTGTGAACTGCACTTCCAAGCTTAACCATTTCTTGGTCGTATGACAAAGTTAACCAAATGTTGGTAAACCATTTGTCAACACCACTATTGCATGAATCCTTTTTCTCTATTTAGCTCGGTTTTAAGCCATATTATTTGTAAAATGCAAAAATTTTAAATCTCCTTTATCACTTCTATGTATTTTTTGGTCTACCTCTAACTCTAGCGACACTTATATATGAAAAATAGATCAGTTATCTATCAACTGCCAATATGATTTTAAAAAGAAAAAGAAAAAGATAAAGCCCAAGAATTTGACTTTCCATAATCACTGCAAGCCTATGCATAGCCTCTGAAGCAGTCGAGCCAGCAAAATAAATTAGGTTGCTTATAACTTTCTAATGGTCCTTCGTGATTATTCCTCCAATTTTGATCTTCAACTAATACATGGTAAAGAAAACCTTCATTGAAGTTTGCAAGCATAGACAAGTGTATATTTCGGAAATGCTCAGCCATCTGGGTTATATAAGATTTGTTGTTTTTTGTGACACTGCCTGATTAACACACCTAAACCCCTATCAAGAAGCATATGATTATGTTGGCTGACCAAGATCCCATGATCCAACCGGTCAAGATTGTTTGGACAAAAATGGGATGCACTACCAAAAGTTCACTTGAGAGGTGCTTCCAGAGGGTGGAGTCTTAATACGCAAGGGGTGGAGACTCATAGGCCATATCCCCTGAGAGTTAAGTTATAATTTAGATTAGCTGAAGCATTAATTTCCTTAAGCATCATTAACTTTCTTCCTTTGAAAAATCTAGAGGGAAACTTACTAGTAGATCTAAAAAGCTGAACAAGAGAGTATCATGGTATCTTCTATTCAAGTCATGGACGAAAGACAGTTAAAAATTGGATAATAATCATACATCAGTTTATCTTTTCTTTGTGCAATTGAACATTCAAAATCTTCATGATTAGTAACTTCACAGTAGATAATAGATGTCGAGAACAAATCTACTTCTTCACCTAGCTTACACTAAACCAGGAGCTTTCTCAACTGAGTCAGCAATACATGAGGAACAATACCAGAAGTCACAAATAATGAACCAAGTTGGCTTGCTTATGAATATTGTTAAAGAGGTCTTGTTTAAATTTAACATTCACAAGCAAAGAGAAAACATGCTGAAGAAGGTCAACATTTTATTGCATCAGTGACTAAGAAACATGATCCTTCTGCACACAAGAAACTGAAGAACAAAACAATACTAAAACCTGTCCAACTTGTCGAACCCTAGATCAAGTCATTAAGCAAAAGAGAGACATCTAAACACATTCCAAAACCTTTAAAAAAAAGATTATGGAGACATCACAAGGAGGTACCCTGCAAATAAGGTAGAAATCAAGTTCATGAAGTAACAAGGAGATTTCTATTGTGCCAAATCAACTTAAGAAAATCCCTAAGCTAAGCATTTGTGCCCTGCAAATTCAGTAAAATGGCAATGCAAGCATTCAGCAACATGCCATTCTGTTGCTGTGTAACAAGCAGTTTGGTGAATGATACGAAGGGACCTCAACAAAATCACATGGCATGTTCAACACCATCAATAGTTTCTTATTGGATTGATTTCTTTTAAAAAATTATATTTATTGAAGAATTTAAAAACCTTGAAGGAATCTGAATAATTTTCATATGATGAAATATTGGTATTCTTGCATAATTGAAAAACACAAACACATTTAATCCTCATGAGTTAAGAAACTCTAAAAGATCTCCACGCAAATGAAAATTCATGACTCTATTATGTCACCAAGCATGAGGGTAGTCTAGTTCACAAGGATCCTGCCACAACAAGGTCTCGATAGGGTCAAATATATGCAGCCTAACCTGTGGATAGATAGTTTTCGTGTTTTGAACCTATGATACCCAAGTTAGTGACTTGGAGCAACTTTACCATTGCACCAAGGCTCACCCTTGTTATGTCACCAAGCATGCGCATATGCAATTAAAGCAGAGAGGTTATAACATACACATGATAGTTTCCCATGTCTACATGTTAATCCAGTCATCAGAAGAAAATTATCTGGATGAAGCATAAGCAACATCCACAGCAGGCATTGAAGCTACCAGAGCATGTTCAAGATAAAAATAAACTGGTAGTTTATTAGCTGTGAATGATTTAACATGCTTCTTTAATTATTTGTTCTCATGTCTAAACATGCTATCTTGCACACTTGTATTATCACAAGCTTTACATCATGGGTTTCTTGATTCAGATATCATATGTTTCAACATGTTGTCTACACAATCTATTATATTTTTGAGTGGTTCATCAAGTCAATTGGTTGACTTATGGAAACTAGGCCAAAAGTGTAAAAGTCTTCTTGACTGCTGAAGGGCCTCATAAAGAAGGTTCCAATCTATACAGTGCCACTGGCAAGGTTTTAGGTGCTGGCTTTTGCCAGACACTACACGCCACACCAATAACAGAAGTTAAGATTAGTTAAGCATGGAAATTATTAAGTTATTTTTTATTTTTATTTTTCCTCAGAAAAGGGGCATTAAGCTCCATTTTTCACTTAGGTATGGTGCAGCATGTGTTTTGGCAAGTCCCAAAACAGCAACACTTGAATCCTTCGTCACTATTATCATGTTCATCATTTTGAGATCACACACCCTTTCATTTCGCAACCTTCCCTGAGTTACTCCACTTTTTTTATTCTCGGACCACAACCACCCTATGTTACATGTACCTTGGCTCAAAATGTGTTGGCTGAATGATATGTTCAAGTGTCAGGTCCTTTCAATATTTAAGAATTTATTCTTATGAAATCCTGACTAAGTGTCATACCAATGCATGTGTTTCAGTATTGAGAGTAGGTATTTAGGCTAAATTGAAGGGTCTAGGTAACAGACACAACTTAAGGGACAAACTCAATAAGCATGCAGGAAGCAACATGAGAGCAAGAAGCTCGTAATGCAAAGAATAGTATAGGCCACAAAAGAATCAGGCATTGCTTTACTTTTTTACCAGAAATTTCTCTAGTGTAGCTACACAGCAAAGCAGCAGGTGAATATATGTTAAAATCTATTATCATAGATGTCAAGATCAAAAGACGGCATTTTCAATATAATAAGCAGGATCAACCTTGGTTGATAAATGAACTATTGTTGGCACTTTCCTCTGTAAGGTTGCTGTCTTCATTCACATTAGTGGGACCAGAAGAGAGGTGTGTCTCAACAGAGTAAGTTATGCTAACGTTATTCTCCATTGCCTCTGGACTTGTTGACCATTGCCTTCTCTTATGGGTAGAGGATTGACCTGTATTCTTCTTTTGGGGTGTCCTCAATGTTCTATCTGGTGTTGGTTGAGATTTAGCCAGACCTCCAACACAGCAACTGCTCTGTACAAAGATTTAAAAAATGAGAGATGCTACACATGTGAACTGCTCGTGAGCACAGTGCTAAAAAGGTAACCCAAACTAGACAACAGATAATTGTAGCTCAGTTACCTAAGAAGAACAAGATTTGCACAGAAAATATATACAGCACTAAAGCAATTCATTTATATCATGAAAGATACCTACCCCATATACGCTAAGAGAGAGTCTCTTCAATAAGATAATCCATTAACATGATAAAATGGCCACCTGAAATAGAGGATACAGATGCTTTTCACATTTCTTTGTCAGTGTAGGATAGCAGATTCTTCTGCCTGTTCCAGTGGAGTCAGCATCAAAGAACCAAAGTATCAGAACAGTATTACAGGTATCTTTTTATCTTATGCAAAAGTACCTGACATACAGATATAAAGACATCTTCCACATTGGTGGTGGTTATAGGAGTCAATGAGAGACACTGATACAACTACTTTTGAAATGAGGAAAAAAAATTGAGTCTTGCAATGAGTAGAAACTCCTACAGTGAGAACTACCGAATCAACTACTGGAAGAACCTCTATTATGCCTTCACACCAAGTTCATTGACATCATTAAAGATTGTTGCCGGCTCCTAACTTGGAAAAGGAACTCTGATGAAGTAAAAAATATGAATATAGAAGAATACTTGGATGGGAAGCAGTACAAATACTTGGGTGGGAAAAGAAACTCTGATTTTTATGGCTGTCAAATTTTGCTGAAAATGCCAAGACTGAAACCATACAAGCCTGACCAAAATCAAAATCAAAACAAGTTTTGAACCTTCATATGAAAATAATACTAAATAAAAACTGAAATCATGCAAAGTAGTTGACAAATGGATTGATTCCAGAATTCAAACAGGTAGATCTCTTCACATTCATTACATAAGTTCAATCACAATTACCTTTAGAAAAAGCCTAAACTGTTCCTAAATCTCTTTAAGTACCTTATTCCTAACAATAGTTTTCCTCCATAACTTTTTCTTAAATTGTCTCTTTACCTCTCCATATCTTCTACACATTTGACAAATATCCAAAATCCTCTATTGTTGAGAAAGTTAGATCTCTTCTAAATGGCGCCTACTTTGTTCTTATATGGACATTAAAATATCACCTTCCTTGCTCTCTTTTCCATTATTTACCAATGTAGCTTAACCTTGTTCTGGTATGTTCATTTCTACTTTCACATCCTAGTTTTGCAAAAATACACCTCTAAATTCTCATTTTTGATGTGGCATTTTCTACCGTCGCATCCTCTAGATTATTCATAATGCCAACTGCATAGAACATTCCTATTTTGGTTACTGTCACGATAAAAGATTACACAGAATTTACATATCTAGATTATCTCTGTCACCAAATTGATTGAGACCCCAATTCCAATTATCCTGACTCCAATTATTTGGGTTGAACCAAATATTACACCCTTATCCTCCACAGTTATCATCCTCCATGATTCCAATCTAGCATTCTCTTTTTGAGAATCACTCCTAATTTTTCTTATCAGAATTTTAAATTTTAATAATGACCAAAAGGAGATAGGTATAATTTGTTGTTTAAAAAATGCCAAGTAAGGTCAACTATTAAATATTTGCTTGGGTGGCTTTGTTATTTGTTGCTATACACTTGACAGACATAATCTAGATTTGAAAATTATATTTATGACAGACAAAACTATAAAGCTATATCTTGCTTAGAAATTAGGCATACTTCCAAGAAGATGCTAAGCAACTACTAGAGTTACTAGATGGAAATTCTAGAGTAGCTTTCCACTTCTTTGGGAAAAAAAAGGAAAGGTAAAAAAAAGGAGATAAAAACAAACAATCCATTTCATATTTTTGCATAAATTTTAAACATATTTTTTTCATTTTAAATTCTATGCGATAAAAAGTATAGAACATGTATCACCATCTCATTTGAATATGACAATATTGATTTGCATTACCATGTTGCATTCTACAAATATAATATCAGGTTAATTAAAACCGGAGATACAGATATAACCATAGTTTAAGGTCCTGGCAGAACATTCCGTGGAATGCTGGAATAGGTTGCTATCATAAGTGTCGAGATGGGACCGTCCCATCATTGTCCCAACATCTCAATTAGTGCTTCTTAAGACAACTCTTATCCCAAGTACTAGGACGGGGTGGGACGGTGGAACGTCCAATTCCAACAAAAATTGGGACGATCCCATATCACGAGATTTAAAACCTTGAATATAACAAATCACTATCTAAATTCCACCTTAGTAGCAAGACCTCTACAGCTCGACTCCCCTTCACGGAGATTCTAGGTCCAAGTCCTATGTAGTACATAATTCACCTTAGATGGTTCTTCCTTCCCTTTCCCTAGAGAGAGAGAGAGAGAGAGAGAGAGAGAGAGAGAGACCTAAAACACATCATTTCATCCTCTTCTTGTCTTAAAAGTCTAAGCCATAGCAAGACGAGAATTGGCAATTGATAGCCAACTAAATAGTCTCAGATTTATGAACAAGATATAATCTAAAAGAGGCCATTCTTAAGTAACTAAGCAATTGAACATTAAGCAGGAGAGAGGCCTACACACTAGACAAATATATCTTGCCAAATAGGTAAAATCATAGGAGAAATATCATACCAACAAAACATGGGAAAAATATAGGGATATGTAACCCAGTGTCGCTCGTTGATCCATGCCAATCTATGTACCAGTCAATGCTGGTGCATGCTCGACCACCACAAACTGAGGGAGTCATTTTGTTTGCCATGAGCCCTGGTCCAATGGCTGGGCAACTGGCTGAAATGACATGGTTGGTACCCATGATTGCACGCACATTACAGAAATTTGACCCTTGGCTTACACTAAAACCTAGAAAGCCAATTAATGAACAGGAAAATCTATGCAATGAAGCTCATATGGACAAATAAAACAAAATAAATCATATATGATTTTTGGTTACATGCAATTAAGTTCATATTTGACACCATTACAGCTCAGGGGACAACAATCTAATAGAAATATTGCAACACCAGAAACAAAATTGTTCTCTGACTTGCAATCTCAATGTATAACACTCATGAACGACATCCCCAGTTTTAAACTTTCCATCATCGAGAGCTCCATATTAATTATAAAATATTTCTTATTAAAATAAATTTCCACTCAAAATCAAATCAGATGCTTCCTAATAAGTCAGGTCTGCATTGAAAAGTTTTAATTCACTACCCCAATCACCATTCATCATTCACCATTCTTTCACTTGTTACAGCGTCACCTTCTGATTTGATAAACTCCATAGAAAATCTATACAAAAATATATAATCTATCTTAAACTCCAATAATCTATCCAAATTACTTAGCACACATGCCCATAAACAAACCTCGATCAATATCCAAGCTCGACCTCATCACGAAACAAATAAACCAACAAAAAAAGTACTAAAAGAAAACAAAGAATGATGAGATCGGTTCATCCTAACCCTAATCCAAATACATGATACAATAGTCCCAAGCAGAATTTAGTTGAGACTTGAGAACGTACATATAAAAATATTCGGCATCACTGTTGAACACTGATGAGAATTAGATAAACAACAACAACAACAACAACAGAATCGAATTCATATATTTAAAAAAAAAAAAAAAAAAAACCGAAAAAGGATAGCAAATCCACTGCAACTAAACCACATCAACCGCAGGTCGAAATCATCACCAAAAATAAGCAATTAAGAGAAATTCAAGAACAGGCCAAAAGGATCCATCGATCTAAGTGAATTCGTCTTATCTTAGTAACGGGAACATGGAGATCAAGTTGACCTTTTTTTCGAGATCGGCCAACGATCGATGGATCAAAATCTGGTGAGGATATTTCCTTCCAAAAGTCGAGGAGATTTCGAATTTGACGAAGAAATTTCTCGAAAGTGTAAAGAAGAAGAAAAGGAGGAGAAACAAAGAGTCCATACCTGGTGCGTGGTGGTGGACTTGCTTTAACCTTCGGGAGGAAAGGAATGGGGCGGGACGGGCGGAAGAGGAGCTTTTATATCATTCTTCTTCGCCAAGTAAAATGCTTCGAGGCCCAAACCTAGTGTGAATAACATCTCCATCGCCATTTAAGAAGAGCGTCTTGTTCCGCATCAACGCTGATTGGAAGGAGGGTCTTGGCGGGGCCCGGTGGCCCGGCCGGATGCGGGCCAGGAGTCGGTAGCGTTTTTTGGCTGGCCGAGCATCGCATTCCCAAGTAGCGACCACCTCGTACGGAACTCTTAAAGCTAATTATATCATAATATTTTGGGAAAACTAATAATATACTGATGATCTGAGAGTTTCTCTAAAGCATACAATCACGGAACACCGCTTTCATAAAGCATATTTTCTGGCAAAAAAAAAAAAAAAAAATCTTCTCTGCTCCGATTCTCAAAAATATTTTTCATTTTCATTCTCTAAAAAATTACTAAAAATTATTTTTTTTATTTTTAAATTTGTATTATAAATAATACCTTTTAAAAGGATGAGTAAAAAGAAAATAAAGAAAACATCATTAAATTCTATGTTTTCAAGTTTTTTAAACTTTATTATTTATTTTCTTTTTTCAAAAAAATAGTAAAAAAAATTAAATTGTTTTTAGACTTTTCATCATTTTGGAGTTATATTTCTATCATTTTAGAATTATATTTTAAAAAATTATTTTCGTAAGTGTCTTGTATTTTTTATGAAAATAAAAGTAAAAAAAGAATATTACCTTCAAAAACCAAGAACACCATCATTTCTATAAAATTTAATTTTAAGTTTTATGCTTTGTTATTTTTGCCGAAAATTTTTTTTTGAGAAACCACTGAACATAATCTTTAATTTTTTAAAAAACTCATTTTAATATATCTTGTAAATTAAATAGTTTCTATCATTTTAGAGTTGTATTTTTTTTATCATTTTAGAATTATATTTTTAAAAAATTATTTTTATCTTTATTTTATCAAATATATTTTCATAAGTGTCTTGTATTTTTATGAAAAAAAAATAGAAAAGAATATTACCTTCAAAAATCAAGGACACCATCATTTTTATAAATTTTAATTTCAAGTTTTATGCTTTGTTATTTTTGCTCGAAAGATTTTAGAGAAACCACCAAACATAATCTTTAAATTTTTTAAAAAAACTCATTTTAATACATCTTGTAAATTAAATGGCCCATTAAAAGGAATTGCCAGCATAACCACCATGTTTTGTCAATGCTTGCACTTATAGTTACATGACATAGAAGTTTCCCTTATAAATTTCCCATAGCATATGCAAGCTTGCATTGATATGTACATGATTGTGAAAGAGAAGCTCCTTAGCTTGGAGTAGAATTTGCTCCATATGATATGGAAACAATGATATATCTATTGATCAACTGGGATTGAGAGATTAATATTTTTGGTTTAAGGCTTATCAAGCTTTGAAGAAGGATGAAAGGAGAGAGGATGGAACCACTTGGTCAACTTTCTTCTCATCATAGCAAAGATCCCATGGAAGTTGGGGTAGGTGTGAGGTTGGGTTGGCAAGAAAGAGTCTTATCAAGCTATATAGAAAATATGAGATCAAGAAAAGGTTGTGGATACTTTTGTCAAGTCCGCATCACATTGGTTGAAATTTTGTTTTGGTGCACTTATATGCACTTCTATGACCACATAGATTATAGTTCAACATAACATAAACATCTTTCTAATCAAAATTATTCGAAAAGGTTAATAAATGGAAGGGATTCTAGCACTAGATTGGGATTAGGTTCGTTCTTGATCCCAAAACTTTTTTAAAATTAAAATAACTTGGCCTAAATTTATGCACCTTATTAGGCTGGGATTAATTAAAATCTATCTTAAATTAGAACAAACAAAAGCTAGGATGCTAACAGAATTAATTTGAGGCAAAAATGAAAAAAGATTTTCTTCTTGGGGATGCAAACGGGACCGAGGATGGTTTCTTTCAATATTGGATTTTTATTTAAGTTCAATTCTATTATTAAAAAACTATAACTATTTAAAAGTCTAAAATTTATGATAAATTGATTGACTTTTAAAATATATTAAAATATTTAAATTCAAAAGCTTAAACTCAATATTTAAAGTAGAATAGAAGGCAAAAATTTGCATAATTACTTATGCTATCATGTATATAATAGAATATCATAGAACTTAAAAGTAAATATATAAATCTAAACAAAATTAAAGGGTAAGTAAGTGGGGGTATATTTAAGAAATAACTATTTAATAAGGGTATAAAAGTAATTTTATATTAAAAAATGATTGGATTTTGGGTCCTCATCCCGGTCCCTTTCATCGTGGGGATCAGGTTTTTCCATCCCCATGATTGGGATTAGGTCCGTTCTCGATCCCAAAACTTTTCTAAAAATTGAATAAGCCTAAATTTGTCCACCTTGTTGGGCTGAGCCTGCTTAAAATCTAGCCTAAATTAGCATAAATAAAGAGTGGGGATGCTTATTTAAGCTCAATTCTATTATTAAAAAAGCTATAACTATTTAAAAGTCCACAATTTGTGGTAAACTAATTGACCTTTAAAACATATTAAAACATCCAAATTCAAGAGCTTAAACTCAATATTTAAAATACAATAGAAGGTCCAAATTTGTATAGTTACTTATGTTACCATGTATATAAGAGAATATAATATAACTTAAAAGTAAATATATAAGTCTAAACAAAATTAAAGGATAAGTAAGTGGAGGGTATATTTAGGAAATAACTACCTAATAAGGGTATAAAAGTAATTTTATATTTAGAATAAAATGATTGGATTTTGGGAATGGGTTGAGGGATGAAGGTCTCAGTCCTCATCTTAATTTATTTGGGGCAAAGAGTATATTTTCTATCCTCCCATCCTTGTCCCTATAGTTTTCCATTCCTCACAGGGGGAATCCTTAACCCCCTCAGTTTCTTCTAATATTTGATTTCAATTTAAGCTCAATTCTATTATTAAAAAAGCTATAACTATTTAAAAGTCCACAATTTGTGGTAAACTAATTGACCTTTAAAACATATTAAAACATCCAAATTCAAGAGCTTAAACTCAATATTTAAAATACAATAGAAGGTCCAAATTTGTATAGTTACTTATGTTACCATGTATATAAGAGAATATAATATAACTTAAAAGTAAATATATAAGTCTAAACAAAATTAAAGGATAAGTAAGTGGAGGGTATATTTAGGAAATAACTACTTGATAAGGGTATAAAAGTAATTTTATATTCAGAAAAAAATGATTGGATTTTGGGAATGGGCTGAGGAATGAAGGTCTCAGTCCTCATCTTAATCCCCGAATCAAGTGGATTTTGTGGATTTTTGAAAATTGGTATGAGGACTTTAATCCTGGGCCTGGATCCCTTTTTCTTCTGCACTGAATCTGGGCCAATTTGATGTGCTTTGGGCTGACCATGTTTCTGGTTCTCAATAGTGGGCCTGTGGGCTGGTCCATTACATACCCAGCCTAAAGGGCGTATGTTGAGCAATCTAAAACACTTAGATTTTAAGCCCAGCATTGGCTCAATGAACGCTTGATTTAATTTTATTCTTACTTTCGTCCCAAAGAAAGGGAGATAGGCTATGCAACAAGGGATGGTCTTCTCCCAAATACTCTTACCCTTGTCAAAGAAGAGATTCCATCTAGCTCGTTTGGTGTAGCCATCAAAGATTTTTATCACCTTGAAATTTGTTACATTCTAGCACTCAACTTTATAGTTAACGCCAATTTAAATATTAGATTATGAAAGTAATTAAGAACCTTTTTTTTTTTTCAACTAACCAAAGTATTTAGGAGATTGGATAGGGATCACGGAGACAAGGACAGAGTTAATCGGTATCTTTTTATTAATTTTCTTTGCCCCTGTTGGTTGAAATGAAGTTTGATTCCTTATTGGGCTTTTCTCCTATGAAAGAACAAAATAGGAGTACGGTGGACCCTCTGCGAGAGTTTCTAAGCTAAAACAATGCTTATAATGAAAAAATTAACCACTCCTTTATATTTTTTTTAGTTCTTCTGGACAACAACAAACTGATGAACCTGAGTTTTTAGCACATAAATCCACACCAACCTATGCCCTTCTTCTTCTTTTTTAAGGGTAAACATAAGGAAAGAGCCCTTCCCCCCACTGCATTTATTGGAATTAGAAATGTTTATATAGAAGAAGATACATAGAACTAAAAATATTTACATAAAAGTTTTAATGAGCTTGTAGCCCCTTAGTGGAACAAAGGGTGTCTTACCTACTGAAGTTATAAATGATCTTGCGTAGGATCCTAAAAAAATATATATATATTTTTAAATTTCTTTTTTTTTCATACACGCCATATAAAAGATATAACCAACTACTCCTGGCTCTTCTAATGGTTAGCCGGCATGTTTTTTTTCTGCTGCATCGATAAAAGTTCTGAGATAATATTAGGTAGTTTATTTAGCTGGATGCAATTGGAAAGAAATTCCAACATTGAATTCAAGAATGGGCACCTAATGAATAAATAATATACTGATTACCGTGTCACCCCACAGTGCACATCCTGAACTTATTAACTAACCTTTTCTTAGCAAGGTTGTTTTCTGTATGAAGTCTATTTTGGAGGACCAATCAAAGAAATATCTTAATTTTTTTTTGAAATAAAAACTTTTTATATTGATGTGTAAAAGGGGTAAAAGACTTCACAATAATTGATGAATCTATAAAACAAGTCTACCATATATCTATCATCATTAGTTGACTTCTATACTGAAATATCAATGGTTATAGATGAGCAAATGACAGAGAGAAAACTTTGAAGCTATTATATCTGTCATTATTCCAATGCCGAGAGAGGCCCATGAGTCCTAATTTTTTATTGCCAAGATCTATTGCTGCACATTGAGGCTACAAAGCTATTCTTATTAGTAATTCTATTGTATATCTTTTGAAACAGATGCTCTAGAAGGATTGGTACTATCTAGCTATCTTTCTAAAATGTGATGCATTTTCTATTTTCAAAACTTAAGGTAATGCACTTCTAAAAGGCATTGAGGTTTCTATTGATGTCCTTTTAGTGATTTGAGCATGAGCTTAAAAAGAAGGTGATTGCTATTGCCTCTTGCTTTTGGGTACAAGGCAAGACATAATAGATTAGATACAAGTGATGCCAATCGGCTTAATCCATTTGCACTTCCACTTGACACATCCTCAAAATCACTTATTCTACATTCAAACAACTGTGTGAACAGCATTCCTCAAACAAAATCCACATCCAAATGAGATAATCCTAGTGATCTTAGAAAGGGACATGGAGAATTTTGAGACAAGCTGTCGGTAGGGTAGCCCTAGCCGAAGTTTGGAAGGGCAATGACCAAATTAGATGCTGGACTATGAACATCATGGCTGACTTAATTTGAAATGGCAGCTGGGCTGTCCATGCCTCCGCCAGAAGCAGACATGAATGGAATCAGCTTACCAGTTGATGGGGTCTTTTATCAACAGCTTAGGCTTGTGATTCATGCCAACTGCCACACTACCTCACAATAATTTCCTTCACAATTTTCCTCTTGAACTGTTCCTTTTTGTCAGTTTTGTATTGGATATTGCAGCCCACTGACTCAATTATAGAAGCATTTTTTATCAATAAAAACATAGCAACATGTATATCATTTGAAGCATTCTTTTCTTTTATATGTTTGTGTGTTGATAAAGTGCCTGTGGATATAAGGTTGCAAGTATTGGGTCCAATCATCGATTGATCTTTTTGGCCTACTACTTGTCTTCTTGTATGGGTGTAACTTTCTTTCTTTTTTTTTTTTTTTTTTTTTTCTTTCTATCCATCATCCCAAATAATTAGGGTGAGTCTCCTTCCTTTCTTTATTAAAAAATAAAATAAAAAAAAATCCACTTCTCTAGATCCTACTTTTTTATTTATGTTTTAAAAAATAGCTACATTATTTCTAATGCGTTCAAACTAAAATCTAATCTACCAAAGGTAGCATAGTGCTTGAAAACCAAATGTCACACATGGATTAATGCCTAAATTTAATTTGCCTTGCACGTAAGTGTCTAAAAAACATAGCTTCAACTTCCATTCTTCCATATGCTTTTTTTTTCTTTCTTTCTTTTTCTTTTTCTTTTTCGTTTCGTAGAAGGGTCTCAACCACATGATATAACATTCTAAAGCCTCTATGCTCTAGCACAGGCTCTTGAGGTTGAAATTATTTATGACACCATCAAAAAGAAGATAAAAGCAATACAAAATTTGCCCTGATAAGACAAAATCTTTTGATCTTTTATAGAATAACACATGGTAGCCAAATCCATATCAGTGTCATCGAAAGCACTATCAAAAGAATGATTTGAAGGCACATAGCTAGCTGATTAATAAATGACACATGTCCAATAAGAGAAGATGTATATATTTCTTGGTAAATTAGTGAAGAACAAACGCTCTCTATAAAGAATACAGTTTATAACAATATAGTTCCATCTAGAAAGATAGGCTCATCATGATAAGGCACGTAACTTACAATACATATGACCCATATGACACAATGACTAGATATTGGACTCATTCATAAAAGAAAGGTGGGACCACAGTAAGAGCGACTATTCTACATGACCCATTTTCAACCTCTAGTAAGGCTATATACTCAACTTCCTCTCCTTCTTTATCCTGGCACAACTTATGCAAACAAAATTTCCTTGCTGTAATTCTCTTCAACATGCATGCTAAAAGCGGTATACATTTGAATTTTCTTTCTACAAAATTAAAATTTATAGCTTTTTATGGAACTCCATAGAAGGGATCATTAGAGTATATGCATTCTAGTTTGTTAAAAAAAAAAAAATTGGTGCAGAGTGTTGATCTTCCTCTACAGCAGAACCATGGATTAAAAAAAAAAAAAAGGGAACAAAAGGACAGAAGTTGTCCTCTCACAGCACTTTTGATGGTATTCAATAACACTCTACACCCAGCCTGAGAAGTTCTCCAAAGAGTTAGTTGAGTTGTGTGGGCCATCTTTAACCCATGAATTAAACTCTGTTTTCTCATCATTATAAACAACACTCCATGGAAGTACTGCTTTCACTGTATAATAACCAAAATCCAGACCACTAAGGCCACACTTTATTTGGTATCTCAAGTTGCCCCCTTAATCTTGGATGATGTTCCTACAAGTTGGCAAGGACTTGAAGCTAAGCTGCGTCCATGAGGAGGTTGCCAACAATTTGTCTATGCTTTCCTTTTGATGGTTATGTTCTGCCAAATTGATAAAAAGAAGCAAAATGGCTTGCACGCAAGTGCAATTTTGGCTCTCTCTCTCTCTCTCTCTCTCTCTCTCTCTCTCTCTCTCTCTCTCAGATCTTACAAGGATGTGATGTTCCATGAATTGTGATGTAGCACGCCCAACGAACAGTTGTTTAGAGTGGAAAGCCCAGCATGCATTCACATGTGCAAGCGAGAGATATGATCAAAGCAAGGAGACAAAACTCCTTTAAATAAACACATGGTGTTAGTTTGCAAGAGACTTTTCAAGTTGTACCAAGACATTGCTTGGTATTGAATCCTAGACCAACCAAGTTAGAGGATTGCGTGGCATGACATGACTAGCAGATAAAGACTATATACATTCTCTTGCTATTTAAAATCAACCTCCCATGTAAATTAGATATAGCTCGAGCTTCATAAAAAGTGATATCATGCGGTGCAACCTCCATGGTATGTGATAAGAGGAGATTGGTGTGATTCACAAGGTTGGCACAAGTGAAAGGAATTTCTAATCCAGAGTGCCCATCTTCTTCTAACATGTGGTCTTCGAAGTCTTTTTTTCAACTATAAATTAGGTCTTCTAAAACATTGTCATTCTATAGATTAGATTATGGCACATACAATGTATCATTTTTCTCTTTTTTTAATTTTTTGCAACTATTAAGGATGGCAATGGAGTGGATTTATGATGAAGAATATATTCCTTATCTCAACCTCCACTCCTACCCTTCATCTCCAAATAAAAAATGATTTTTCCTTTATCTCGGCTCCTAAGTTCTCCATTCTCTTGAGGAATCTTCGATCTTCTTTTTCTTTTTCAGAATTGATTGTTAACTGTGAATCTAATTCTATTATAAAAAGAAAAGCTCATTTAAAGCTCAAAATTTATTATAAATTGGTAGATATTTTTAAATACTTTAAAAAATATAAATTTAAAAGTTTAAAAGATAAGTGAGGGGGTATATTTGGAAAATACCTATTTAATAAGAGTATAAAGATAATTTTATATTTCAAAAAAATTGCTAAGTTTTGGGGATGGGTTCGAGGATAGAAATTCCATTCTCAAATTTTCATCTTCATCTTTATTTAATCCTTTCAAATTCATCCTCGTTGGGGCGATTTGCCACAAAGATCAAGTTTCCCTATCCCTAGCTACCACATACTATAATAATTATGCATTTCACCTGCTGGCTCCATAGGTCCCATCAATTAAGAAGAGTTGTATTGATGCACCTATATCATTCAGCAGACATTGATGGGTGTGACCCAAGTACAATCATGGTGTCTTATTGAACTTAGTTATCACACTTATGTGAGAGGATCCAAGCTTAGAACATTAAACAACTAACATAATCAAAAGAAAAAAAAAAAAAAAAAAAAGCAACATATTTGAAATGGCCTAACATTTTCCTTGTTCACCTCCAAATTGGACAAGCAACCTGCCCAACTTAATAGCTCTGTTCATCAGCAATTACATTTTAGCATCCTGCTCTCCTCATCACTTATCCCTGCCCATCAAAAGACTTCCATTGGTTGCTCTTCCTGTGAGCATAAATGTCCTCTAAGCACCACACACCGTCGGCCAAAACCAGCCAAAGGCAAGGGATGTCTCCCATGTCATGGATTGCTACCTACGGCCAACCCAACCCATTCCATTTGTTCACAATTGGAGAGAACAAATTGGTTGATGTGAATTAGATTATGATTTATAATGGTCAAATATACTATTCAAATGAGCACCTAAGCATGTGCCTTACCTAATTTATACTATATATATTAAATATTATTTCATAATATTTGGCAATGGCCGGGTGGTGGACGAATGCTGGCATGGAGTTGGATTTGGTTTGCTTTTGTACTGAAAAGTGGTTGTGATATCATTTTCATGATCAATTATTTTTGATGTTTTGTTGGATTAGCTTGCATGGACTTTTCTGAGGAAGAAATTTTGCCGGCTGACCTTATAAATCTTGCATAAGATTCTTGAGCTTGTCTATATTTGGTTTCAGATAGGGGTGCTCCAATGTAAAGTTGCATGGACTTGATATAGGGGTTGGATGTTTGTGAATATTTTGCATCTAGTGGGAGAAGTTGGATGCTTTCAAGATCTTGATGATTATTTTTATAGCTCATGTAAACTTTGGAGATCTGCTGTCCAAACACCAAAAGATCAAATTGTTTTCTGTGGTCAATTGTTAACAGAAAACTGTTAGTGTTTAATAAAGTGAAGAGGCTACTACAATCAAGCTTCATGACCACCCAAGTTTTTTTTTTCCCCTCTCTGTCCTCAATTAAGGACAAGATCTAACAAGCAATTAGAAAAATTTTACATCAAAATAATGTCAATGCTACAATGCACCATCCATCACCCTCTTTTCAGAATGAAAAAATAATTGTTTACACTGCGGTGAACCTGAACCATGCGCAGCCCTTTTTTTTTGGTTTGCATGGCTCATGCCATGAGTGGGCACTGCACCAAAACTGGACCATTACATAGCAAAGAACTGGTGGGATCTCAAGTAATTTGGATGTATTTTGGTTGGTGGTCCTCTTAACTAACAAGTTTCTTTGGTGTTCTTGAGATCAGCTATGATTCACTCCCAGTAAAATTTAGTTGGGATGTTCTAGCTGTTGTTACCACTTGGTGACTATGTACTGAGAAGTAAATGAGAGAACTTTAAGAAACAAGCCTCCTCTTCTCCCCAGATCATTGACATATCTCCTTAATATTAGGGGGGTGTAGGAAGTTGCTCCCTATGTTCTCTTTACTAGAAATTACTTGATATTGTTGTTTTCTCTCAAAAAAAAAAAACATTAATAATGTTCTCTGTCCTTTTCCTTCCTTCTTTGAATTTTTTTTCTTTCTTTTTTTCTTTCTTTCTTTTTTCATTCTCTAATGAAAGAGGGTTGGTTTCTCGCTAGAAAAGCAGGGCATTGGTGGGAGCAGCTCAGTTGTCTCCTTTCAAAAGTAATATAGTTTTGTAAGGCAGTGGGTTCTCTATAATTGTTTTGTATTGCATCAGGGTTGCGCATTTTTGTGGTTATTATCCGCCTTAGATATGCTGACAAGAGCCAATACCATACCTCAACCTTATCCCCTAGATAAAGTGGTGCAATAACCGATGAATAATCTCAAAAAAATGGTTTAAAAAGTTATAAGTTCACCTGCTACCAATTAATTTATATGTACGAAAGTTGATGGATAGAAAAAAAGGACTACACATGGAACGATGGTACATAGAATTCCATCATAATATGAAGTCGTTTTTGTTGCACCAACAATTCGCTCAAAATAAATTCTAATTAGCTTAAAGCCTGTGATGAGGATGTTGCCTGATAAGGAGAAAGATTGTAATACCCTCATTGCATGATGAATAGTCCCATATTAGATGAGAAAAGAATGGTCTGAAAAGTTACAACTCCAGTTCATCTGCTACCATTTAATTTGCACTCTAATTTTTAAAGCCATATAAATTCAGTCCTCTAACAAATTAAATGGATCAGCTAATAGGCTTGGATCATTATAAAGTGAAGCCCCATCCATGTACCAAGCTTTTTGTTGATAAAATCTTTGGCATAGCTCTTTTGGCATCGCTAAAGCTCCTATAGACGCATATTAAGAATGTTACATCTTAATCAGTTTGCATTCAAAGTCTCATCATGGAATCTTAGAATCACTTTCCAAGAGGCAATTAATCTAAGATAAATGTTTAGATTTCTCTCACCATCTCCATCATATCAAGGACTGAGGGGGATGATTAACTCTGGTGTCGCATGCATCACATGATCAGATGGATGAAGTAACCATCTGCACCTAGGCTGGAGGTAAAGCCACAAACAAGAGGAAGCAAACACATATAAAATCCAAGCAAATTTAATGGAGACAGATCAACTGATCTGAGCCCTATAACTTACATAAGCCAAAAAGGCTTATTTCTTGAGAGCATAAGTAGTTGGTTCTCTGTGTAACATGGAGCTAATTATTTCAGAAATTAAATGGAGGCTTTGACATGGACCATTCAGAAACCAGAGTGCTTTTAGTTGTGGTAAGGAACAGACTTTTAAATGTGGTGGTGTTATTGTCCAAAAAGAATTGTGGTGCTGGGGCCTTTGGATCCCATTGTTGCTTTTCACTGATTCAATACAAAGGGAAATGGATTTCCTATCAGAGGTGCAGCTTAAAGAATTAATCTATGGAGTGGAGGATCTGTCAAGGTTTTTATACCCATTTTGATTCAGATTCCATGAGATCCTGTTATCTTCAATAAAGAACCCACATAATTAATAAGAGTGTGATGGAGTATTTCTTATATTGATGAGCACAAACTGAGATCATGAATTATTACATATGATATCCAAACAGACTCAATTTATAACCCAAATAGACTAAAGAATACTGCAAATAGACTCTATATATTTATAATTAGATTTAATTAGGTTTGAAGGTAGATTTGGATGTGAATCCTTAGCCTGGCGAGGACGTAAGAGCTTGAACAGAAGGAATATCTGAGAACCCATACTTACAAGTGTTTATTTCCATATTAATTATGTATTTAGATTATCCTAGATACTTACACAGGATCAAAAGTCCAAATAATAACTTCTTGACTATCTTCCACCAATCATATATTTAGCTTAAAAAATGTTCGATCAGAGATTAGCCCAAGCTTATAAATCCATGTAATGCCCTCTTTTAACCATGACATCCATATAGTCCAAGTACCAGCAGCAGAGAAGCTTGCTTAATTAATAACCTTCAAATCTGTTCGAACCAACAAGGCAGGCTTGAAGTAGAATAATGTCCCTTCCTTTAATTGAGGCTTTAATGGCCTCATTGCCTGATGTTTGAGTGAAGGCTAGTACTGGGGTAGCTAGAATGTGAATGAAATGTTAACAATTATATAGATTAGCTAAAATATGGCAACGTAGCGATAGATTCGGAGTAGCCGCCATGAGGCCTAATTTTTTATCAAACCATTGGATTGAAATCACTTCCTACAAGAGAGACTAAAGAGTGAGAAATTATAGAGATGCCTCGTTAAAACTATCATCCTATAAAAACTATAAAACTAAAGAGTGAAAAATTATAGAGATGCCTCATTAAAACTATCATCCTATAAAAAATAGAGTTCCAATCCATCAAATTAATGAAATCAGGCCACACCTATATGTCAAACATTGAGGCCGACATCTCGCAGTAAAGTTAAGATAGCATCAAGAAAATGACTAAAAAACAGTCCAACTAGCAAAACACAGCAAACATTCACAGCATGAAGATCAACACAACATAAAAGACAAGACTCAAAACTATTACCTAAAGACAAGCACATGCCTTGTTCTCTGGCTGCCACCCCCATTTGTCAACGCTGAACGGTTAACTGATAATTATCAAGTAGAAATCTTCCATTTTCCCTTCTTATCTTCTTTTGAGTGTATGTGACAAAGAAGAGAGAATTTATTCTATTACTGCACTTTTTGTAAGCTTCCAGGACAACTTCCTTGTTACACTTTCACATTGAACCAGTGGTTGAAGTGTGGCCAAGTAAGTTGAGGATGATCAAATTATAACTCAATTTATGGTTGGCTTTGCAGAACTTATAAGCTGGAAATGATACTACCAAAGCAACATAAGTACTAGAAAGAGTACTTCTTGGCTATGAATTGTCTGCTATAAGACCATGGCAGCCAGCTGTTGAAGGGTGGTAGTTCCATCAACAAACGTTTATTCTTTGCGTTTGTATTCAAATATGGGCATGTGGGTGTTAGTTTGCAGGCATCCCCTCTTTATAAGAGATGAATGCATTCAGAGAATCTAGTGGCCTTGCTTAGCCTTAGAGCAAGGATAAATCATGCTGTCGCTTACCAAATAACACCAGTTCCATGATTCAATAAGAATTATATCAAGTACAAACGTGTTGCCTAATTTCTTCTGAAGAAAGATATCATGATCAATCACATTATTGAATGATTTCCAACTCTTACAGATCAAAACTAACATAGATGATGATACATATCGCAAGGCAAGTAAGTTACACCTTGATAAATAGATGAAAAAAAAATTAAAAAAAAATGTTGTACTCAATTGGGAACACCTGCACTGAAGTCTCTGTTGACTAGAGTTGTATACAAAAAGCACCAATTTAGAAGTTTAATTTTCTTTCTTTGTTTTTTTGAGAAAGAGAAAATAAAAAGCAGTCTTTGCACACTAGTTCCTATATTTTTATGTATTTAAATATTACATCAAGTTAATTAGATGATGATGGAATATTTTACTGATATTCTTTTAACAATGTTTATATCATATATATCTTTTTTTTATATATATTTTTATCCCAAGTTCTCATACTTAATCAACTTCTTGAACATGCCCGAGCTAGAAGAGAGAAAAGTTAGCAAGAAGAAACAAATCCTTAGCCTTATTTGCTGTTAAATTAGGGATATTTTTGTCATTTTACAGTCTAGTTTAATCTTACTCTAGGTTCGATTAGCAAAACAAGTGGAGAGATTGATTTGTACTAATTTGTACAAATGAAGAACTTTGAAAGAATCTTTGTATAAGAAAAAGACAAGTGTTAATATACAAATATAAAAGATTTAGAAACTAATATATATATATAATCTAAAATAAAAATCTTGCTACCCATTGTTACAGACTAAATGATTGGAAGTGGGTTGGTGGTACTTACAAATTGCTACACTTTTTTCTTGATAAGAACTTATAATGTTGGTTACCAAAGATCTTAATAACAGATTAGGCAACACCATTCTACCTACATTTGCTGCATCAATTACATTGGAGATTGTTCCTATATCAAATTTAGAGCTGTGTGACCTCTTGCATCAATCCCTACAATCAAGGGAAATCTATTGTATCAATCAATTCCCATAACTCATTTGCACATCATCTCAAATGCCAATAGAAATGCCAAAGAGATTTTTACAGTGCTTTCGGAGCCTTGAAATTTTGAAATCTATTGAAACAGATTAGCCAATTTTTTGGTTTGTCTCCGACTTACTATCTACTTCCTTACAAGCTATAATCTAGTGGGACCACTCAATCTTCTATTTATACCTCAAATGCTCCCATAACTTCGCACACTCCCACCCACAGTGACATTCCTTTTCCTCCCTGCTCTTAAATTATTTACTCCCTCTTTCCCTCTTGTCATCAACCTCCATGGCTCTTCTTCTCCCCTTCCTGCTCCTCCTCATGTTCCACTCCACCATTGCCCAGCCTTCCCCTGGATACCATCCAAGCTCCAAGTTCAGGCCTATAACTTTCTATCAAGGTTTCAACAATCTCTGGGGTCCTCAGCATCAGTCTGTCTCCCAAGACCAGTCCTCCTTAAAAATTTGGCTTGATAGCTCCTCAGGTATGTTACTTGTTCTTTAAACATGAATTACTCATGATCTTTATGACTAACTGAAAGAAAAATACAGGAAGTGGATTCAAGTCAACCCGACCATTTCGAAATGGATACTTTGGTGCATCAGTCAAGCTCCAAGCTGGCTACACAGCTGGTGTGATCACAGCTTTCTATGTGAGAAAACTCTATCATTTCTCTCTAACATGTAGTCCCTAATTAAATTAAGATGAATTACCTATGAATGTCATGCAAAATCCTTCTACCGTTCTATTCTGATGTTTAGCTTTGGCTTAATGGATCTGTAGCTTTCTAACAATCAAGCACACCCTGGATTCCATGATGAGGTCGACATCGAGTTCTTAGGGACGACACCGGGGAAGCCATATACACTGCAGACTAATGTTTATGTGAGGGGGAGTGGTGATGGAAGGATCATTGGTAGAGAGATGAGGTTCCATCTATGGTTCGACCCCACTGCCGACTTCCATCACTATGCCATATTGTGGAACCCTGATGAGATCATGTAAGTGATGACAATTCTATGGTGCTCAATTGGGCAACAGGGATAGTGATCTAAATGGTACTAGTTTAACAGTTCTCATATGATATAATTAACACTGTGCTTTGTGGAAAATAAAATAAAATATGAGGCCATCATATTAAGTAGTCCAAAGGGATCAACTTTTTCACCAAAAAAGGGTGGCAACTTTGGTAACATACCACTTAAGAAACCTAATTTACATGCACGTGCATTGTACTACATGTATGAAAGGAAGGAAAAAATTTTAAAAGTTTTAAAGATAAGAAAAGAATAATCATTGGCTCATTGTAACTCATGTATAATATAATATAACATGGAGGGGTATGTGCAGGAGGTGTAATAGGAGAGGAAAGGTTATTAAGTAATCGAAATGGACTAAATTGGAAAATGGATGATGTTTTTACAGTGATAGAGAGCAGGGAAGTTGACAAGTAGTTGAATTTTTGCAAGTATTCACAGTAATATATTATAATCAGATGTGAATTGGGTTTTAGACCAATGGTGATACTCCACCTTCAAATGAAAGAGGAATTGGACATGGATAATTTTATCATATGAGCTCAACCAAATATGTCATTTAAATGAAATTATAAATAAATTTTTATTTATAAAGTTGATGACACTTTTGCTAGAAACATGCAACTTGTTCGAAGGATATTATTAATATACAAGAGATCAAAATATTGTATTAGTCTAATCAGGACATTGCCATGGCCCGCAGACATCAATTATTAAGAAATTATGACTTAAACGGCATATAACAACCACTGGGACCCTCTCTCTCTCTCTCTCTCTCTCTCTCTCTCTCTCTAAGAATTCAGTTACATGCCATGCACTTGATAGGTATGGAAGACTTAGGCCTATTTGGACAGAAAGAAACACCTGAAAGTCTGAAACTAGGTCCAAATTCTATGGTAAAGTCTGAAACACCTTAAAACTGACATCCATGGATTAATTAATGTTACTTTTCCTACCTGTAAGCAATGGATCAACTCAAGCATCTATTTTGATCCAGTCAACTTCTTCATTTTTACCATCATCTAAATCTGTTGTCCAAATGCACTCAAAAATTAGGCCATGACCATGATGAGCCTTGCAATGACTGCTAAGTGGACTCAGATTTATATATTTCATGTGTGCAGATTCTTTGTAGATGATGTGCCGATAAGGAGGTATACTAGGAAGGATGAAGCCACCTTTCCTGTGAGGCCAATGTGGGTGTATGGCTCCATCTGGGATGCATCCTCATGGGCTACAGAGGATGGCAAGTACAAGGCCGACTACCGATACCAGCCATTTGTTGCCAGGTTCACCAGATTCATGATTAGAGGATGCTCAGCCTACGGTCCATCTGGTTGCCACCCAGTTGCTGCATCACCATCTGGCTCTGGTCTCAGCTCTCAGCAGGATGCTGCAATGAGATGGGCCCAGAGCAACTACATGGTATACAACTACTGCCAGGACTCAAGGAGGGACCATTCCCTCACTCCTGAGTGCTTCACTTGAGCTACCTTACCATCCCTTGGCTCCAATTATTTTTGTTGCCATGAGTGACCATCTTTGTTTAATGGATGGTGTGGTCTTGTTTCTTTTGGTGTCTCTGCTTTTCCCATTCTTCTTTGATTGGTTCCTCAAGGAGAGGGCTGCCCTACTACTATATATATTTAGTAGTTGAGGCGTTTGTGGTCTGAGAATTTAATAAATTATTGAGGGGAGTGTGTTTGTTGGTATTGTATTTGTGATTAAACAATAATATTGGTTTGGTCTATGATGTAATTCAGGGCATAAAGATTAGTGATCATCACCATATTCTAGTACAGTACTAAATTATGTCAGTATAGTACGAGCACAGAATCCGATACTGAGACGGCGAAACTTGTTAGAGATTATATAAGTAGATTTTGCAGCAGTAATTTAAGCTGCCTTTGGGTTCAAGCAACATGAATTCACTTGAGTATTAATGTGTTTCAGAGCTCATATGCCCTCATCATTGTCATCATCCAAGTCTCAAGCTTAAGTTGAACCATGAAGCGAAATTCCAAGTTGATGAAATGATTGAAAACATTACTCCACAAACTCTCAACCTCAGGTGTCTCATATAATCATGAAATCTCCTGATTCCAAATCCACATCTCAGGTGTCTAATGCTCCTTGTTAGCTGCCATCATTTCTTCAGAAGGTCCTAACTCTGAAATTTAATTTTGATCTGAATTCTGATAGGACTACTCTTCATCTGAATTGTGAGGGGTGGTTTTCCAAGTTCAATGATCTCACATCATTATCTTCTCATATTTTTTGAATGCAGAGAAGCAGTCAAACATGCTCTTTCTAAATGAAAAAGAAAGCCAAAACTACTTCACCATCACAATTAAACAATGGTTGACATTGTGATCTTTTCACCTATTCTATTAAAATATACATATAATAGACACCAACACCAATCATAAATGAGGGTACGTGGAAGTCCTGGAATTCATAAATATGTTTCTTAGGATGAAATCCATGCACATCTCAATCCCTGAGCCAAAGAACGCTTTGACAACAACCTAACAATGACGGGTGTTCTCTTAGAAAGATTAATTAACACAATTCAATTTATAGGACCTCCCATTAACTCTTTTTTGATCTGTGAATCTCTTTACAGTACTCCTTGTTAAAATTATTCAGTCATTATGATCAACTAATTTTTCTAAGAAATAATTACCTTAAGCTGTTCCTTATGCCAATGTTCTGGAAAAACTTACATAGGAACCAAACAAAGCCTCAATGAAGCCGGCTTTGAAGTCCAAGGTGTCAATCTCTTGTGGTAATTTTTTATTTATAAAAATAAAAAATAAAAATAAAAATCAAAGATTAACGGCAAATTAGGTGCAAATGAGATTTAAAAATTTTTACAGTTAAAATTTCAAATGCCAACCAATTTACCTAAAAGTTTGCATGAAGATGCCCACTCCAAACAGCATAAAATAGGCCCCTAGATATTAGTACTGTACAAGGAATGAGGATTTTAGTAGTATTATGGGAGTGCAGCTCCTGCAAGATCAAATGCCACCAAACCTCAACTTTTTTTTTTTTTTTTTTTTTTAATTCAAAAGAAAGAGGACGAAGAAGACAAGGACTGCAAACATTTTGTTTGGCTTTTTTCATGTTCTTAAAGGCATGTTGAAATGCAAGGGTGACGTCAATCGTTGCAACTCCAGCTATAATTTTATCCTTTTATTTCAAAGGTTCATGCATGAATGCTTCTCCTTGAAGATGACAGGATAGCTACCAATCATGCAAGCCACACTCATCAACTCTTTAAAGAAAGAAAGAAAGAAAGAAAAAGCAGTGGATGGAATTCATTGAACTCTCCATCACAAGCTTATTATCTCCTGTTCAAAATCACAAGCTTATGCATTGGTTTCATGGCACCAAAAGCTACTTAACCTCTTGATGTGCCGTGATCTTTCGTCTTCCCTCTTTTGGACGCCTTTGGATGGTCCTGCGATGAGATCACGTCTCGTGATCTCTCCTTGTCCTCCTTTGGACGACTCTCATGCTTGCTGGAGAACCCAACGCATCATTTTAACGGTCAAAAGCGAGGTCCCTACGAACCAACCAGCTCATGATTGGGGCCGGAATCTACTGCCATGAAAACAACCTCGCTAATTTCGTTTCTTCGTTTTGGTCGTCGGGGTGGGGGAGAGCTTGCGATGGCGGTGGGCCGAGGGGATCCCACCGTCCCAAGCATCCAAGCCATCTCCGACGAAGAGGATACTCGGGTCATCCGGAAGTCTCCTGTCCCTGAAAAGATTGGAACGTGCCCTGCCTTGCAAGCATCGATGCCATTGGCAAGCAACTTGGCTGAGACTGAGTGGTCCACCAACATACCGGATGTCTGGTTTCTGAAGTGTTTTGGAGTTTAGAGACCTGTCAAATTTCTTCTGCGGTCCCAAAAGAATGGGCTTCGTTACGTTGATCCTTGTGGTGGTTAACTGGAGAGTGAAAATGGTGAGGTAGGCGCTTGGGGAGGGGCATGACCATGCATTCGTTTCTTTGGAAGGAGAATTCTGGACCACAGCGTAGCCAAATAGAGCTGAGGTCCATCAGATGTTTACCATTCGATGCCCACTTAATTAATGGCATGTATTTATTAGTATTTTTTTAATAAAATATAAGTGTTTAATGGAGTACAACTTATATACATATCACTTATTAAATAAAAAACTAGATGGCAAACGTATGATGAATTGGTTCTATGTTTTGTCTTATATGTAATGGCTGCTCATTATTTGATCTTTCACAAAGTATTTTCCTTTTATTTTTCATTCAAAAAATTTTCTCTACTCTATTTTTCTTTTCTACCACTTTATAATTAAAATTTAAAACCATCAATGAACCATGAAGAGATTACAATAATAGTCCCTACGGAATCAAGGAAAAGTTAAGAGGATGACTCAGGAATGAACTCTTGGTTTATTATTATTTTAATATATATATATATATATTTAATATTTATTATTATTATTAGATTTTGGATCGATATATTTGTTCTATATCAAAAATATATTATTTTATATGGCATCAAATTCGCTCGCTATATGGTATCACAGTATAGATTTTGAGATTGATAATTTATGTATTATGATTGAAAAGTTTATCCTAATTCAAAGTGCTTTAGGGTATATATTTAACCTCCTATTCTACATGATTCAACGGAGGAATAATCATGATTTTTTTTTTTTTTTTTTTTTTTGTCTCTCTCTCTAACAAAAACCAACCGCCTCCACCTTTTTCTCCTAAAAAGAACGCAGCATGGACGCAATTTCGTCACCCAACATAAATAATTAAAAAGCTCTTCAACGAGATGGATAAATTACAGTCATCTTGTCAGCTCTCACATCCAGAGACCTCGCTCCATAAAAAGCGCAATTTCTCACGCGTAGCTCGACTTCCACCTGTTAAAGCATGCACCGAAGCGCTGCTTTATAATTTTTATTCTCAATGTCAGAACGATAACAGATCAGCAAGAGTTCTGCCACAAACTAAGACTTAATCTAGCACATAGGTTGAGGGACAGAGAAGAGTAAAATAATAAAACTTTTAAAGTGCATATCAAAAATTTTCTTTTACTTTATTTTTAACAATAACATTCATACCACTTGCTAGTTTTGGATGACCAAGACCAGGTTTTCAGATGACTCCATGCAGAGGTTTCGATTTTTGAAACCCAAGCTGCAAATAGGATTGGGTTCCCAAAATCTGGTCAGCTTGCCATCTGAAGGGGCCAACGGGGACTGACCTTCATTTCATGGTAAAAACAACGAAAATCTAATTATCGAAAGAAGAAGGCTACCAGAGTCTTTACAAGATCACACTTTGGATAGTGGTGCCGAAAAATGAAAGGAGGTCTCCAGAGAACAGAAAGAAGATGAGAAAGAGCTTGCTTTCTCTGTCCTTTTTCCATCGTAAATAGAGTCTACTCTATTTTTGGTATTGAACCCACATGAGGCAGCCACTGCCTCACCAAAAGGCGATGATCATGGACTCGTTCACGTAGGAACTATGCTTACAATATCATTTCATCTCTCTCCTCATGTAGTGTAGTGAAATGTATGACTCGATGAAACTCACGTAGTATAACATATAGTGAAGTTGCTGCATTAAGTTAATAATATATAACTAATACAGCACACAATCAATCCAATCTCTTTTATGTCCTAAAAAATTCGATCACATTTGATTAAGTACTTTTAACCCCTCAAAAGATTCAACTCTAAGCAATACTTGTCATCACCAAATCATATATTTGTGTCCATGATCATATGCAACCTATGCATATAATTGTCCGAGCTATGGATCACAAACTCAAGGTGTGTTCGTGAATAATCTTCCTTGAACGCTCATATTAATCCATCTTTATCCAGTAAACTTTCTAGTATTATCGAATATGACCATATTATTTATGACCTTATATGACAAAGTTACAGAAGTTATCCTAAACTCTAACTTCTTGATGCAGGTCCAAGTCCGAGGACAGTACACGATTGTAGGGCTCACACAGTGATAGAGAGGGAAATTATCACATTACACTCTACTAAGTCGATTTTAGCACGTGCAACATAATGTATGCTACTATAAAGCTCCCACTCAATGAGTCATGTCAAACTCTAAGTGCCGTATGAACCCAAATCCAAACATCATAAAAATGTCCAACTCGAGCATATACATATATGTTCTCGTTCGGCTACTTCAGGTTTGATACGGATTTATGGGCACAATAATATACATACTTTATATCCGACTCCCTTGAGTCTTATCTCAGTATTAATTGAGATAACTTTCTTGCAATTTATGTAACTCAATCTAAGCTTCCATTAAAAAACATTGTCTTGATATCTCCAAATTTAAATGAGCTATCATTGCTAGGATTTGGTGAACAGAAGCATATTTTACCATAGAAGAAAATGTCTCCTTATAACTATACCCTTCATCTAAGTATAGCCCTTCTCCACAAGTCGGGCCTTATACTTATCAATTGACCTATTTGTCTTACACTTTATCTTTAAGACCCACTTATTTTCTATTGATTTGCACTTAGTGGAAGGTCCACTAAATCTCATGCATGGTTCTTAACCATTGACTCCATCTCATCCTCTACAGTAGCTAAACACTCGCAATACCACAGTAGCTAAACACTCGCAATACCACAGTAGCTAAACACTCGCAATAAGCAGGTAAAACGAGTACTTCAACAACAAAAGTTGGCTTATCTGGATCCAATGAAACATAGAAAAATACATTCTCTTCAACCTTAAAATATCGACATGAAACAATTTCGCTTTTGCTTCTTCATAACTATGAATTTGAATCCTGAGAACTACTCTGTAGTTGTACACTAACTCCTATAGATGTGCTTCCACTTGGTTTAGCTTATGCGCTCCCATTGGTTGGTGCATCACTTCCATTAGGTGCAGCACTTCTACTATCTATGGCGATCCTTAGAACAGATTATAACGCCCTTCTCTCGCAAGAGATAGAAAAATTCTCCTCCTATAGGATCACGTCTTTTCTAACTTCATCAATACTCAAAAATTCATTCTCTGAATTCCATATCTCTAAACTCTACCTCAATTAATCCTTAATCAAGGTGTTCACCTTATATCACATAACCTTTTAGAACTCTAATGAACAACTGGCCATAGGGCCTAGCTTTCTTAACCTATGAAAAGTACTGTGAACATATCCTGCTAAGCCCCATTGGTACAAATAATCCACACTAAGTCCTATATCATACTAGAACTCATATAAAATAAAGGATACCAATTTACTGGATACATGGTTAAGGATATAGTTAATAGTGCATCTTCCTAGAAACGTAGTCAGAAACTAACTGGAAGATTATTTGCAGCATACCAAGAATTGTAAGCAGCAAGTATCTGATCATCGAACGAAGAAAGCTACTAGAGTCTCCATAAGATCACACCCCAAACAGCAATGCCGAAGAAGGAAAGGTCGCCGAAAAACAAAGAAAAGGTGAGAGAGCTTATTTTCTTCATCTTTTTTCCACTGTATACAACGTCTACTCTATTTTTGATATTGAACCCACATGAGGCGGCTACCGCCTCACCAAAAGATGGTCATCATAGATGCATAACCTGGCATGCAGTGCACTTTGTACCTAGTGCCAGGTCAACCAACACCATCAATTGCACTCTAAAGTTGAACAAACAACAAATAAACAACCCACCTTCATTTCTTAAAATAAGACTTAACAATGAAAGAGAAGTGGTAAGATCAATAACAAAGATTATCTCAGCACGCCAGCCTGGATCAGATATAAGCATGACACCGAAATCCCATAATTCCCTTCTTATCACTTATTACTGTGCATATTTTGATGCACTGCATGATTTAGCCCTCTCAATTATTGATATTTTATACACGTATGATCTCTTTAGTTCGAGCACCAAAGCCACTTACAATTAGAGCATTAGTAACACCAGACTATGCAAAACTTTTCCACATATTGTGTCTTGTGGTGAAGAGACCTCTGCAACAGTTTCAGCTACCAAAGAGAGTATATGAGGTCATAGATCAATAACAAGTGAATAACTGCAACCTGTCCTCGCTTATGCAACCAAGGAATCCAGGGCCTGTGGAGATTCTTTGATACTTCAAATCAAGAATTGGGTGCTGATGTGGCTTTAGAGAGGTATGGACTTGAAAAGAAGGTAAATCCCAAATGCACACCCCATGAGTTGATTCATCCCCATAAGCAAATAACGGGCTGTTGCCATCTCGGCATATGATAGCCGATTTTGACATTCGAAGTTCGCTTACATATCCATAACCAATCTCATGTCTCTGAAAGGATGAATCATCAACTCTTTTGATGAGGACATGAGAACCTATCTTTCCTGAATTAGAAAGAGGAGGTGAAGGTGATAGTGTAGTCTGAGAAGGGATGCTATCATTAGAGAGCTCAACTTTGGGGCGAAATGAAGCTACTATGTCTCTACGTGAACTGCCACAAGCGAGAGATATGCATACACCTTCATTCTCCATTTCAGGTAACAAAGCTGGTCTGCAGTGAAAAATTAGATGAGAGATTATAATCAAGTATAATTTAATGAAAGCATCAAATTAAGTTCTCAAAACTTTGCTGCTCTAGCTTCTCAAAAATATTATATTCTACAAAAATGAGAAAAAGGTAAACTATTCTGATGATGTGCATTTGTGAATGGCAGCACAAATTGGAAAATAATATTTAAAATTTATTCAGTTGACAAAATCAAATCTATCTCAACTTCTTCCATTTGCTTAACTCGCATGACACAAAAAGCATTAGAACACCAAAGCACATAGAAACAAATGGTGTTATCTGTTTTTCTCGATGGTGAGAACAGCTACTTTTAAGACGGCCTAGCCATGTTCCTCATGATTCACGAATTGACATAACTAAATGTGAGACTGATCTTGATGCAGCCATTTTTAAAGCCACATTTTTAAAGCCTAGATTGAGTTGGTCAGTTTAGGTGTCAGGCCAAAAGTAGGCAAAGACCGGTAGAATTAGAGCAAGCCCAGTAGTATATCACACCCAGATGAGCATTCAAAATAAATGTCTAAGAGATCAAAGATCTTTGAATTTATTTAGTTTTCGGCTAAGAAGCAAAATTATCTTGATCAGTTATCAAGATGTATTTGTGAACAAAAGATATTCAGGGAAGGAGAAAAAAACAAAGGACACTTAATTTATTTAATGATGTTTTAATTTTGTCATGCCTGGCTGACAATTTTCATATTCACAAATGATTATCTCTTGATAAATAATAAAAGTATGAGAGCTATTTCTGTCCGTTTTCTTTCATTAGATTCCCCCTCTTATAATAGGTTCTTCATGTTTTTACTCTCTCTCACTTTGTTTCTTAAAAAATTTGCAACATAAAAAATCTCATTGGATTTGAAGTGCTTAGCCTTGACAGCAACACCCATGTCCACATATATACCATTCAACATTAAAATATCATGAAAATTTGAAACAGTTTATAATAGACTTGGACTTGGTGCAGCATGCTGATCTTTTGCTATTTAAGTACAACAATGTTACAAAATGAATACAGCACCACTTTTATAATGTAATGAATTCAGGAGATAGATGAGTTAATGCATGGAAGAATTTTCTGATTAGTATTAATTTTTTGTTATTTTGTTTACAAAGAAAAAAAAAAAAAAGCAATGTATTGACAATGACATAAACAATAATGGAATTGGAAAATAGAATATCATCAAAATCAAGTTCCAGATTTCAAGATGTAGTCAGAACCTGCGGATGCTGTTGGTTTTGCAACATTAATGATCTGCAGAAGTGCAACCGATTTGAGCATAGCGACATGGTGAGAATTGAGGATATTATATTTGGTAAAAGATGGAACTTGCAATTTCAACATTGCATGAAAAGCAGCAATGAGGTCAAGAAAAAGAAAATTCTGAAAATAAGACCAATTATAGAATTGAAGGAATATGCACAAGTAATTCTAATCTTTGCTGCCACATATAGAGTGCTTTCTCACTAAAGAATCAAAATAAAGTTTGCAGTAAACAAAGAGTAGCAAGCATGTTACCAAAACTATTTGATTAATTTGAAAAAAATAGTAATAATAAACAATGGCATTAGAGCAAAAGAAAATCAAAAGAAAGCAGTCTCAAAAGCAATAACAATGACATCTCTACCTTGAGAGGTGCTAGATATCAAACCCTAAAGAGATTTCATACATCAGATAAGTGTACTGTGTACTACAACTAACCTTCCACTGCTACCACCAACCTCCCATGTACAGGGGCCCACAGATGAAGCAGTAAGGACTCTCTTGGCTCCATTAACAAGACCCATAGAGTGCACAGTATGAATTGGGTGTCTAGAGGGGCCCTCCATGGAGTTCATTGGTTGTGCAGTTTGACGAATATCAAACACTAAAAGCATGCCATTCTGTGATGAGAAAAGGATTATATCACTTTACATTTATGACTTAAAACACCCTGCAAACAAAAGAAAACTAGATACTACAGAGTATGAAGAACAAGTTTATGAAGGAATCAAACCTGCAATCCAGCATAAATATGATATGGACTGTTGATATCCCCAGAGCACGACGAGGCAGGACCCTCCAAAATATTAACATTAATATGTAAGTTTTATGTTAAAATGCTATGTAATTTAAGAAAGGAGCACAGAACGTTTTCAGTCCATCATAGTGGATCAAAAGTTTATGAACTAGAATATTGTTAGTTCTGAAAAGTACAATTTATGAAGTTCTCTTCAGATGAAGTGAAGGACTATCCCTAATGGAATAAGAAACAGAAAAATTAAGTGTGAACATTTCTCAACATCGCTGGATAATCCTACATAATAAACATGTAGATATCAAACCTGTATCCAATAACGAACAAGAACAATGAACTGAATGTCTTAGTTGTTGGTATGATGTATATTAAACTTTTTGTTGCTTTTATTTTATTTCTGCATCTCTTATGATTTATTTGAGGGCTAAAAATCAGGAAAAGTGTTCAGAGAAACTTGGACAGTTTAAAACCATAACCATAAAACTCGACCGGAAACACCTTTCAATCAAGAAAGTTTATATTTTGGTTCAAGAATTCTGATAGTTTATTTCTGTCAAAAGAATACAATTAAGATAATAGGCTGGATTAGAAAGGGTTTGAATACATAAAGTCCATTAGTTTCAACTAGGTCTCATTCTATTAAGAACAGTGAGATTGACTTTTTTTTAAGTTTCTTGCAGAGGAATTTAAGTAGCAGAAAACTTCTAATTAGGGTATTGTACCCGCTTCAGAAACTCATCCCAGCACCAGCTTCTTAAGCATTACCTCTCTCTCTGTCTCCCTCTCTTTGTTTCTGAGTGATGAGTGGGCACCTTTATTCATTACTGCACCCACTACCAGTTCTACTAGGTGGTGGATTCCAACTCCCCATCATTCTAATTCCTTTTCTTTATCCCCTATTCATATTTCTCTCTCTCTTTTATCCTTAGTTGAAATCTTCCAACCCTGTCCTTGAGGTCACATCAGTTTCAGTGATCAGTTACATCTTTCACATGGTGAACATGGAAGGACAAACCAAGGGATGCTTGGGGAAAAAAATCCCTAGTACAACAAGATCTTCAAGATGTCATGTTGAAATAGATTTGAATAAAGTTTTTGGTTATTCCAAGCCTTATAGAAAATCAAGAAGAGACTAGTATTCAGAAGAGACTATAGAGAATTAACTAATCAAGAAGAGACTGGTATTCAGTCAGACTAGCATCACGAGTTCTCCACAATGATCTCAAGATGAGACATGCCACAAAAGCAAAAAGAAAAAACCAGGGCCTGTTTAGTTGCAGAAGAAATTTTTCATTTTCCATCTCCAATTTTCATCTCTATTTCTAGTTTTCTTTTCCCATGAGAAAACTGAAAAACATGTTCATTTGTTAAATTTAGAAATTCCATGAGAAAATTGAAAATCATGTTCATTTGTTAAATTTAGAAAACTGAAAAATATGTCCATATCATACTTGTTTTCTACATGCAGGGTCTAATTGACTTGGAAATCCTCCCAGGTGGCGATGGGATGGCAAAGGGTCTCTACCATGGGAAAAAAGAGAGGCCCTTGTTCTCACAAACGGTGGTTGGTGATTGTTGCCGTTCGAAAGAGGAAAAGGGGTGAGAGAAAGCTGCTAACCTTCTAACAACTAGCTGATCCTTATCTCTCACCCAATCGTGGCTAGATAGCGGTCAATCAGCTAACCAATCCACAATGGACAGAGGCGATAAATAGGGGAAGGGAGGGGTAGTCAACTTATAGGTGATGCCAGCGAGCGGTAGCATAGACACAGGAGGAGAATGGCAATGTCTGGCTGCCTTGAGTGGCAATGATGGTGACCGGATCGGTAGGGATGAGTGAAAGATTGAGGGAAATGGCAATGCTTCAAAAGACTCGGGGATGGTCAAGATTTAAGAAGGAAAAGTAGTAGAGTTCATGGAGTCATTCCAGGGATCAATGAACATCTCTGCTTATCATGCCATCCTTAGGCGAGATCCTTGGTAAATGTCCGAAGGTTCTAACTATTTCGAGGTGTATCCACTGGTGAGTAATGAGAAAATGGGGAAGGTGCTGAGCTAGGAAAGGATCCAAAGTTCGGTTCACTCAATCCATTACAACGAGGGAGAGATCCACCTGGGAAGGCAGCAACAAATGGGGTAAGCTCGATCGTAGACGAGCAATGGTGGAGTAGACCAAAGAGGAGGGGTTGGGATGAGAGCAGTCCTTTAGCAAAGCACATGTTGTTTTAGTTGGAATACACATGTTTTCTACTTGGAAAACACTAAAAAATAAACCTCACTTTTATATGGAAAACACTTGAAAACATCTTTAAGATGTTTTCCAAGACCCAATATAACTTTGAAAAATTAAAAAACAAGTTTTCTAGTTTTCTATTTAGAAAAATAATATATTTGAACATGAAACTTTACTTTCTGTTTTCTATGAAAAAATTTTCCAAAAAACAATCCCAAATTTCCATAACTAAACAGGGCCCTAAGGTTTCTATTATTTTGTTTCACATATTTTGGATTACAAAGGGATGAAAATTAGGGAAGTCTTTTCAGAATCTCAGTTGGACAGGAAATCTTTTTGATTAAGTTAACGTATAGGTTAAATTGGGGTCCTAATTTTAGTGCATTTGTTCAACACTCCATATTTGATGATAGGATGGATTACAGATATTTTAGAATTTAACAGAATTACATTTTTATTCTATTTAGGAATTGTTCTATACATGCTAAGGGGAAATGCAAAATTTGTTATGTAATGATGACTTTTCAATGAACTTTTTTGTGAAAGATTCCACCTCCCTATATTTCTCCTCCTTTATTATTCTTGTCTCCTATTCCAAGAATTAAAGGAGGACAAAAGATCTATAAGAAGAAAGAGAGATCTATAAGGAGGATGAAAGATCTATAAGAGGTCGAACCTTTTAGAATTTGGAAGTACATCTTATTATTAAACACTATTGTGTTCTTTAGCCCACTGAACCATGACTAAATTGTTCCACTGTTATGACCAGCAAAGGCAATAGCCCAAATGGTTTAGAATTGCTTGTACAGCCGAACTGTACATATAGTACCCCAAAGGCATTTTAGAATTTCTGACACAGAAACAACAACACTACAATTGACAAAATCACATAAGCAAGATTGTTATTGAATAATAATTGTCCAGGTAACAAGCTCAGAACAAGTCAACGCAATATTAGCACAGGTTAACTTTGCTAGAATTAGTCTACCTTCTTGAAAAAGTAAAGGTTTCTACCAGTCACCTACAATTTCGCCAGAAGAAAAAAAAAAACCCTCCAAAGTCCACTTAAACAAGATTCCAATAAGCATTCCAAGTGAAGGTTGATACATCATATAAAGAATATATATATTGAGGTTAAAGAATACCGGTAAGTCGTATTTGAGGACAACATTGTTGCTTGCCACACTGTAAGGAACAGTAATTAATCATGTGAATTGACTTCTTCATGAAAAATAACTATGCAGAGCATTCTGGTAAAAGACTAACGTTAAATAAAAAGCATACGGACTTGAAAAGTAATAATTTCTTGCCCAGTGATGCAAGAAGCGCAAGTCCATTAGGAAGGATGCACAGATCCCTAATAGCTTTGGTATCAGGAGGAAGACAGATTTTATCAATTCCGTGCGAAACTAGCAAGCTAATCTGCAGAAAGAAAGAAAAATGTAAGAATATAAAACATAAAATAAGCAACCAATAAATATGATCTTTGACGTAATCCATGCTATAGCTGCAAGTCGTTTTAATTCCAATATTTATGTCTAACAAGATTAGGCATACCTTACTTAAAACATGCTCTCTACCTACTCCAGGTGCCTTCCCTGAGACAATTAAAATTTGTCTAGAAGCATCTATTCCCATAACTCGAGCACCATCTAGTGCTAATTCATTCTGCAAACACAAGCAAATTAGTGGCATGGATGTATGCAGCAGTTAGCTTTTTAAAAGCCTAAATTCTCATGTCAAAATTATTAAAACACAAAAAATCAGTTCAAATAAAAAGCTCAGCATTCAACACAGAAGACATGCAAGCATATCTAATAATTATATTTTCGAAACAGCAATGACTTTATGATTGCAAATACCTAACTAGAATAGCCCTATTAGGAGGCATTGATCTGAAAATTGCCGCTTTAGTAGCGTAAAAATTTGGGGTACGGAAGAATTTCTCAGAGCCTCACCAATTGCTCACTAATTGTTGGCATGTGATAAATCAAATATTAACTTATGAAAAGAAAAAATAAATTACAGACATGCAGCACATGGGGATATAGAAGCCCAGTTACAGCAGAAGTAATAACTGATAATATCAGCTAGCCAGAATATAGCGTGACCATAACAATCAAGCCATGTCCAGATTATTTGGAACAGGCACCTAGCCAGTATATGGCAAAAGAAACAAAAGCTAATATGTAACAGATTTAAGTGATAAGAGTGGGTCAAGGGCAGAGAGAGAGGAAGGGCAGGGGTGGGGGGTTGATTCCTCAAGTATCACAAGCCAAACCAACATTCCAGTTTGAATTTACTCAACACCCATGGACAACTTTTACCTTAACCCTAAAAGTGCTTCTATTTCCTCACACACCAGAGCATAATGAAATGGCATGTTGATCAGATACCTTTATTCTTTATGAATTGGTGTCCAACCAATCATATTAAAATAATAGAAACAATAGATAAAAAACTCAAGGGGTCCAATCTAAAACCAATTCGGAGGATATACAACAAATGAAAAAATTCAAGTTTTGCTTCTAACTCTTCCAAGAATGCTGACCAACCAAGACTAAAGCAAGTGCTGATATAGTCATGAAATAGCCACTTGTTTGATGGATCAAGAAAAGAAAGCAAACTAGTATCAAAAACCAAGCATCTTCTTATAAAGAGCACCTTGCAAGTATGTAACATCATCTCAAGACCAGTAATCATTGACTATCTCCAAGATACAACCCTCCCAATCCCATGGTAAGCTATTGTCAAGTTCCTCCCTATTCATAAATAAATTAGCAATAGTCCCTAATATGTCATATCTTCAAATAGAAATCATATTTCAATTAATATATTTCACAATCCTTAACTACATAGATCTAACCAAAACTACCAATGTCTTAAAAATCAATATATGCAACTGCATATTTAGAGGTGGTCCGCTAACCACGCCACACCCCATCTGTGTAGTTAACTTCTGTGGCCGGTCCATTGCAAGATTATCAGGAGTTCCTAAGGCAGGAAGTTCATAAGAAAGCAGACGTTATCATAAAAGAAAGAGGTTTTGCTTGGTGAATGAGTGGTGTATGCAAGCTTTAGAAATCGAATAAAGGCGAATGAGAGATGAGATAGCAGAGATCCAAGAGTCAATCAAAAAATAATGGAGCAGCTGTGAGAGATGACGAACCTACCAAAACTTTGGCCCTTTCTAGACATCCCATTCTCTCCGTTAACCTGCCGTTACATCGCGATCACGGCACAATATGGCAATTCTCGTTGTCTCCTTTCCTCTTTAGAACCCTTCTAATCAAGTGGTAAAGCCCATCGGCCGTTGGTGGTGGAACATCTAATCCGTCCCCCCTTGTTCCACCCCTCCTCCACCTCCATCTCCACCTCATCCCCCACCTCCCCACTGCCACCTGAATGGCGATCCACAGCAGCGCCCTCGCTGACCACTCACCCCCCCCTCCCCGATTCGATAACCATCACGAAAGTGAAGTGGATGATGCGGATAGTGAACATCAAGATGCTAAAGTGGAAGCTAGAATAGGATGGGATTGGGAAGAAGGTAACCTTGGATTCGAGCCACTTCTCAGGCCTAATCCAGGCTCGCTTCTTGGGCCTAGTTCAGGCTTGGGTTTAAGCCAAGCCTGGGCCAGCCCAATGCTTTACCTGAGTCCAGCCCGAAACTGATACGAGCTTTAATTTTGAGCCAAGCCTGACCCGAATATATACAAATCAAGCCCACCGCTTGGCCCAAAGCCGCTAGAGGCTCAGGCCCACTTCTAGCCCCAGATTACATTGAATGATTATAACAGTCCTAAATCAACCTAGGATTGTTATAATAATTTGCACACATTTAATGTCTTGTTTGTCCTAAACAAGACTTAGGCTGTCCACTTCTTACTTAGCCACCCCATTGTTCCATGAGCAAAAACCAAGCATTTGTCAATATAACTTCTTCAACTTCGATCTTTTTTTAATTACTCATATCTTTAGGAGGGGCAACAACTACAGCCATGAGTATCATGATCTTTAGCAAATGTATAATCAAATTCTCGTCCACTTGATATAGACAAGGTCCCATCTAGATACAAGATAGCCAAAAATAACAAGGCTTGTTCCAGTGGCTTGATTTAGTGGATAAGACTCATTTATTAGCCCATGGCTTCAGCAAAAGCACAAACCAACAAGATTGGATTCCCTAATTAGGGCAACTATAATCTCTAAGAAATCATGATTGATATTCTTGTCAAAGAATTCCCTCCTAGCTGCAACCCTCTCCAGGTCTAACAGACTTTTATTGATATATATTTCCTTTGCCCAATCTTGATGGACACAAACAATAACTATATGTGCATGGTTCGGGTGCTTCCATTAAATTTTCCTGAATAATAATAACCCCAAGAATATAAGTCATGATCATGCTTTCTTAAACTGTAACATTTTAAGTAACACCATGGTTCTTTTTCCAATAATGCCCTGATGTTACTTGAAGCGAAATATCTGGCACTTGTTTCAGATGAACAAGAATCTCAATTTTCCAAGTTCTTAAGACTGAGAATCTTCAACATATGAAAAATGCAACTCATCGAGCAATCATGCCAGCCCATCATCAACATCCAATTAGAACTTCCTAGAGTATCATGCTGATGATAGGAATACCTCTAAGATCTCACTTGGTATCATCATATACGACCTTCCTTGATATCATGCAACTTAGGCATTTGGTGAAACAGTCACATGCTTTTTCATAGTTCACTTTGATTGACTATGCAATTCTTTAATATATTTTCATATCTAAAACATCATCAGCTCTCCCTATGCTTCCTGCTGGTGTTGTTCTACACTTTTTGCTATAGTTGATTGGACATGAGATTTTGCTGATCAGCATCCTAATACTAGATCACAAGGCCTCCTTTAAGGCATCATCTTTGGAAAGGCAAGCAGCACAATATAACCTTTCACAACAACATTAAGGTTGGATGGCCCAAGCTGTGATGGATATTTCTGAGTTCTAATAATAGACTAGGCACTATTTGGCAAAGCCACTAGTAGTAGAGTTTTTTGATAGTAGAGTTTTTGTAAAAAGTTGTTTGCTATTTAGTAACTATATTCTAAAGTGTTGTGGGGCTTTATTATCTATTTGGTAATTAAACTGAGAAAGTACTTTAGAATGAGAAATGACCATATAAAGGACACTGCCTTATGCTTTCAATTATCAAAAATTATAAAATAAATTATTCTTAATTTATGAATTACTACAATAATATTATAATATAGTACAAGAAAATATAATAATATTATATTAATATACTATATTATAATATTATATAATACTATTAAGTTATTAAATTATCTTATTTTACACTATATAATATTATTATAATTATAATAACAATAATATTTTCATATAACATTTATTACATTGTGATATAATATAATTATTATATTATATCATAATATACTACAATAATATAATAATAATATTTTAATATAACATGATATGATATGGCATAATATAATATAATTATATTAAATTATAATATATTATATTATTATATTATTATATTATCATATTATATGTAATTGTTTTTGTGTTTTGAACCTATGAATTTCAAGTCCATTGAAAATAGCTTTCCGACAGGGCTCAAGAAAACACTTCTGGCAGAAAAACTAATTTTAAGATTTTAGCAAACACCTCTTTAGCTCCTAAAAGTGCTTTCCAGGCTTAGGAAAACAATTTTGGAAGATCTTTTGGCTCCTCCAAAAGCATTCCTAAACACAACCTTATACAGTGGATTCATAAATGTACAACTAAAAACAAATATTGGTTTCAGCTTTCATTAGCAGATGAACCGCAATAAGATCAATTGTCAGTTTGTTTGTAATTACTACCCACACACTTGGATGCCTCCCAGCCTGCATTGTATTAACTAGCTCAGAAACATTTTCATACGCTCATATTATTTCATTGCTTGCAATATCCATCGATATACCATAGAATTCAAAGGACTATTAGAGATGTAAAGTATATAGTTGTTTTTGAGTATGCAGATACAGAATAAACCAATGTTTTAGGTCTCTATATTTGGCCCAGTACTGGTACCTTATCCATATGGCACGATACAGCAGACCCCATGGTACATTGCTGGAGTCTGCATTGCACCTGCACCATGTGCCAATTCGGGGGCATACCGAGCCCCTATAATGTACAATTGGTACAGGTCATCATTTAAAACCTTGGCATAGACTAATACATGTAAAATTCCAGGTATGCTTATTATAAGCATATTTAATGGAAAACTGACAAGCATAGAGGAATTTGTTGAATTTTTTGCAGTTGAGAACAGTTGTAATGCACACCTCCACTTCATATTTCTTAACGTATATGAGAAACTATTTGAATGGGTTACACAAACCATAACAGTCCATTTCCACAGCCAGATTTTATAAGCCACAATTTCAGCTTTCCATTAAATTTTTACCTACTATTTTCCTATTACCTGATCAACCTTATAAAAATACACAAGGCCATTGCAAGAGGTACAGTAATGATAATCTTACTAGAGTGCTTTAAATCTTCTACTCTACATGATGAGATGCATAAATCTTATTACTCCAGGTTCCAGAAAGCATAATTAACAAATCCATAGAATTGAAGATATGTTTCAATATTTTTCTCCCTTTTGGAAGAAGCCAGTGGAAGCACTACTCATTCAGATTCATGAGGATCTGAACCTGGAACCTTTGCCCAGAGAATGGCATTGAGGGGTCAAACGTCGGACTAAGCCACATTGCTCTTTGCTCCTATTCACATTCATTTTTTTGTGTGATTGTATGTGCACTAAAATATGCATTTGAGTCCATCATTCATAATTTTGTCCGTACAAAAAAGGAAAGAAAATCATGCATGAAATAAATTTTAAAAAATGCAAAAACTAACTAGAATTACTATGAAATCAAAGGCAATGAGAAAAGAATGCTAAGAGAATAATCTTCACATCATCATCAAATCTATAAACAAATGTATGACAAACCTGTAAGACAAAGCTGGACCAATGGAGTCCACCATCACAAAAACTTCCAGAGGCATGGATGTTTTCTGCAATCGCACAGCTCATCATTGTTAGTAAATTGCTGTGACCTCGGATGAACTGCATCTAAATACCATAATATGTCTTATTAACCACAAGCATAGACCAATATGAGAGCATAGACCAATCTAAGACCACATCAGTGAAGACCACCAATCTCATATGCTTAGATGCGCGATGAAGCAGCTAAAATATCTGAATAAGAATTACCCAATGAGGTCTGTGATGAAGCAGCATTTAACATTACATCAACATTTTCAAAGAGCCTCCTCCACCCATCTCCTGATGATGAATGCTCTAGGCATGCCATTTTCTGCATAACCATAACTCAAGCCAAGCTTAACAAATATTTGTTCATATATTGCAAAAGATACAGTTTAATAGATTATGGCTGCAAATTCAGGAAAGAAAGATCCAGCAGTTTCTTACATGTCTCTGAAAACCCTCTCCACTGATTGTACGCTTCTGCAAACCATAAAGCAGAAACTAAAAGATGCCAAGTTGAACAGAGAGACTAAACCATTGTTTATCAGAAAGGAAGATGCAACTTGCATGTTAACAACTAGATCGGCATCGTCATCAACAATATAAAAATTATGCAGGTATATAATAACCAATGTTAGCTGCACCTAGCTGTACTGCCCAGTACCAGGCAAACCTTACCACACTGATAAGCACAGTCACAAGTTCAGTATTCAGGAATAATTAAGCTAATGGTAATGACTCAAATTTCGGAAAAAAATAGGCAAATTTATCCCAAGTTTGGAAAGAGCTTGGATAACCAAGACTTAGAAAAAATAGTAAAAATGAGAAAAGATGGGCTCTCTGCAATATATGTAATATGCAATTAAAAAAAGCATTGAAGGGCAAGAATAATAAATGATAGAAAAAGCATCAGCACTAGCAACAATATATGATATCATTAATTTGTAATGCATATTTTTTAAATATATATATATATATCATAACTCATGAATAAATTGTAAAATTCAAGTATTCTTGATTGATTTATTTTTAGAGAATAATTCAGATATTCAGCTAATCGAAAAACTAAGAACAATTTGACAATTTTTCAATAATTCAGAAAATACTGTAACTGTGCCAATAATGTACCGGTATGGTACAGAGGCTCCATATGGCACTGTATCAACACATCTTACACCCACTGTCTCACCATTAGCAGCACACTAAGATGTACTGCATAAGTACTATTAATATGTTGCCCAGTGCACCAAAAAAAAAAAAAAAAACCTTGATAATAGCATAAGAAATGTGGCAAGATAATTTAGGATGCTTGTTGATAAAAAAAAAAAAAAGAGGAGGTTCCAGTATTACCTTATGCTTGCTAATCTCCACAAGTAATTGAGCTTTCTGCACAAAGAATAAAATAACAACTTAAGATCATTTAGATATTGAAAAAGTACTGTGAAATGTTCTGCCATAAAAGAGCATCCCAGTGCACAAGACACTTGCCACTTCGAGGTTTGAGGAGGCTCAAAGGTAAACAGCCATACCTCACATGTGGAGAGGCTATTTACGTGTTTTGAACTCCATGAGACCCAGGTAACAATGGAGCAACATTACCGTTAGCCTAGGCCCGCCCTCTAGGTCAATGTTGTAAAATATTGCAGGAAAAAAAATAGTTGACAGAACAATTGCTATGGCCATATATAACTTCATCTAGGATTACTAAAACCATTTATGAAAAGAATACAGCTTAAGATTTAGATAAGAATTCATTATCACATAATTATGATCAGAGGCTTTGTATGACTAAGAAGACACTTGGTTGCATGTAAGTGAAGTTGTTCTAGTTCCAGTTACTGCAATTGGCTCAAATCTAGAATTTGGCTTCATGTAGTTTGATATCTGACATGCAATTGGAACTACATATTTGGGCCCAAATGCATTGTTTTTTTCTGCAACCAAAATGACCAAAAGTTGAATTATGGTAATTGAGTACGTGCTAGGTGACACCACAAAGAAATGAGAATTTGTTCCAAGTAATGTCAATACAACAATGTGGAAATGTCATTGTGTAATATAGTATAACAATATCATAATATGTAACAATATAATGACAATCAACTATTATAATACTAATTGTAGCTATATTATATCATTATTATATAAAAACGTAATAACATCCTACTCACATAGAGCAAGTATTATTGTATGTGTAATGCATGCTACAACATTATGCCAAATTTATGGCAAAGTATGTTAACATATGATAACAATAGTAAGTGTACATATTAGTATAAAATGTAATACATAAAATTTTAATATTGTAGTATTTTTTTACTTCAAAGATATATCCAATATGTTATATAATGTTCACCATGATATTATAATAATATATTTTATTTTTAGAAAATAAAATTATTAGTCTGCATTATTCAATATATATCACGGTTCATTAAATCGTGCTGAACCGGCCAATTCAGGGCGAGCTGAATTGAATGGAACTAGTGCAGTTCGGCGGCTCAATTCGATATCGAGTTACATTACAAGTTCGGATTGACAGGCTTCGGTTTGACCCGTTTAAACGAAATACAAAAGCATCATTTTCACTTTGCTTCACTCAATTTCATGATTCCATAACCCTAGCTCCTTTCGTCACCATAGCCTGTATTCCTTCGCCGATTGCTAGCCACTAGTCGTTCGTCGGTCATCACCGATTGCTGTCCGTCATCATCCATCAACCGTCTGTCATCTGTCTAATCATCACAAGGAGGAAAATAGGTCATTGGATAAGTCTTTTTTGCCGTTTTCTATTTTTCTTCTCTCTTCAACCTTTTTCTGTCTCACCGACTACCTCCCTCTCCTCTTCCTCCATCGTGCTTTCTCTCTTCCTCTCTCTATTTTGTGGCATCGATTCACTGCAATTCAGAATGGTACGGTTCGGTACCGTATCGAACCGGCCGTCGACTGGTACAAACTATTAGTACGACTTAACGAACCTTGATAATATACATACCATACAATATGCAATATGAAATATAGTTTAATATTTTGATGTATTACTAATTTATTACCTAATATTATTGTCATAAGTTTAGGCCATCAGTTACAGTAATAATATTATTATTATAATAATAACACAAAGTAATGGCATGTTATCAAAATATTACAAAGACTAGAAAACAGGCACATGCAATATATGTTTTAGAAAATCAATAAACATAAACATAATATAATTATGGATATTTTTATTATTTTATTTCCTTTATTTTTAAAGTTTATGTAAATCTATATTATTAGTAAATGGAATGCATTAAATAAATACAATAAGAAAGCAATAGAACCTTAATCTCAAACTAGTTGAGGTCGGTTATATGAATACTTTTTCCTATTCTGCTGAATTTAAAGTCATAGAATAATTCACCCTATAGGTTACGAACACTAGTTTGAACACTCTACCAAATGAGATAAGGTTGGTTATTAAATAAATAAATATAAATATAAAAAATAAATGATATGAAACAAATAGGAAATTGGCAGTTATATTTGATTGCATTTTCTTTCCTAAAATATAGGATTTTTAACTGCATCTTCTCCCCTAATGACATGTATTATGGAGTTAGCATTAAAGAAGAAGATGTAACATCAACATTTACTCACTAATAACATTAAATTGGCGAAAAGACAAGGTTAGTTTTCCAAAAAATAAAAAAACAAGGTTAGATGTAATTTTGGTCAGACAAGTGCGTCTCCGATCATAATAAACCTAGATTAGGAATTGGTAATAAGACTATATGTTTTTATGCTTATGGAAATGATTATACTACTAGCATTTCAACAAAAGATCCCATCATGTATGTTAATTGCTGCTCATATCTCTATCTGCTCTACATAGTGAAACTCTTGGAATTAGAAGGAAGCCACATGGGAACCATGTATTAAAAATATGTGGTCCATAAACATGTTTTTTTTCCCCCTCAAACAATGCCCACCAAAACTCTCTTAAATATGGAATAGGGACCTACACCTCTACCCTACTAGTTTTTCATCTCCATTCTTACATATTTGGTCTCTCAAGAAGAAACTTTGGAGCATCTGCCTTTTCCTTCCATAATTTTATATGTACACCTTTCATAATAAATGCACTCCTCTATTTGTTCCGAAGCGATGAGGAGAAAAAGAGATGTAGCTGAAAGCAAACAGGGAGCATACTAATCAAATCTACTATTAAAAAAGTTTATTAGTACAATGATAGCCATCCATGAAATGCTCCTCTCTCTAATAAACCACATAGCATGGTAGTAATTGAGGAACAGAGAATACAATTAGATAAGTAGAGACATCAAGGAAAGTATTGCAGAATAAGAATCTAAAAATTAGTAAAATGAAAATTGAGTACATGGAATATAGCTTCACTATATATTAGAAGTGAAAAAAAATTGAGAAAAAGGATTCAGGCATATTAGCTTACTGAAAGCATATGTATAATAATATTTTACAAAAAACATGGGCCTAAATTGAGTAGAATGGAAAAAAAGGATTCATCTATCTAACCCCAACTCATTTGGGATTAAGGCCTAAATACTGCTGCTGCTGTATATATCAAAAGTGCAAAGGCCTCACTTAAAATTAACAACCCATACAAATTGTTTTAATTGGTATTTTTATCTTGGTCTACAACATATACAAGTTGCAGAGATACATGAAAGCATCTAATGAAAAGTCTAGTGGAGGAAGGCAATAGGTTTGTTGTGTATCAATACATGACATGGCAATTAAGAAGAATATTTCATGAAAAGACAAGAATCATCATAAATTGAATGACTCAACAAGTTAGGAAACAAAAAGAGTTATATATCATAGGCCCGCCAACTAGGTAATAAGGTCAAAGCAAGGTGGGTTATATGGCCTTACACCTGATACCATCAACCAATACCCACCTCAAGTATTGCTGGAGATAAGACATGATCTCTTGCTTCATGGGAAATCCTTTGGCGCTCAAGAAATCACTTAAAGTTTCTCTAAGATTCTAGTTAAACTGTCCTTCTTGGTCCCGTAAAAATCACAATAATGATCTAACATAATGCTTTAATGCAGAATTATGTAATTTGGGCAAGAAGAAGAAAAGTGGAAGACAATGTCTTTTTGACGTTTGAGAAACCGAAATTCACAAGAACTTTTGCAATGTTCACAAGTGGAGAATTAAGACATTGTAGACTACTATTTTTGTCCTCATCTACAATATCACAAACTTTACTAGCTTTATCACAAGACCAACTCTTAAGCCGTTGGTAGACCAAATAACTAATAGAATGCCAAATACAAAGAAATACAAATGAAGAAAATTAGGAATTGTAATTATCTCTAAAATGTCAATGGCAACATGTTTTGTAAAACAACAATTATGGACATGCATCATTAGTATACCTCCAATTTGAGGGATTCATTTTTCTCTCTCAAAGAATTCAATTCCTGCATAAACCAGAGTTATTAGATAATTTAAATATCATGGATGTTTCTAGAGATCATTGGAGGAACCAAAAAAAAAACCTTTCGTAGATCATCATTTGATACAACAATAGGTGGTGCATACAGATTAATAATCTCCTTCTGCTTGAAGTTCCTATTACATTGCGGACACTGCAAATTTATGAAGTTAAGCAATCAATGAACTTATAACATAATATAGTTCAGTGGAGCTTTGTTAAAATAGAACAGTGATATGTACCTTCCCAGTATTCTTTCCACGTTGGTTAAGCCATCTCTCTAAGCAAGATCTACCATATACATGTCCACAAGGAATACAACTACATCCAAAATAATTGACTTGATAAGTTCAATCATTCAGATAATAAAATTCACATTTACAAAATTAAACAATTAATGCAAGGTCAATAACGTGTGTGAGATTCATTTTTTTTTTTAAATGATCTAGTATTCCAGTCTGGTAGCTGATCTTCTTCAAATCAAAATGAGGTCAATCTTTGGATATCCATTATTTTACCAAAATGAAGTGTCACTCATACTTTTGTTCATCGATAGTCTTTTCTTCCTATTCTTGAAAGCATTAAGAAAATTTCTTGCTTGTCCACCCCTTCTTCAATAGTATCTTTAGTTTAAATAGTTAAGCTTAATCCATTGCCACCATAGGTTTTACACCTCAACAAGTATTTCATCCAGTAAAAGGTTTCTAATTTCATAAAAGTCATTTTTTGGTAAACTAGGTATATCAAAATTCCACAGATAAGAGCTTCCATGATCACCAACAAAATTGGCCACCTAGGATGCCAATCGGTTGGCCTCTCGGTAGGCTTGGATTTTAGCCCAATTCTTTTTCGGTAAACATTAAGGTGTACAGAAACTCCTAGCCTTCAAAAACCTCCATTGTTCCTTCATCTTCTTGAATGCAACATCTACACAATACGAAAACTCTGAACATCTCTTGGTTCTTAAGTTGTAGGTCTTGGTAAAAGGGCATTGCTACAAAGCAACACCGTAGTATATTAATTTCTACCAAGAAAGGATTTTTCTTTGAAAAATAAACGGAATTCATCAAATGGACGGCTCAATTCCATAGAACACCAACGAAAAACAAAAGCATAAAAAAACAAAGAAACAAGAACAGCATCAAAACATGGTCTTTCCCTACCTGACTCGGTGAGGCCCGTCAGAAGACCACATCTCGAAGCAAATAGGGCAATTGGGGGAAAACGACCGATCCAACTCGACCACGTACGTCTTTCCCGAGTCACTGTTCTCCCCGCGCTCTCCTCTTCCGCCTCCACCACCGTCAACCCCATCAACTCCCTCCTCCTCCCCCTCATCCTCCTCTCCTTCCTCCACATTTCCTCCATCTTCCCCTCCACTCCCCCCTTCCACGCTCGATCCAATCTCCAACACTTCCCGCGACACCTCGAACAAAGGCGTCGCCACTGCAGCGGCTACTTCGTTAACCATGGCTGTTTCATCTGCGCTCAGTGCCCCGGCATCGCGTAGGTACGCAGGTACCTCCTCCTCCTCCTCTACAAGGGATGCCACCATGCCCTCCTCCTCCTCGTTGGAGTCGAGGACCTCGAGATAGGGTTCGTAGAATTCGTCGTCCTCGTCCTCCGTTTCTTCCGCTCGCTCTCCTCGCTCCTCCGGTTGTGGTCCGGGTGAACTGGGGGAAGGGTCGTTCGACGCCATGGATGGAGTCCGGGAAGAGATAGTGCGCTAGAGAGGCACGAAGAGAAGGAGCAGAGAGAAACGATCAGTCCACCGCCCGCGGCCCGCCCAACTCCATGTGCTCCTCCTTTTAAAAGTAAAAAATAAAAGAGAGAGAATAGAAAAGAAGGAAAAAAAAAAAAAAAAAAATACCCCTGGAGCTACTTCTTTTCTGAATGGGAGTAAAAAAATATTTTTTTAATAAATTCAAACGTGGAAACGAAAATTTTTATAAAAATTGTGTTAAATGATGTTTTTCAGCGCAAAACTTATCCCCGAGTGTCATTTTAAAAAAGCATTTGGTGCTGCCCCTCTCGAGACCCCCGATCCCTCCCCCCACCCAGCCTCTCGGCTCCCTTTCTCTTCTCTCGCGCGCACTAGAGCACCCCCCACCAAGCCTCTCGGCTCTCTCTCTCTCGCACCAACCCACTCGCAACCCGTTTCCCTCCCTCTCTCGAACTATCAAGATAATTTTTTTTAATTTAATTAAATTATAAAAATTTAAATATACTTTGTTACTAACTTCTTCACCTTCATCATTATCATAAAAAAATTAATAATTAAAATAATAATATTTTTAGTTCAATTATATCAGTTAATCGCGATAGAAAAATTAAGAAATCAGTAAATTTATGTATCGACAGAAATAAGTAAAGATTAGTTAGCTTCTTTTGAAAAAATTACATTGTTTGATGAGTAAAAAAAATTCAATGAGCATGATCTATGCTATCAGTCATGATGAGCAACATTAACAACTTGATATGCTAATATGCCTTGTTTTAATAATAATAATTAAAAAAAATAAATGCTTTGGATGTCAAGTCTCTGATATAGTCTGATTTTTACCATACAACAAAGACACAAAAAATAAATAGGTTAATATCAATTATTTAATAGGATACGTATTTATTATTTAAATGCTAAATGCTTCTGAAATACGTACATATTTCATTATCAGTTTGTTTGTGATTGATCAGTAGAAAATTTATACTTATTTTAGTTTATACTTGATGATACAATATTATGTATTGATGTTAGATTTATTTTGAACGCCATTTTTTTGATGAGCACCGATACTATTCGATTGCTGCTTTATTGTGATGGATCAGTTGAACATGACTTAGATGGGATACAATATAATCAACCTCCTCGTAAAAGTTTTAGATTGAGTATGGGAACCCATTATGTTGAGTTGGTCGAGTGAATTTATAGTGTGCTTAAAATTTCAGTGCAGCAATATTTTTTGAGATTGATGTGAAGATCTCCAACATTGCATCAGAAATATGTGCTTCATTCAATCGAGGAGGATGACGATGTAGAGGAAATGTTGACATTTCCTTCCAAATTTCTAAATTATCGCTATGTTGAATTATATGTTTTTAAAGAAGAGCTCCAGCTCTATACAATGTTGGTTATACAGAGGATATTCATGACAGTTCTCCTATTGCCCAGCAGCAGATCAGAACTTCAATGCATTTTTCGATGATAGAAGGAGTTATGCCAGTAGTGCAGAGTGTTGATGTGGCAAATAATCAGAGTGTTGATAATCGGGAACTTAAGTCAGACGACAGTGCAAATGATGACTATTGGCCTGAACATGATGACTCTGACGAAGAGCGAGACGAGGATGAAGACTCACATGGAGATGATGTAGTTCATGAAACTAGCTCTAGTTCTGTTCCTATATCTCCTTATCCAAAAATTGTTCCTAGTCAGGTCTATGAGCATCAAGTCTTTGCACATAGTCAAATACCGAAATTTTATCATAACTTAAATTTGCAGGATAGTGGTTGTGTTAGCACTCGAAGATTTAATTCTCAATTTTGGGATTCATCAATGACTGAGTTTGCTACAGGATTGTTGTTTACTAGCAAAGATGAACTAAAAAAAGCATGTGAAATTTATCACATCAAGAAGCATCGCACATATAATGTTGTGGAGTCAAAGAAAGCATTCTGGTCTGTGAAATATGCCTCTTCAAGTTCTGCACAGAGTTGTCATTGAAGGTTGCGTGCTACAAAGTTGAAGAAGCATGAATTTTTTGAGATTACAAGGGACGAAGGGCCACACTCTTATTTATTCAGTCATGTAACTCGGGATCATAAACACATAAGTTTACAAGTTATTAGTCATGCGGTTCGACATATTATGGAGAAAGACCCAAGTATGAATATTAAAGCCATCATTGCAGCTGTGGCAGAACAATTTCATTATACTATGTCATACTCCAAAGCATGGCATGGGAAACAGAAGGCATTGATTGATGTATCTGGTGAATGGGAACCCTCATATGCTAAGTTACCTAAATACATGCTTGCACTTCAGAATGCCAATCCTGGAACGATAGTCTGTTGGGATTTCTATAATGCAGGGACATCTAATGTGCGTGTCCTAAATTATGTTTTCTGGGCATTTCATCCATCCATCGAGGGGTTTCGGTATTGTTGCCCGATCATTTCTATTAATGGAATACATCTTTATAGAAAGTACAAGGGGAAGATGCTCATTGCAACAAGCACTGATGCTGACAACAGGATATTTCCACTGGCCTATGCAATTGTGGATGAAGAGTGCCTTCGCTAGGCGGAGTTGGGTTTTGTGGAATCTCAGGAGGCATGTTGTGAAAGACAGAAATGACATTTGTCTTATTTCTGACCGACATCCAGGTATACTAAGTGCCATAGCAGATAACAGTAATGGATGGGCTCTACCTCTAGCTTATCATCGCTACTGCTTGATACATGTGTGCAGTAATTTCAACTCAAGACTCTCTGATGTTCAATTAAAAAGAGCTGTATGAAAAGTAGGGAGCAAACATCAGCTTCAAAAGTTTAACTTTATCATGGAACGGATCAAGACAGTTAATGCAGAGGCTTGGACTTGGCTATCAGAATTGGAGCTAGAGAAGTGGACATTGGCACATGATGGGGGCTTCCGCTATGGTATTCTAACAACAAATCTTTCAGAAGTTTTTAATAATGTACTGAAGGGAGCTAGAAATGTGCCGATAACGGCCTGTGTTCAGATGACATTTTACCGTCTTGTTAAGTATTTTAATACGAGACGCACGGAAGCCATAAGATATGTGCAGGATAATCGAAATACTTTTTTCACTCATGTGACAATTAAGCTTGTTGAAAGTCAAGCCAAAGCTAATGAGCACATAGTATTTAGATACAACATGCAGAGAGCCACCTGTGAAGTCGTTACAAGAAGGTTAAGTGAAGCTCTTAGGGATGGAGGCAATGTTCAGAATGTGTCACTCATTGACAGAAATTATTCTTGTGGAAAGTGGATAATTTATAAGTATCCATGTTCATATGTCTTAGCCGTGTGCCACGAAATTGCCATGGATACAACCCCTCTTGTTGATGAAGTATACATAATTGGCTCTTATATAAATGCATGGGGAGGTGAGTTTAATCTGTTACCCCACGAAGACTACTGGATGGACACATTCACATGCATTCCTGATTATAACCGTCTCAGACCGAAGAAAAAAGGTAAGCCTAAGTCAACACGCATTCATAATGAAATGGATGAGGTGCAGCCAAGAAGTAAAAGTCGTTGTAGTATTTGTAAGCAAACGGGTCATTCTCGACGCCGTTGCCCTAATATAAATGTTGGATCTTCAGGATCCTAAATTGTAGTATTTATGAATTAATATATGTTTTATGTATGAAACTACTGCATGTAAAATTATGGATCACTAGTATTTTTACGTTTCTTGTGCTTATACTCCTATTCATATATGTGTTTTTTATTCAGTTTGTATTTCGGGCGATGTCTCGGATCTTATTTAAAGTTGTTTATTTTTTCTTTAAATTATATCACTCTAATGTGTTTTTTTTTTTAAACTCCTTTTAAATGCTTCTGAAACACTTTTGAAACTCATCTGATACTCTTTTGATGCATTTCTTAAACTTTTTTGAAACTTTTCTAAAACTATTCTAAAACACTTTTAAAACTATTCAGAAGTGTATCAAAAGAGTTTTAGAAGAGTTTCAGAAAAGTTTCAAAGAGTTTCAGAAGAGTTTTAGAAGAGTTTCAAAGAGTTCCAAATATGTTTTAGAAGAGTTTCAGAAAAGTTTTAAAGAGTTTCAGAATAATTTCAAAGAGTTTCAAAGAGTTTTAATGTCATGCAGCTTTCCAAATGTCTGGCAATACGATTAGTGCGCCAGTTGTTAGTATGGCACCCTATAAGTTTTGTGTCAGCTAGTATACTAATTAGAACTTATTCTTTTTCCTTATTTACATTTGGAGCTCATACTATGAAGTCATCTGCAATCAGCTAAATTGTTAGATGATTCCTTAGTTAAGAGCTCTGTGTGATGATGCAATGTGGGAAATCAAGTTTGCAAATCTGTGAAATTAATTAGATATATTATTTTATAGAGTGATTTTTCAAAAGTCAAGCAAGTCATGAAAATATCTTTTTAATTAATTTGTCAAGGAATGCCTTTCGCCTTATCCTTATTTAACAATCGTCCAATATTATTATCTTTCTTGTGCAGATATACAAAATATGCTGTAACAGTGATCTATTTTCTCATCCTTTACTACTGTCAGATTCCAATATATGAGTTCTGAGAGGTGCTTTATTGATTTAACCATTCTCATTAAGAGCATGAAGTCAATGACCATTGCAAAAACAAATTGAGCTAGAACTGCCAAGTTGGCATTCTTGTGGTCCTGACTCTAGAATTCACAAGGCCATGATCTTTTTATACTTAGTTACAAGAGGTCCATGATGAGTCAACATATGATCCACATTCATGACTGGCTTTTAGGTTACCCAGCTTGCAGATTCAAGCCTTGTGACCTTGTGTGCTAATCATACTGGAGTAGGTTTATTAGATTGGCACCTGTAGCTTTCAAAGATGAGCATCTTAATTGTGAGCAGATGAATGGACTATATAAAATTTTAGGAGGAAATTCCGTGTTTAGTAGGACTTAGACTGTGCAAGCCTTCTTCGGTTTCGATCCTAATTCTGAGATCGTAGGAATCAGATATACAAAATTGATGAGACAACTTATTATATCTTGCACCCTTTTCAAACAATTGCTGTAAAAAATGTCTTATAAATGTCAAACTTTTCTCTAAACTTGTTGTGGATGAGCTTATGAGATCAGAAAATAGGTGCATAATGACACTCGGTGCACAACTTGACTTAGCATAGCAACTTCAAAAAAATTGCATGCTCAAGTCTAATCTGTTTTCACAATAAACTTCTGGTAAACTTAAGCACATCTCATCAAAAGGTTTCATCATACCATGGTATAAAGTAGTGTTACTTAATGGTAAGATATGGTACTGCACAGGTGCATGGTATGATTGTTGGTGTTAGCACAGCATAATTGAGATGTCATAAAGGGTGTGCTAGCAACAGAACCTTACTGGTACAGCAAGGGAGGGCAACCTAGCTGCTTACCTAATGGAGGTTGAAAATGAATTCCGTATCGCGATCAGGGTTTAAATGGACCTCTAAATTGGAAGATAAATAGTTATATAAATATTCAAATAAACATTGATATATAAGCTCAAATGTTTCTGAGAGTATTTAGCTTCAAGTATTTTCTAGCGAAAATCAATTAAAGTCTCAAAATCAAAATCAGCATCACTGATCATGATCTAAGATTTATAAAATAATTAGAAATAATTTTTTTTTTAAAAGCTCTCTTGCTTATGTATCTAGCCTTTAAAAAAAAAAAGAGCAATTACCATACAATCAGAGAGCCATAACATAGCGGTATTTAATTTACTATTTCAAACTATTAATTTTGATCCAAATGTCTGAAAATAAAAGTAATTAAATTTCTACTTATTTGGACATTTTTAAGCTATAAATCAATTTAAAATATCATATCACATCATTAAAATTATCAATTTTTTGTTTTTATTTGATGCATGAGTATAGGATTTCAAAATTTCATGTATTTTTTTCATAGGTATCTTACATATTGTGGATCACAATCAATAGCGTGGATTTCATTTCAATAGACCTTTCATTAACAGCAGCTCTCAAAAGTATTCCAACCTCTCTCCAAATATTTCACATGTTTCTATTGTTGTCAAAGGCAAGCCAACCTATTGAGAAAAAGCAAGCTGTCCTAATTATTTTCATTTTCGTAGTTACAAAAAGAATAACAAATGTTAGTAGCCCCATAGAATTCAAAAAAAAATATTAACTTTCATCCTCTGCTGCAGATAAAACCAGAAACCACTCCACATCTTTCAGCAAAATACCCTACGGCACGCTTCTGTTGGCATGCCAACCATAACCATTCCAGATAAGAACAAAGCATGCATGTGTTATTGCACATATTCCAAGTATAATGCTGCAAAATAGCCACCGAATTACAAACCATTAACATAAAAAAACATTTGGCAACGTTAGTTTTAAAACAGGAAACAGCTAGGCTGCTTCACTTCTAATCTGAACTCTGACAAATATGCTCTTGGCTAATAATTCTACATTATCTTTAGGAATTCAAGGAAATTCATTGTCCTTTATGAACTAATATAATTTTCCTGACTGGCATATAACTAACATGTCCAAGGCAACAATTTAATAACGCTTCAATAAGTCAGAAACCATCCCAATATCTAAGCAACACAACAAACAACTCAACAAATGAAACATATTTAATACATTAAACAAAAAAGTCTTTACAACAATTAGTTTATTTATATAGCTTAAGTACCATAACCCCGTCTAGGAGGTCGTCGAACTCGTCTAGGGCGTCGTGCATATGTCGCGATCAGTCGAGGGCCCTCGTCAACCACTTGAGAGACCCCCTCCTGCGTGGGGATCGTATCTGTCATATCAATATCGTGAAAATAGTGGGAGGCATCCTCGCCGTCCTCGGTGATATCCGTATCAGCAATGTCAGCAATCAGCAACACCTTCTGATTATGACTACCAGATGTACCTGCATGCTCAATGTGTGAAAAATCGTGTGCATATGGTGGCGATGGCATGTAAGAAGGCGATGGTGTATAATGAAATCCACTCGTCTCAGGATCTCATATGCGTGTGCCATCGCCAGTTCCTTATGAGCTCGTGCCGCTGCAGGTGCACTCCTCACATGCTGATGGCCAATTATAGAAAAAGTATTGTCTAAAATCGCCCTCATGTCCTTATAAATCTTTTGCCGCTCGACCTCCGATGTCGAATACATAACTCAATCCAAGTTCAAGGACAACTCTTGAAACCTCTCATGCTGCATGTTTATAACAACATAATATCAAAAACAAAAGATAATAACTCAAAAATAAATGATATTAAATAATTATTTTATAATAATACCATAAATTCAAATGAAGCTCCTTCTCCTTCGTAGCCCGTAGTAGGATACTTGGAACGGCTAACGCATAAATGTGTTATACTCCTAAACCATTCCATGTACTCAGGAGTAAATGGGACTCCTTCAGCAATAGGCTCCCCAATAATGATGTTTTCACGCTGCTCATGGATAGCAATATGTGTGGCGTGTATGACATCCTACGTGGTATGTGCCCTCCCTCGTCGATCTATCTGATGAAGCTGAAGTGACGTATCGCATGGTGATGGTATCGACTGACGGTAACCAAATTACCGAAGCACTCGGTCCGGCAAATGCCACTCCACTACATCAAAACAAATAAGTGGGGTCCATGCCATCCAAATATCTGAACCGAGCAAGCAGCTTAGAGGCAAAATAGAGATAATCTCGGGCATATATGGATACCATATGAACTGCATGTAAAAGAACCATCAATCTACAACCTACCTACATAAAATAAAAAAATAACATTGAAAATATATTTGAAATTTAATAATGTCATACCCGTTGCGAACTATCATCCAATACGTCCAACTAGTCCCTATAGGCATGCAGTGTATGAGTTGGAACATTCTTTTGGTTCAACCTAACATTCCATCTATGCCTCCACGGTGCACCTAAGTGCCAAGCATCATCTACATCAGCAAGTCTAGCCTCAGGAGTCTCAAGTCTTATGGGACGAAAAACAGGTAATCGTTCCGATGCCCATATCTGAATGTTCGAATAATGCTTAATATTAGTAAACAATACAAAAAAAAAAAATCCAAACTCATTCGATTTAATCAACTGTTTACTTGTAGCAAGGGCAAGTATCCTTCTATCTCTGTTTGAGTAGGGCTCGTTCTGCAACAAAGTGTCCAATACAAATCGGCAAGTATAGCAGAACCCCACTATAAGCAGCAAATGCCCCTAGGTCTTCTAAAAGAGACACATACATCAACTTTACTAAATATCCGGATGTATCTGGAAGGATGACTCCACCTATAATTCGGAGAAGTTGCCCTCTCACAAACTGCTGGACAACCTCATCATCTGCATCATCATCCAAGTGGAGGTCTCGGTAGAACTGATCGAAGAATGATAAGTGGAAACGGCCTTTAGAAAATGCCTCGGCAAAGGGTTCAACCCCAAACAATCTCACAAATATATCCTGCCACTGCTCTAATGTATAACGTGGATCTAGCCCAGTAACCGCGAACCCATCAATCCGTAGACCACTCATAATATCGACATCCTGTAGTGTGACTGTCGCCTTGCTAAATAGAAGATGAAATGTGTGGGTCTCCTGCCGTCACCTCTCAACAAGTGCAGATATAAGGCTAACATCGAGTCGAATCTGGCCTATTCGATATACGCCATACATGTCAACCTGCTCCAAATAATATTGCACTCGTGGGTGTGCCATGCCCGGTGTCTCCTTCCATATATGCGTGTCATGTCGACGGCATCTAAACACCGGTAATTCCTGCAACAAATTCATTGCAATAATACATATCAATAACATAAACGCATGCTAACTAATTAAGGATCATCGATCAATATTGTATACCTCGCCCTCAAATATTTTGGTTGATCTATGCGAGGCTTACAGAGTGAGAACACTAGGATCGTGAGGCCTTGGATGTAAAACATTATCAGGCATGTCGTACTACTCTATCAAAACAAGTAAATACATCACATAAGAAAAATTTTTAAGCAAATAACAACATCACATAAGCAAATAAAAAATTAAAAAGGCTTGATGGAGGTTTATCTGTCTAGGTTTAGCTTGATGGAGGTGTGAAAAAGAAAGAAAGTAAAGAAAAGAAAGTTATGATTCAGCCAATATACTGATGATATGGATTGCGATATATTAATAGTAAATTATAATCATATCATATGAATATGGATCCGTTAAAAAAAAATGTTTAAGTATTTGAGGATTAATTTAACAAAGTGACTGTATTCTTCACAGTATGTCGACAACATAAGCTACAAATCTTTGCTTCTTTCTCACTACTTTAATTAGAGCATTTGTTTAGTTAGTTAACATGTCTTTATGTGTGTGAGGGTGATTTGGATTGTGGAACTGATGAAAGATACCCTGGTGGCCCATACAAACTGGTGTTGGGTGCCAGGCTGGTGAAAAGGCAAATGTCTGGAATTTTAAGGAGTAAACGTGTGGCAAACCAATGGCAGGGGTGGAATCAGGACCTTTGGTTATAGGCAATTAAATGATGGCTTCTAATGTCTTGTAACAATGATTGACCAAGACAACTAAATGATGGCTTCTAATGTCTTGTTATTAGGGGTGGCAATCTATTGTTTGCTCATATCAATGATTTGAAAAATCATACATTTAGTAATGAGTTACCATAATAAATGTTTTCCAATCAAGGAGTTTGATAAGTCCATAAATTCAGGTAACCATTTATAATGTGTTTGAAACATTAAATATATTGTTGATATTAACTTATTTATTTTCTGTGTGTTTGTTGTAGGGTAAAAATCAGACTAAAAATTAATTTCTTTATTATAAAGATGAATGTGAAGCAGCTAGTAACAAAGCATAAAAATTTAATTAAATTTACAAAAAAATTTACCTTGGGGGACCACCGGCCTGAGAGAGGGAGGGGGACGGGCCGCAGATGGGCCGAGAGAGAGAGAGGGGGGGATCGGGTGCTCGGGTGGAGCGAGGGGGGGGGGAGGGGGTGGGGACCGGGGGCTCGGGAGGGGGATCGGGGACGAGAGGGGCTCGGGGTGGGGGGGGGCTCGGGGGCGCTTTAAAAGCGCTCAAAAAATGCCACTCGGAGTGACGTTTTTTTGAAACGCCACTTGGAGTGGCGTCTTTTGAAACACCACCTACCATGGCATCTTTTAAACCACCACCCAGCTCCACGCTGGCGCCGACGGGATAAGTTTTGGCCTGAAAAACGCCATTTGAAATGGTATTTTTCACTTTAACACCATTCTTGCAAAAACTTTCATTCCCACCCCGAATTTGTTAAAAAAATATTTTTTTATCCCATTCAGAAAAATAACTCCCTTGATGTGAGCTTAATTGGGCTCTTGCTCTAAAGTTAATTTTAAATTTAACCTTTAAAATCAAATTTATTTATTTATTTTCTAAGGCTAAATTTAGATTCAAATTAAAATCTAATCTAATATAAATCTATTTAAATGGTTTGATGATTCAAAACTAATTTAAATTAATTAAGATTTTATTTAAGTTTGAACGAAATTCTAATTCTTGGTTTCAATTTTGGTTTAAAATTTGATGTAGTTCTAAATTGATATTTAATTGATTCAAATGTTAACTCAATAATCTATCGTATATAAAATGTATATGTATATAGATATGAATCTACTTGGCTTACCTTGAAATTAATTATAAGCTTATTTTGCTGATAAGTTTAGCTACAAATAAAGCTTAATTAGAACTTTCATGCACACCAATACCTCCAAGTAAGTTAAAAATATTAGAAAAATAAATTTTTTTAATATTGCAGTTATAAATATCAAACGATTAGTACCCTTTTTTTATCAGTTATAGATATCAAACCTCCATGCACACGCATACCTCTCTCCACTGCAATGACATCTGAAATATTTCAATTACAAAGATTAGCAAAATTTATACCCATAGAACTCGTTCGGCCAGGATCATTCCAACATTACTCTTGAGTTATACAGCAACAAAATGCCAAATATTAAAAAAAATATATCATAAGAACATCTAGGCTAAACTATGTCATTCTTCTAATATAATAGCCAAGTTATAACTGGCTGAGCAAGGGCTAGAATGAAATGATGCTTGGTAGCCAAGTTGGATAACTGTGAAAATAGAATGTTTTTATTTTCTAAATTTTCTCCAAAGGACTTTGGTAGGAAAGCCTGATAAAGACATTGGTGTGGTGTGAACTAAGAAAAGTTTTCAGCGATTGAAAGGATCTAAAGCAATTAGAACTTTTCCATTATTGATGGTGGTAGCATTATCCAAGAAAGGATGTCTAACTAAAGTGAACTGCTTGTCAAAAAGGACCAGAAATTTAGTGCTTCTATGCCCCATTCAAAAATCTAGAGAACTCTAGAGGATTTATATGAGCTCATAAAAAAAAAAAAAAGAAAAAAAAAAACAAGAGCTAGTTGTTTTTTGACTGAAGCTTTTCAGATAACCTGCTTTGGAGTAGTAGCATTTAACAGAGTCTGTTAACCAGGGCTCTATTTTGTAAGCTGATGCTAGGAATAGCTTGTCCATGATTGTGACATGCTATTGATCCTGCTGACTTCAACCGAGCGTCTTCGATCGGAAGAAATTAGAAACGAATTTATTTTATTCTTTACACTGCCTCCTTTTGAGAAAAATTAGTGTCCATATTAAGTTGAGCTTATTAAAATAATTAATATTGAAAGACAACCGCTGTAATACTTATACTACGAATGACTGTTGCAGAGTTGGAGCCGTATGTTCGGAAGGGAGACATTAAATGGGAGTTAAAAAAATATATAGCCATAAAAAAAAAAAAAGCTGCATTTCATTTCCAGAATATTTTTTATTTTTTAAAAATAATTTTTATTTCTTATATTTTTATTTTTAAAAGTATATTTTATAAGTGAAAACAAAATTTATTTTATATTTTTTTTATTATAAATAATATTTTTTTAAAAAATAAGCTAACAAAAATTAAGAAAAATACTATAAACTCTTATATTTTTAAGTTTTTTAGCCTTTATTTTTTACTTTCTTTTTTAAAAAATAGTGAAAATATTTTGACACTATTTTTAGTTTTACACTATCTAAAAGATATTTTTTTTTGACCGTTTTCATTTTTATTCGTTAAATATATTTTTATAAGTATTTTTTATAAAAATAAAAATTAAAACAAACTATTCACAAAAATCAAACAGGGCCTAAATGTCCAACTCTATCAGTCCATCATCTAAGATCACTTACAAACTCTACTTAACAATATAGAAATCTGACAAGTTAGCCACTTACTTCAAGCTCGCTGGTTATAATTAAATAAGAATAAAGTTGGAGCAAAAAAATTTTAAATGCCTAGTTCTCTGAATCGTGACTCATCTAAGATGACTTGCAAGCTCCTTCTTAACAGAACTTAGAAATTTTAGAAGTCAACCACTTACTTCATATTATATGTTTTCACATAAGCCACAATTTTTTTCATGTGAAATCGCTGGACCTCTGTGTATTTTCCTTTAGCCTTTCATCTACGTAAGAATTCTAATATATAATGTAGTAAAATCTCCATCGTCCGATCGCGGTTCCATGAGAGCACCAAAGGAACCACACGTTGCGAGAGGAGTTGGAGACGTAACATGGACGAGCTGTTTTTATAATTGGGGTTAAAAAAAATTTTTTTAACAAATTTATGGTGGGAACGAAACTTTTTGCAGAAGAGGGGTTAAAGTGAAAAATACCATTTCAAATGGTATTTTTTTGGAAAAAAAAATGCCCCGTCAGCACCAGCGTGGGAGGCACGGTGGCTGTTAAAAAACGCCACTGTGAATGGCGTCTTGAAAAAAAGCCGTTCAGAGTGGCATTTTGAAAATGCCACTCCGAGTAGCGTTTTGAAAAAATGCCGTTCAGAGTGGCGTTTTGAAAACGCCACTCTCAGTGGCGTTTTCGAGCCCCCCTGAGCTTCGCCCTCCCCCTCCTCCTCCTCCTCCCCCTCCCCCTCCCCCCTCCCCCGAGACCCCACACCGGCCCTCCCCCGACCCCACAACTTCCCCCTCCCCCGAGCGAAGCCCTCGGTCCGCACCCGAGCCCCCCGCCCCCCCGCCCCGGTCCGCACCCGAGACCCCCCCACGCCCCCGCCCCGTCCGCACCCGAGCCCCGAGCCCCCCCTCCGCCCCCCGCCCCGGTCCGCACCCGAGCCCCGCCCCCCCACCTCGTGGCCATCCTGTAGAGCCCCAAGGTCCAGGTCCAATTGGAACTGGCTCTTTTACAACACCATATGTAACTTGAAAGAAATCATAATCCAAAAAATTAAAATCACAAATTTACCTGATTAACTTAAGTGAAAGAGATTTAGCTTTAAGGAACAAAGAAAAATCATATAATACACCTACCAGTGAACAAAAATCAGCCTGTTCCCCCAACTCTTGGCAGCATTTTAATTGACTAAACTTCAAGGAACATAGCGTAGGGTCATAACCAAGAAAAAAGAAAAAAAAAAAGCATGTCAGATCAGAAACCCACAAAACATAAGTTAGTCTCTAATGAAATAAGGATAGCATATCATAGCATACTGAAAAGAAATATCTTATACTGAATATCACAGCATAGCATAACAAATAGAAAAGAGTAGCCCAGACTCTGCTGTATATATAAGCCGATGGAGCAAAACACCTGTAATGTAGCCCAGACTCTCTCTATCTGAGACTCCCACTCAAACAAGAACAAACATACCCTGAAAAAGTAGAAGAAAAATCAAGCAATTCAAGACACTAAACCTTGAGTGCAGATAGCCTAAATGAAGACTGTCAAAATTTCAAATTCTTGCTCTCATTTATTACAATCAACCATGCAGAAGTTGTTTCATACATAAAACATAGATAGTACAATTTAGGATCCTGAAGGTCCAACATTTATATTAGGACAACGACGTCGAGAATGACCCGTTTGCTTACAAATACTACAACGATTTTTACTTCTTGGCTGCACCTCATCCATTTCATTATGAATGCGTGATGACTTAGGCTTACCTTTTTTCTTCTGGTACGAGACGGTTGTGATCAGGAATGCATGTGAATGTGTCCATCCAGTAGTCTTCGTGGGGTAACGGATTAAACTCACCTCCCCATGCATTTATATAAAAGCCAGTTGTGTATACTTCATCAATAAGAGGGGTTGTATCCATGGCAATTTCATGGTACACGGCTAAGACATGTGAACATGGATACTTATAAATTGTCCACTTTCCACAAGAACAATTTCTGTCTACGAGTGACACATTCTGAACGTTACCTCCACCCCTAAGAGCTTCACTTGACCTTCTTGTAACGACTTCATAGGTGGCTCTCTGCATGTTGTATCTAAACACTCTGTGCTCATTAGCTTTAGCTTGACTTTCAACAAGCTTAATTGTCACATGAGGAGTGAAAAAAGTATTTCGATTATCCTGCACATATCTCATGGCTTCCGCGCGTCTCGTATTGAAATACTTAACAAAACGGCAAAATGTCATCTGAACACAGGCCGTTATCGGCACATTTCTAGCTCCCTTCAGTATACTATTAAAAACTTCTGAGAGATTTGTTGTTAAAATACCATAGCGGAAGCCCCCATCATGTGCCAATGTCCACTTCTCTGGCTCCAACTCCGATAGCCAAGTCCAAGCCTCTGCATTAACTGTCTTGATCCGTTCCATGATAAAGTTAAACTTTCAAAGCTGATGTTCGCTCCCTGCTTTCCATAAAGCTCTTTTTAATTGAATATTAGAGAATCTTGAGTTGAAATTACTGCACACATGTCTCAAGCAGTAGCGATGATAAGCTAGAGGTGGAGCCCATCCATTACTGTCATCTGCTATGACACTTAGTATACCTGGATATCGGTCTAAAATAAGACAAATGACATTTCTGTCTTTCACAACATGCCTCCTGAGATTCCACAAAAACCAACTCCAGCTAGCAGTGCACTCTTCATCCACAATTGCGTAGGCCAGTGGAAATATCCTGTTGTCAGCATCAATGCTTGTTGCAATGAGCATCTTCCCCTTGTACTTTCCATAAAGATGTGTTCCATCAATAGAAATGACTGGGCGACAATACCGAAACCCCTCGATGGATGGATGAAATGCTCAGAAAACATAATTCAGGACACGCACATTAGATGTCCCTGCATTGTAGAAATCCCAACAGACCACCGTTCCAGGGTTTACATTCTGAAGTGCAAGCATGTATTTAGGTAACTTAGCATATGAGGGTTCCCATTCACCAAATACATCAATCAATGCCTTCTGCTTCCCACGCCATGCTTTGGAGTATGACACAGTATAATGAAATTGTTCTGCCACAGCTGCAATAATGGCTTCAATATTCACACTTGAGTCTTTCTCCACAATATGTCGAACCGCATGACTGATAATTCGTGAACTTATGTGTTTATGATCCCGAGTTACATGACTGAATAAACAAGAGTGTGGCCCCTCGTACCTTGTGATCTCAAAAAATCCATGCTTCTTCAACTTTGTAGCACATAACCTCCAATGACAACTCTGTGCAGAACTTGAAGATGCACATTTCACAGACCAGAATGCTTTCTTTGACTCCACAACATTATATGTGCGATGCTTCTTGATGTGATAAACTTCACATGCTTTTTTCAGTTCATCTTTGCTAGTAAACAACAATCCTGTAGCAAACTCAGTCATTGATAAATCCCAAAATTGAGAATTAAAGGGTAATTGTCTTTGAGTGCTAACACAACCACCATCCTGCAAATTCAAGTCATGATAAAACTCCGGTATTTGACTATGTGCAAAGACTTGATGCTCATAGACTTGACTAGAAACAATTTCTGAATGAGTAGATATAGGAATAGAACTACAGCCAGTTTTATGAACTACATCATCTCCATGTGAGTCTTCATCCTCATCTCGCTCTTCGTCAGAGTCATCATGTTCAGACCAATAGTCATCATTTGCACTGTCGTCTGACTTAAGTCCCCGACTATCAACACTCTGATTGTTTGTCACATCAACACTCTGCACTACTGGCATAACTCCTTCCATCATCGGAAAATCCACTGGAGTTCTGATCTGCTGCTGGGCAATAGGAGAACTCTCCTGAATATCCTCTGTATGATCAATATTGTATGGAGCTGAAGCATCTTCTTTGAAAACATATAATTCAACATAGCAATAATCTAGAAATTTGGAAGGAAATGTCAACATTTCCTCCATATCGTCATCCTCCTCGATTGGATAAAGCACATATTTCTGATGCAGTGTTGAAGATCTCCATATCAATCTCAAAATATATTGCTGCACTGGAATTTTAAGCACACTATAAACCCGCTCGATCAACTTAACATAACGAGTTCCCATGCTCAATCTAAAACTTTTACGAGGAGGTTTATTATATTGTATTCCATCTAAGCCATGTTCAATTGATCCATCACAATAAAGCAGCAATCGAACAGTATCGGTGCTCATCTAAAAAATAACATTCAAAATAAATCTAGCATCAATACATAATATTGTATCATCAAGCATAAACTGAAATAAGTATAAATTTTCTACTGATTAACCGCAAACAAACTAATAATGGAATATTCACGTATTTCATAAGCATTTAACATTTAAATAATAGATGCGTACCCTATTAAATATTCGATATTAACCTATTTATTTTCTGTGTGTTTGTTGTATGGTAAAAATGAGACTACATTAGAGACTTGACATCCAAAGCATTTATTTTTTTAAGTATTATTATTAAAATAAGATATATTGGCATATCAAGTGTGTCAATGTTGCTCATCATGACTGATAATATAGATCATGCTCAATGAATTTTTTTTACTCATCAAACATTGTAATTTTTTTTACTGATAACAAAGCATATTTAAATTTTTATAATTAAATTAAAAAAAAATTTACCTTGGGAGACCACTTGTCTGAGACAGAAAGGAAGGCGGATTGCGAAACGGGCCACAGATGGACCAAGAGAGAAAGGGGGGGATCGGCTGCTCGGGTGCGCAAGAGAGAGAGGGAGCGGGGGGGGGGGGGTGCACGCTCGGGATGGGATGGGGGAGGGAAGGGGGTGGGTGCACGGGAGGGAAGAAAGGGGTGGGGGGGGGGGGGGGGGGGGGGGTGGGCGGCTCGTGAGGGAAGAAGGAGCGGGGGCTCGGGAAGGGCATGATGGGGTGCACGGGAGGGAAGAGGGAGTGGGGGCACGGGGGTGAAGGAGTGAAAAAATGCCACTTAGAGTAGTGTCTTTTTGACGTAAAACGCCACTCAGCTTGTGAGGGAAGAAAGAGCGGGGGCTCGCGAAGGGCGTGACAGGGTGCATGGGAGGGAAGAGGGAGTGGGGGCACGGGGGAGGAGTGAAAAAATGTCACTTAGAGTGGTGTCTTTTCAACGTAAAATGCCACAATGGCGTTTTTTAAAACGCCACTCTGAGTGGCGGAGTGGCGTTTTAAAAAACGCCACTCTGAGTGGCGTTTTTTATACGCCACCAACGATCCACGCTGGCACTGACGGAGTGTTTTTTCTTTCGAAAAAATGCCATTTGAAATGTCGTTTTTCACTTTAACACCATTCTTGCAAAAAGTTTCGTTTCCACCCTGAATTTGTTAAAAAAAAAAAAATTTAACACCTATTATAAAAACTGTTCTAACATGGACGGCGTTTGACGAAAGGAAAAGCTAAAAAGTTACAGCTTTATTTCACCGCAAGATGCGAGCTTCGTTGCTCGGAGGATGCAGCGGCCGCCTCGGCTGCAGCTTTGACGAAACAAGCATGGATGTGGTGAAGCTAAGTTGCTTGGAAGGCATGATGGCAGCTTTGATCATAGTTTTGAGGGAATGATTGATTGATTGATTTCAACGTTTCATCTTCATCTAATTATAGCTCCTTCGATTTATCTCCTAAAATCATTGTTGTTGTAGTTGCTAGACATATGCGAAGCTCTTTCGCTTTTTCCCCTCTCTTTGTGCTGCTTTTGTTTACCCAAACTCCGTGAGAGAGGAGCTGCTGGCCCCTAATTGAACTCCATAGGATGGAGGAGAAGCAACGAAAACCCTAAATATGTTCGATTACCTTCAAATATTAATTATTTTAATAAGCTATACTCGATATGTATTTAATGAGTCACATTTAATACGGATGCTAATTTTTTTAGCCAATAAAAAGAGTACTATATATTGAATAATATATGTTTTGATTTTAATAAGACATCAATTACGATACTAATAACATACTTGAGTTTATGATGATTTAGACAGATGTACATGGCTAATTAAATTTATCTTATGAAAATTTATCTAGAATGCACTAAATACAACAAAAAGCTCAGGTATACAAGTTGAAGAAGAAAAAACAATAAACTCAAAGAACATCCAATATATCGAAGTTTGAAGGAAAAGTTTTTTCATGTAAATTTTATTTTTTCCTTAGGATCCTATGTAAAACTTGATAAGAAAGTAACCATAAGACTCAATATACCTTAAAAATGATTTTAATTAGGTTTTGAATCATGGTTAAAGTAAAATAATCATAAAAATCTAAAACCGAATATGTGCGGTGGATCGAATCCTAAAATAATTGATCTAATTTGGTCAAAACCAAAATAGACTCCGAATTGCAAGTTTTTGTCAAACCTAGCGATTGACTGCCATAGATTAGAATGGTCGGCCGGCTTTAGCTCTAGTGGTCGATCTGACAGAGTCCTTTTCTCAGATATTAGTTAAGTTGCCTATAGAAGGCCCAATAACTTATTTGGGGTTCTTTGTTGGTTAGAAGATGAAAATTTGGATTAAATTCGTTGAAAAACTTAAAAATAGCCTCTTGAGCCTTAAGTGCATATTCTTTCTTAACTCAAGTTTAGAACTCCATTGATAGATCTACATCGATTGGGTATTGATTTAAGAGTACTCTTCAAATGAAGTATTTTTCTTACTTCGAAAGTTTTTATGAGGGTTACTGCTTAATATAGAAAAAAAGAGGTATAGAAAGGTTTGATTTTTACCCAGAAAGAAGATCGGATAATAAAATACTCAAGTAGAAGAATTATGGAGTGTACATAAGCAAGAAGTGGAACCACTATAAAATTCTTATGCTTTATTTATTTGCTGCAATTTATTTACTTGCTATTGCGTCAATTTTATTTTGTTCTAATTATCTTTCATTGCTTATAATTTTATTGTGTCATTGTTGGAGTTAGACTTTTATTTTTTTAAAATCTAATTCACTCTCCCTCCCCTCTCTTGAGTTACCACTTGGGCTTTCAGCATAAAGAGTGAAATGAAAATATTTCAGCTTCTTCCATTCAAAGATTCATCCACTGTTTAATAGAACGGAAGGTCGGAGCACTTTTTTTTTGTTTTCCCCTGAACACGTTGATGCAGCTCCTGTCACAACCATCCATTATACATATATATATATTTATATATATATATATATGATGTCTTTATATTTATTGTGTCCATGCTTTTACGTTAAACAATTTCTTCGGAGTTTTGTAGCAGATATAGAGATATTGTCTTAATAAGACATCAACGTGTCTTATTGTCCATTATAATTGGATTGGAGTAAAATTGTATGATGCTTTCTATTAGTTTAGATGGTCATGAGGAAAGACCAGCATAGGAGTCCTTGCTTCCTAGTCCTTTTAGAGATTTGCCAAGATGGGTAAAAATTGTTATACAGAAGCTGCTTGCATGCTCAAGGGAGCAGCTGAAGACTTTTAACTGCGGTCTCCATGGTCACTGTTTGCTTTAGATGGCAACTAGGCTACTGGTTCTCATCCTTTCTTTATTTTTTTTTTCTTTGAGTTTGAGGGATTGATTTAGATTCCAAAACAGGTTTAGTTTATAACGTAGGTTCATGTTGTGTCCACCAAATTATTGGTAGTGGTTTATTGGATTCATTCTCTACTAGAAATTAAATTTTTGAAGATTGAAGTTTCTATGAGGTAGTACAAGAAGATTTTTGTTTATCCCCATACAATTTGATTGCATACTAAGAGTGTTGTTAATCTTTGTTTTGTTTTGTGTTACTTTTCTTTCTGAAAAACAATCTCACTTTGATATCTTTGTTGCAAAGTACATTAGTTAGACTTTCTAATGGTTCTCTCTTGAGATGAAAATTATTTTTATTATCATAATTTCTTTGATTCGTTTTTCTTAATCTTATTTTAAGAAGTTACCTCTTAGATTAATAATAATATACCATCCTAATAATTCAAAAATAACTACGTTGCTGTTGCTATATGATAATTTTAGTATTAAGCCATTGTGGCACCTTTAAAATAAATACAAACTAAACTCATATAACATATCCGTATAATATCTGAGATTAAGACTACTTTTCTCTATATATCACTCATTAAATAATGAAGTCATCTTCTCTGAAGGTTACGGACTCTCTCAATCCGAATGACACCAAATTGAGGCATGAGGATGCTTGCTTGGAGAGCTTAATTGCCAAATCCGAAGAGTTAAAAACAGCTTGCATGTAAATAGAGAGGGATCGAATTGAGAAATTTAGCATTTTTTTAAAAAAAAATAATAATGATAAACATAATTTTTTTATTTTTTTGAAGTTTTATGATGATAGAAATATGCTTAATAGCCGCCATTACTTTTTGAAACATGTTTCAAAGTTATCATTATTTTTTATATTTTACATAAAGAGATTCTTCTTAAAAAGTTATTTCCAGACATTTTATTTCTTGATAGCTACTTTTTCTAAAAGATTGTTCTGGTTTCAAAATATTATTTTAAATTTTTTTTTTTTACTCTCTTTTAATATATAACAATAATTACTTTGAAAAATAAAAAATAAGACACAAAAACGATGCCAAACCGCCTTCGCTTTCGCACTTGACAATTTTTTTTTTAAACCATAAAATTATTTCTTTCGTATTTCATTATTTTTTTAAACCGTCGACGCAACGTCAAAAGCCTCCCCCCTGCGTCACTCGGCGAACAGGAAGAGAGGACTGGTTCATAAAAATATCTCTGCCTCCCTATAAAAGAACTCGAACTCGAAGGGAATCAGCCAACAAACACGAGGGAAAGAGGGGAAGAAAAAAAAAAAAGCGAGCAGAGATGGCGAGAAGCGTCTCCTACATCACCCCCTCTCAGCTCATCTCCGTGTATCGGAATCCAAGAGTGGCCATAGTAGATGTCAGGTATAGCAATCCCGCTTCAATCCGCCTCCAATTGTTTTAGATTCGGAGATAAGAGCTAGGGAATACGTCGTGATCTATTGGCATTTGTTTGGTTGATTAATTAAGGGACGAGGAGAGGAGCTACGACGCGCACATAGCAGGATCGCACCACTACGCGAGCGACACCTTCTCGGAGAAAATCCCTGACCTCCTCCAAGCCGTCAAGGGCAAGGACACCCTCGTCTTCCATTGCGCCCTCAGCAAGGTCCATTTCTGGGATCCGATTATTTACTTATTTATTTGTTTTGTTTATTGATTTATTAATTCTTTTGGTCGGTTGATTGGATTGGTTTGGTTGATTGTGCCTATTGTGAAGACTGGAAGAAAATTGGATGGTTTCTTGAATTGGTTGTTTAATTTGTTCTCCTGTTTTTTTTTTTTAATTATTTTTCTGGTATTTGATTCTCTATTTCCTTTTTGTTTTGGTTGGGTGGCTGGATTAGTTTGGTTGGTCTCGGATGATTTCTTGAATTGGTTGTTTAATTTGCTGCTTTTTGTGTTTTGGGTAGCTGAAATGCATCTAAATAGTTTTATCAGTTGGGTTTCACTAGTTTCATAGGGTACTGTGTTCCAAAAGAACAAGCTTAACGAAGGAGAATAGAGGAGGTGCTGTGCGTTGGTTTGACAAGATAGTAATGCCGTCTAAGAAAAGAGGGGGGAGGGGTTCAACATGACAGTTTGCTTCTATAACTTCATTAAAATTTTCCATCTTTGGGCTAGGGTTTCTTGTTATTGTTTCTTTTTTTTTTTTTTTTGTTTCCTGTTTAAGCGTCAGTATTTTCCTGAATGGCTAATAGGAGAGAAGCTTGAGCGAGATCTAGAATGGTTTCAATCAAATTTGACAGGAAACTTTATCCTTTGCGAAATGATTTCTGCAGAATAGATAATACTAAGGGAATTAGGATGGATGGAAAGAAGTAAAAGAGAAAGCGAATGTTTATAGAAATATTATAGACGTTTATTTTTTACCACCTTTTCAGAAGAGAATTTGAAGTTAAAAATCAGGTGTCAAATTTCATGGAAATTGATAAGAGGAAGCAAAAATCTGCAAATGTAGCATTAGAAAAGACAAGCTGATACAGTATGCAGGTTAAATGAAGCAACAGGGCTTTAGTCATTGGTACCCTCTTAACATTATTTCAGAAGCATTGGTAGTATTTGATAGAAGTCAACTTCCCTGCTGGGTCGTTTGAGTATGGCTTGATTATGGATGAGATTAGGCCTTGTTTCTACGTCTAGAGCTTGAGGTCCTACTTGTTTTCTAGGCCCATCATGGAAATGGAATGCACTTGATATATGGCCAGCCTTTTGGTCCCTAGAGGAGGGAATCATATCCTATTTGTGCAAAGCCTACTTTCTACAATTTGATGGTAGCAAGTGGATTGACTTGGGAAAGAAATACTTGCCCATTTACATGTGGAATGATTGTGTTGGAATTCAAAGAGAAGACCTTTCTCTTGGTGCTAATAAATGTTGGCTTGTCATTTCTTCTTGTGGAATATATATGTAGGCTATCTTTACAAGAAAGTATCTCCCATGACATGCCAGCCCTTGTCATACATTGCTATTATATATGATCTATATGTACATGCCCCCATGCTAGGATTTTATGATCACTTGTATGCAATAGCCATGTTATCTACAAAGCCGAACCACATAACTTGATTACTATTTGATGCAAGTACCACATAAATTCTAGCATTTTAATTCTCTATGCAACCAGTCAACACTTGAGCTATTAGAAGTAAGATAGTTGAGAAAATGTCTTTATATCCCAAGCAGTGTTTTAAAAGGCGCTATGATGCATGTGCACCACATACTCAATAATATATTCAGCTACTATTATTAAATTTTTAAAACAAATAAGTAGATAAAATAATACTAATAATAATAATGCTTTTTGTAATTAATAAGGACATCAATAACAATATTTATAATTAGTATTGGCTACTTAGTATTTAGTTCCTAATAGCAATAACTATAACATGTAGATATTGTTAATGATACCTAGACCGAGCTGGCCTACAATCCACTTCTGAGTATTTGACCCAACCATCAACTTAAATCCATCCAATATGCATGGGCGAGAGCAATATGGATAGGGGAATGCATCTACGTGTGCGTGCGCACAGAGAGAGAGAGAGGTGTTGTGTGCTCAGATGGACTAGGAAATTGATTAACACACCTTCAAAATCAATGATAGATCATCCCAATTCAAAATTCAAACTGTTAAACATGATCTACACTATCAAAAATGTCTAAAAACCAACTCATGTATTTTGATAGTCTCCAATGTATGCATCACTAGTACTAAAAGGAATAGTATCAATTAGACTAGTGTAGCAAGATATATAATAGGGCATATAAATTAAAAATTAATTTTATGGAACATGATTTACACATCTTAAAACATGGATAAATTTAAATTTACTAAGTTTTGATGATTAGATCATAGTAGAACTTGGTATCATGCTATTAAAATCATCCATGATTAGGTTAGATATCACTAAAATACATGAATTTTGGTTTTTATATCTTTTTTTATAGTGAAGATCATGTTTAATGGTGTGAATCTTGAATTTAGACGGTCTATCATTGATTTTGAAGATGAGCATATCGATTTCTTAGTCTGCCTGAGGACACAATAACATATATGATATGTGTGTATATATTTTTAGGAGAGTTTGACTTGGTTATGCTTGAGTGGATCTCAACTCAAATTTGCTTTGATCAAGATTGGATGATAGGGTCCCATATCAAAGATTTCAGTCATTAAATATAATCTACAACCTATGAAATGTGTGAACACTGAAAATCAAGTGATTTAAAAATCCTTAGCCTGTGCATCAAGTGATCAGAAAAAATATACATTATTTCATATTATCTAAATTATTTAAATTTTTCGACCACTTGATACATGGGATTGGAGTTTCCAAATCATATGATTTTTGATGGTAGATCGTATCCAATGATTTGAATCATTGATGTGGCACCCTTATTGTCCAATCAAGATTTTACCAAATTTTGGTGGATGATCCACTTGAGTGTAGCCAAGTTAAGCCACACACACACATGCATGTATATCTGCATGTTTGTATGTATGTATCTGTATATGTGTGTGTATCTCAAAGTAAGCTAGGGCCTGGACTTGAAGTAATTACTATTTAGGCCCAAAGAGCCCTAGCCCTCTGTGTTAGATTTATGGCCAGCATTATGAAAAGTATGGCGATGGTGCAGTTTGGCTTTGTAACTGTTATGATGATACAATATGTCTTAGTGATACAAATACAATATCTACTGTCCACATCTCCAGGAATGAGGAGTTTTTATGATACAGAAGTATAGGCTGATCATTTTATTGACAAAAATATACAAAATTTTGTCAAAATTATGTCTAAAAGGTTCAAGATGATACGGGACTTTCTGACCTCAGAAGATACCATGCCTTTCCATCATTATAAGAACAGTACTGCTGATAAACTTCTTGTTGCCCTTAGTTGTTTCAATGGTTTAGGTATAGGAACATATGTTTTCTTTGTAAAGTTGATTGTGAAAACTTGACAACATGAAATATTTTTTTTTTTGAAAGGTGCAGATAAGTTTGATGAATCTTTCCAAGCCTGGTCTGTAAGGCACGATTCTCAGCCAGATTTATCTACTGTATTTAGTGTTAGAATTTTGGAAAATTGTTTTGTTGAAACAATATTGTCGAGTTGTTTGGCACCAAATACTAGTGACATACTAACATGATTTTTGTTTGGTTCTACTAGGACACAAACATTGTGTTCAAGAGTGTTCTCAGCATTGGTACTTGTACCAACAGTTCATGTTCCATGTAATAAATGCCAATGGCTGGGTGTCTAGACATGGGTTTATGTACCTACAGATTGTAATTGCATAAGGTACCATATACAGATAAGCTCACCAACTTTGGATGGAGGAATTATATGTGATCACATTCTCTTACACAGACAGAAATGAACCCAGAGACATGCACGCATGCAGATACAATGACATACACACACACATGCAGTGAAGGAGAGAGAGATTGATGGTTCAGTGTCTTACAGAATAAATTAACAAAGAGGCAGTTTTTGTTTTTCTAAATCCATCAAAATCTGCCAATAGCTGGATTATTTTCTAAGTGGCACACTAGTACCTGAACCCACATTGCATGAGAATTAATGCCGGTAGCTGGGAGTTCAATAACAATGTGGATGTATGTACTTACAGACAGAGGTTGCCTAAGGTGGCTCATGCAAAAATATCCACCAACCTTACTTGGAACTTATGTTATCATTTGTATGGTAGAGAAGAGAGATACATTGATAGTTAAAGAGAGAGAGAGAGAGAGAGAGAGAGATCAGATTGTTCACTGCCTCACATTAGGTGGCCATTTTTGTTCTATTGAATTTGTCTATGCTAAAATAACTTTTTAGTCATTCTTCCAAACTACGGTGACTGCAAGTTTGACTTAAAATTTCCTCTCTCTTTAGGATAAATATGAGATTCATTTTTAGAGCCCAACATGTCATGATAGTATGAAATTGAATAATTTCCAACAATTGTTAGAATTCAAGGTCGACTATTGTATCTAGAAACTAATCTCTTTTGATGGTGAATTTTTCCTAGGGTCCAATAAGCTAGCCCAACATGTGTGCGACTTAGTGTTTGTGGTCTGTTATGGATATGTTTTAAAGATTGGATGATTTAGTGGATGAAGACTCGTACCTGTGGGATTGACCTCCATGCTTTTGGAGAGCAGCTTTGGTTCAAGTCCTTCCAAAGAAATCCTGAGGCAAGGGGATGCCATCTCCTCTACAATAATCAATTCCTTTAGTCTTATTGGAGACTTGCCTAATGTTATGCATCGAGGCAACCATCTAAAATCCTAGAGTCTTATAGTTGATAGTATTTAAAGCATAGCAGGCACAAATTATATGAGCACATCTACATTATTTTATGCCTTTTGTGGCTACAGACAATGGGCTTAATTACTTATACAATTCATGGAAAGAAAGAATACTTGTATTTGTATTCACCTCTGTATAATGTTTTGTGTGAACTTCTACGCCAAAATTTGGTATTGCATGACCTATTATTGTATGTTTTAGGCTTTTAGCCCTTAATGAATATAAGAAGCAAGGACATCAAGAATTATCTTTGACCCAGAGTGTGCTTTCTTAAATTCATCTGAAACTGATTATCTTTGGGTTGACATCTTCTACGCCAAAAAGGACTGGGATGGACTGGGTTCAGCTAAGACAATGAAAACCAATCCCCTAGTTTGAGTTTCCATAAATTCATCTGAAACTGATTATCTTTGGCTTAGTTTCAGTGGTTTTGGCTAGTTTCTGCTGAAACCGACTACTTTGAGGTTTCCTATGAAATAAGGCATGAAACAGAGCCTCTAGGAAGAAGTTCTAGGAGTTATGAACCATGGATTCATATTGTTCATGGGTTAAGAATGGGTGTTGAACTCTGTGGGGTCAAATCTCCCATTGTTCCTTAGTAGCTTAGTGGTAGATTGGTTGGCTGTTTATTGACTAGCCATAGATTTGAATCCTGCTTGGGGCCCAAGCTTATTGAATTGAAACCCAAAACAGGTGCATTTTGTTTATTTCTGCTTTGGAGTTTATGCCATATTGAGTTGTTTTGTTGATTATTTAAGTATAGGCTATATATCATCAATTTCCAATATTTGTTCTTTTTCTTTTCTCTCCAATTAAAATAAGTATTGATGATAAACATGACCCTTGATACGTTGAAGTCTTTGAAAAAGCACTTACTATAGTGCTCTCTACGAAGCCTAATGTGAATAGGTAGGTACATGCAACTTATTTCATAGGAATAACATCCCTTTTTATATGAAATAAATATAAAATTTTATAACTATAATTGTTTGGTTATATAACCACTTAGCAATAGTATCATGGGTAAGGGTGCCTAAATTTAACATATATGTGATTTACAGTAAAAAGAACTAACAAATAGTTGCATTAGGCAATAAATGCTTCACAATTACCAATATAATGAATTTTTGACCAATTGAAATTCAAGAAATCAATTATATACACATATAGCTACATTATAGACACATATGTATTATTCTTAGTATGCATTATTAGCATGCTCAATGAATTTCACTTTTAAGCAATATTAACTTAAGCTTCAAATTGTCAAAATTTATATACACTATATAAAACAAAATATTATAAGATATTACTGAAACTAGGTTTTCAAACCTTGGAAGAGGGAGGTTTACAAGGGAGGTTTGCAACATCTATGGTTAAGATAAATATTATAGAAGAATAGATGTTTTGTAGTGGAAAGGTGATTAGATGCAAGGATTCTGAAAGACATGGTGAGAAACATTAAGGTTATCTAAATTGGCATTAATTCAAGAGCATTGAAGAATAGTACCAAGTATCAAAATCTATGCTTAAATAGGTGACATGGATATTGCACTAAAGTTTCTTTGTTCTTCAAACTTTTGTCCTTCATGATTTGTGAGAGTGGTTTAAATGCACTTGTTTTTCAAAATTTTATGTATAAAAAACCTAAAGAATCTATATAAATCAACATATCAGAAAATATTGTCATAAATTCCCTAGTTTCTTTTCTTTGATTTTTTTTTTTGACTAAAACTTCAAAAGTTGGAGTGAAACTTCAGAAACTACCAAAAATGAAACCCCATATGCCCTGCCAAAACCAAAACCAAAACCGAAACTAAGTTTTCAAACGTTGGAAGAGGGAGGTTTAGTAAATCTGTGATCAAGATAAATATTATAGAGAAATAGATGTTTTGTAGTGGAAAGGTGATTAGATGCAAGGATTCTGAAAGACATGGTGAGAAACATTGCGATTATCTGGATAGATGTTAATTCTAGAGCATTGAAGAATAGAATCAGAAATTAAAGCCTGTGCTTGAATAGGTGTCACGGGTATTGCACTTTAGCTTCATTGTTTTCCAAACTTTTATCCATCATTATTTATGACTGGTTTTAATGCACATTTTTGTTGGCTTGAACCTTGAGCCAGAGGGAGTTCATATCTGTGGGACCTGTCAATCAGAATGCCTAATAAGGATATTGGTGAAGGTGAGGTTCAACATTGTGAGGATCAAAATTGGTAGAAATTTATAGAATACTGGAGAGGAGCTGTTTCTATGAGGTCGTGTACTTGTATTGCAGCTTTCTAACCTTTGGAAGAATTAGGGTGTGTTTGGTGCAGCTTCTGCTTTACAAAAGAGAAGAGAAGTTAGGTTTTCTAGCTTCTCCTAAAAGCGTTTTTATTGGCTTCTTATAGAAGCACTTTTCTTATAACTTTACCAAATACTTGCTTTGCCTGAGAAATGCTTCTTTTTTTTTAGAAGGTGCAGAACTTTTGCCCCCTTCTAGTTGCAAAAGCATTTTTTAAGTGATTAGAATCCACGCCCACCAGAAATTTTTTAAGCCCTTATTTAGATCGACATTTTTGAGTTGCATGCTTGCTGTTGTTAGGAAGTAGACCATATGTGTGTTAAAGGATGGATCAATGGATTATTTGCTACTTTATTTCTCATTAATTGAGTTCATATTGTGGTGTTTATTTTTGAGGAGTTCCATGTTTCCATTTGTATGACAAGGGACGTATTAGCTTGGATTTAACATGGTCCCTTCCATTCTGTCTTTCAAACCTGTACTTGCTGGTACTTTGTATCATATGTGATTTGATGGACAATTTGGAAAGGGAGATGAGCAACCTTTTTTATTTTATCACACATTTATGTGGAGATCAAGGCACCAGCTGATTGGTTAGCTAATAAAGGTGCCACATCCAGCACAGTTTCCAAGCGGACCTCATGTTTTTCTTGTGAACTCCTTGATCTCTTTAGAGCTGATGCTGATGGTTGTAGTTTTGGTGATGCCTGAACCCTTTTCCTTGCTAATATTGAAGAAAGTAATTGAAAAAGATGGACCTTCAAAGTGCAATCCACATGCTCAAAGCGTATATAGAGATGTGTTATCTCTTGTTTCAGGATATGGTATGTTGGATCTTCTTTAAATTGGTGTAGAATTTCTGTAAAGTTCCCCTATCTTCAGTCCTTGTTGTGAGTTTTACTTGCTTTTTGTGGTTTTTGTCTTTCACTCACATCTAATTGAGGAAATAGATTTTTTTTTTATTGTTATTTAAAATAATGCTTAGTCATAATCTCAAATTTTTATAGGAAAATAAAAGGGAAAGATAGAACATAAGCCGTTCTTATGAAGTGTCCCAGTCATGCACCTCAGACCCAAGCTTGCTTAATTGTGCAATTTATTATTTTTTGGTACTCCAATTCTTGTATAATCACCTTGCTTAGCTTCTTGTAGGAAACCCAATTTGTCACTTCAGGGTCCAATTGTATTTTTATCTGTCGCTGCAAACCAATGGAAAGTTATGTCAAATCATTTAAATATAACAACGTGAGGTAGGCATTTGTCTCGTGTTCTTCCTATGTTTTCCAAGTTCCATGTAAATGTAAGCATTGCTATTAACAACAATTCCTGCTTCTCTACTTGGTATCAGTTTTTTAATGTTTCCTTCACCATTTTCTCATTAGAAGGGACATAACCCTGGTCATTTAAAATTTCTTTATTTTGTTCTCTAGGTTCTCTTGGCTAACATCTTTTCTTTTCCCTTCAAATGGAAATCCTTGTCATATCCCAGAAACCAGCAAAGTACCGCAGGCAAAAAAATGAGAATCTTCCGGATAACATGTCCAACAACTCGGTCATGAGTGCGGTGGCCCTCATGAACTTTGAGAACAATAGTTAATGCCAAGTCATTGGTAGCTTTTATAGGTTTCTTCCAAGTGTTCAAATAAGGTAGGTTCAAGGCATTATTTGAAATGTTGTGTCTACAGCCTCTAACCGATGAGCTTTTCTCTATATTTTTCATTGATAGAGAAAATAACAATGAAAAAGATAGAGTAGAAAAAAGAATATAAGACAGAACCCAAAATATATTTATCTATCCATCTTTCCGTCTGTCTATCCATTTACCTATCACACACTTTCTTTTAAAACAAGTAAAACAAGTATGTTAGTCTTTTATATGCACTATGTAATACCAACTAAAGGAGAGGAAAAAAATACATTGACAAAATAAGAAGAATTTTTGTCAAATATACCTCATCAATGATGATTTATTGGACTACCTATTTTTCTTTCTTTTTAAAATAGGTAGACCACTTTATATTCACTATGTAATACCAATTATAGGAGGAATACTATTTTTACAAAGAAGTAGTTCACTTTATATATACTATGCAATATCGATTAGAAGAAAAAAAGGTAAAAAATGGCGTCCCAATACACGAAGCTACCACCACTACAGGTTCAAAGAAGGGTAAATGTATGAAGCTTTACTCTTACGAATGAAGAGGTTGTTTTCATATTTCAAACTCATGACACTCGAATTATAATGGAGCACCTTACTTTTCTACCAAGGCCTGCCCTTATAAATGAGGAAAAAAGGTTCAATGACTAAAATTGAGAGATTTTTTATTTTTTAGCATATCTATCTCAACAGTGAATATATATGTGTTCACATCAATCCATAAATCTTCATCTTATATAAACCATGCGCATTACACCTATCCATCACTCGTAAATTTTTTTTCTTCTATTGAATCTCATTCCTGCTTCTGTTCATGTTTTCGAACCGTTCTTTTGGGTTTCGAACACCTGTTTTCTTAAGTTCTAGTAGGTTTTTTTTTTTTTTTTTTAATATTTTGATGTAGTTGATCTGACAGTCTACACATTCTTTGCAGCGTGGTGATCTTTTTTTTTTTTTTCCTTGTTTCTTGTAGCAGTTGATCTTCATCTGCAAATAAACCCAGATTCTAACCTACTAATTACCTAAACAATTAATAGCTACCAGAGACATATGCACTTGACCTAGTGTTTCTCAGGGCTTTTGTCCATCAAAGTTGTTTCATTTACCAATTCTAGTTCATATGTGCCTCTAAATTTTAACATCCTGGATTTGGATTTGCAGGTGAGGGGGCCTTCTTGTGCACGAGTGTTTCTGGATTATTTGTCAGAAATGAAAGAAGATGCAGGAATTGACAAGGTTATGGTTTTGGAGCGTGGCTTTAATGGATGGCAAGCCTCTGGCCGTCCTGTTTGTCGCTGCACTGCAATCCCTTGCAAGGGTGAAAGCCTGTAACTAGCTGATCAGAACGGTGTTACTGGCATCTGATGGATCCATTTACAGCAAAATTTCATCACAGAACAATAAATCATTGCCGAGCTAGACCATGGAGGCGTATTTTGCTTAAGAATTGCTGATTGCCCTGTTGGATTATTTCCGGTTTATGCGAATACTTAGGCTTATTAAAAATATCAGAATTTCAATTCTTAAGGTTTGTAATGGTTGCTTACTTTTAAATTCAGCAAGTACCTCAGTCGTCTTGATGTTCACGAGTCTGATAACTATAATTTCAATTGCCTTGTACTGGTTTTAATATTTTCTCAAACCTCAAAAAAAAAAAAAAAAAAAAAAGATTGCGATGACCAACGTAAAATTATAGCCATACACTATAAGTATGAATTTAATAAAAAAATTAATAAAATAAGAATAATATTTGAAAGTGATGCAACAAATGTATGATAAAAAATATTTGAGAATTTCTACATTTTTATGGATAGATATAGATAAAAAAAATTAATTTAAAAAAATAAAAAAAATATGATTAATAATTTAGAATATAAAAGAGAAAAGTTAATGGAATTAATAGATATAAAAAATAGAAGAAGAATTAATAAAATTTATTTGCATAAAATCAAGTGAATATGTGAAAAAATAAAAAAGATTAATAATTTTAAATTTTAGTATACAGATAAAAATAAAAATAAAATAAAAATTATTATAAATAAAAATTTTAAAAATAAAGTTATAAATATTAAAAATAAAAATAAAATAATTAAATTAAATTAATAATATATATTTTTATGCCTACGTCAGATCTTCTCCCAAAGGAGGAGCCACCTCTTGGGCTTGCTTGCTTTCTTGGGCCCCTTTGTTCGGTCCACTGGGATTAAAATTGAATCAGATGTTACGCTGGATTTAATGTGGGATGGATATCTAAATGAACCGCCGTGCGGGACCAACCCTTCGATTTTCCCAAACAGACCCTTCGGTTGTTATCTATTTATTTAGTTTTCAAAACCGGACGGAGCTTCCGCTTGCAAGCCCGGAAAAAAAAAGTCCCCAGGCATCCGGATCGGCTCCAACCTCTGCCCTTGCCTTCGAGAGATTCTCCGTTGTGCGCAATCATGGAAAGTGCCTCAGATCTCCATGATCTTCCGCTCCTGAGTCTATCTTTCTCGATTCGATAAAAATTCTGATTCGAATTATATTTTGCTAATTGGAATTTTTGATTACTAATTCATAGATCGTGTTGCTTTTTTTTTTTTTTCTCCTTGGGATTTCAGGTGTGCTTAGCCTGCCTTTTGCCCCTTTTCCTCATCCCAGTCGTCAACGCCTTGCCGTTGCTGCTGGATTTCATCCTCGTAAGATCATCTCCTCATATATTTTTTTCCCCTTTATTTTTGGGTGATTTTGACTTTGATTTTTGATTTCTGAGACGAATCTATTGTTTTTGGGTTTATTTTTCGTGACAATTTTTTGATTTAGCTTGGTTTTTCGCCTTTTAGCCGCCTCTTTTCCTCTCTTCCAAAGCTCTTGGTCGGATTTATGCCAATTTCATCTCCTCCCTTTGGTTTTTCGTCCCTGCGAGTTATGCTTCCCGAACTGTGCTATTTTATTATGAATTTGGGACTCCAAATGCTTGTATGGGTTTTTTTTTTTTTTTTTTTTTTTAAAAAAAAAGGATGTTGTAAGGGTCATCTCTGCGGTGGTATAGAAAGTTTGTTGTGGAAGTGCTTATTAGGAAATTTATATAAATAAAGCCTTTTCCACGGGGCGACCCTCTTTATGCTGCCCTGAGGAGGAGTGACATGCTTCCTTGTGCAACTTTGAGGAGAAGGGCCTTCTTATAGGACTCTCCTTTCATAGGTCGTTTATAGACTGCGTCATTTTAATTGGATCTGCAAATTTGTAAAATCACCCAATCATATAGTGACATATTGAACTTAAATATGATGAGTGTAAATATCAATTGTTTCAAATCTCTCTATTATTTACATGATTTTAAGTCCTGCCGGGACATTCCATGGATTGCAGGATAGGTTGAAATACTGTTCTATCATTGTCTCATCATCCCAATCAGCATAACTTAGGATATGTCCTATCCTAAGTGTTGGAATGGATAGGATGGTAGGGCATCTCAATTTATGAAAAAATCAGGATAATGCCATCCTACAGTATTTAACATCTTGATTACTTATGAAGCTTTTTTTTTTAAGAAAAAATATTAAGGGTCTATCTGAATTATCCTATTGCATCGTTGGGATTGAAAATAGTATTTCTAGTTCTAGTATTATAAAACATGACACTTGGCCCAGCCAGTGTTAGCCGGACCTCTCCCAGATCATTCTTGCAAGGAAGAAAAAAAAGCCTACTTAGGTATTTTTTTTCTTTGTGGGATTCGGGCCATCCCACTCCAATCCTATTAATCTTGTGAATATAAACTTGGCCCGGTTTATGTTTTTTTTTCCTCCATGTGATCCCACGATCATGTTGGATTGAACATGGTTATCTTAACAGACCCTAAGTTGTTTTATTTGCTCTCTCTCTCTCTCTCTCTCTCTCTCTCTCTCTCTCTCACCCTCGAACATGCCCCCCCCCCCCTTTATTTCTACCACTTGTTTTTGAATTTGTAGTTACTACTAAAAATTGTTAAACTTATGAACAAAATAATATGTATGTAAATACATGCATCATGCATGCATGCATCCACATCACCACCGCTCTCTCCTCCACTATTCCTATTCCCATATTTAATAAAAACTCGTTAGTTTAGTTTTTTATCATTAATGACCAAAATCAAACTCTCAAAAGAATGGTTATATATATATGTATGTGTGTGTGTAGATTTGGTCAAATGTAGCTAAGTCTAAAATTCGATAACTTTCTTCATCTTTGGATCCATGTGGATCCCGATCCACCTCACCTTTTTCGCCTTTTCCATCCTTAATATAGAATGTGGCAAAGTCTCTCTCTCTCTCTCTCTCTCTCTCTCTCTATATATATATATATATATATATATATATATATATATTTAAACAAAAAATATGCATGTATATATTAGAGAAAAAGAAAACAAATTCATGAGACTATACTAGAGTTTAGGTACAATAAATTTAAGAAAAGATGCAATAATTTATCGATGAAAGTTTGGAGGACCAGTTCTTAATTATGTATGGCAAGTAGACGTAGGCTAAGTCAGGGATTTGCTTGATATAGTTTCATCTGTTCAACATCATCTGAATTTGGGTCCAATATTTGCATCCAATCTAACCTGCTTATAATTTGGGTTGAGCTGTGTCAGCAGCTCTAAATGACCAATGGGGATAATGGATTTGGTTGGGCTGGTCTAGATCCAAATCTGACTCCTTATTCTTAGGTTAGGCTGGGATTGGATATGATATTAGGATATATTGCGGGATAAGTACTCTTCTGAAAACCAGTCAAATTCTATCATAGTTCTATAGAAACCGAAATGAAGTTCTGTGTGTGCATTATAACTAGCTTTCTTAGAAAAATCTATGCAAGCTTGTGGTACTACAGCTATCTTAGCTTCACAATGGTGATCAAGGCAAAACTGGGTGTATTTGAATGGAAATTTTGTTTCAATATATATTTGAAAAAGTTGGGGTGGTTTTATTTGGTTATGCAAATATCTAGAAACATCTTTAATCAGATGTGTAATCATCAAAGGGTGGTCCAATGTACGAGGCTTCTGCTATTTTGAGATCTGGGATAAGTCAAATGTACGCAGCCTTATCACTACATATAGAGAGGTTGTTTCTGTGTTCTAAACTTGTGACCTCTAGGTCATGGTGCAACAAACTTATTGTGGTGTGAAAGCTCACCCTCTAATCAAATGTGTAATCACAGTGATTCATAATATGTCCTCATTGAGAATATTTTAATTGTGCTATGTCTGAAATCTCCTTTAAATTCCTTTGATGAGATTAAATTTTTGTAGGTTCCAATGTAATTTGGAGTATTTTTACTGATAATTTTGACTTTCTTTACTTTCTTTTCTTTTTTCTCAATTTTTAAGTCATTGCATTATGAAATATGTGGAACTGCTTACGAGTCCTTTGGTAATGATTTTTTATTACTCTCTTAGAATTTGGCTTCTTTTTCTAAATATATAGCTGTCCTTATTATAGAATCTCTGCCATATGTCATTTGTGCATTTATTCTCTTTTCCAATTAATTCTTCAATGCATTAATTTAGTAAAAAGGAAAGCATGTTGATGGATCAAACAAACTCATAATTTTACTTCATGGTTCCATGTTGTTTAGCAGTCATAGCTGTTGTTCCACTGCTGCTATTTTTGGATTTTATGCTTGCTTATATGTGCAGCTTGGATTCTTTTTCTTTGGCAGTCCCAGGCTCCTAATAATGTCTGTTATTATGTTGGTTAATCTTCAATGTTTTGAAGTTAAAAATTGTATCAGGTAAAAAGGTTTTGAATTTATTTAAGTTGTGCCTTGCGTTCTATAATATAGCAAAAATGATGTTTCCCTTAATTTTTAGCCATTTTTCTGAATGTGTATAACCAAATGATTGGTAATACATCTGACACTATTTTGTAAAGTCTTGTATATGTAAGTTGTTGACAACTTTCTTTCGTACAATGGTTAATAACATCCTTCTATAATGATTTCATGATTTCTTTTTTTAATGAAACAAATAATAGTTTATATTTTTTGAAAACTTTCTAACAAAGAAATTTTGTATTTTCTCGCCTCATGCTCGTTGATGCTGAAGTTTTATAACGCTAATTAACATTGATCAGGAGACTGGACCTCTACTTAGGCATAAGATGATGTATAGCATGAAGATGTAGACTTATAATGTCGATATGAATCAGACTTTCTAATAAGGATGAATGTCCATGAATGACCTATTTAATTATGAAATATCAACCCATTGAAAGTCGCTGAAAATTTTTTCATTTTTAGTGTATAATAACCCAGTATTGTCTAATGAAAATAATATTGGTGCACGATTGTTTTCTCTTGTTACATTATGCTAACTTGCCAAGTCTATTTGTAACACTTGACCTTTATACACCATTGCAGGGTAAGGTGTACAGACTTTTTGGTTGGGAATACAGGAAACCTGTAAGAGTTCCTCCTGCTTGTCCTTACAAGCCCGTGAACAAGAAGGATACTCCAGTAAGTTCTGTACCTGTGTCTCTTGTTTGATAAAAATGTATACACAACTCTGTTTGGTGCCTAGATTCTTGGGTTTTTGTCAGTTTTGTTAGGAAAATTTGGTTTAGTTTGTCTTTTTTTGGATAGTATAGCAGTAGACAGTGTTTATTGATTCATGATGACAAGTTTGAATTAGTTTTGCTTATTAGAATGCTAGTTGAGACTTTCATCATACACTTGAAAATTAATTTGTGGAAAAAAAAATTGCCCAATGATAGTGTCAACAAAATTTTGTGAAATACTTTGAACAGGTTTTGGTCCATGTCTTTCCAGTAGCCTGTTTTACATGGATACTTATGTCTAGCTCCAAGAATGTCTGTTGGATACACATCAAATTGGATATGCATAAAATATTTGTGTAATTACCTTTTTCTTTTTCAGCTTTTACAGATAGGTGGATAATATTTGACTCTTTCAACAGTGAGTTCAACCCACCATAATAATATTGGAAGTGACCCTTTTTTCCTTCTGAAAAGATGATGAAGGATATAGATATGGGAATAACTTTGTGAAGTAGCCTTGTACCCATCTTAAAAATCAAGAAGATTAAGAAGCACAACAGTGAAAGATCTTAACAAATAATATATTTTAATGTTTTATTCTATAAATATTTAAAAACAAATATATATAATTTAGTATTTTCTACTGCATATCGCTGTATTTTTTTTGCTGCCTTTTAACATGTCAAATACTTGGGCACGTGTCTGAGTCAAATTTTTATATCCATGTCCATGCAACACTGTTGGTGGCACTTGAAAGCAGTGCCATTCATTAATCCTTTTAAAAAAAGTAAATCCTTTGAATAGTTAGAATAGAAGATCATAGTATTCAAGTTTGACCATATTTGCGATATCAGAGGATGTTGTACTGAGGCATTCTAAGTTATTGTAGGAGGAATAGGTTTTGCCAACTTAGTCAACATAGTTATTCAGAAATTCATCAGTAATAAACATGTTAACGTAAACAAACAATAGTTTACGGAATGGATTGAAGTACCATGTTCTTTCCCTTTTGTTTCAGTTCCTGATTATCTGTTAAGAGATCCTAAATTAATTTGCAGTTCTAGATATTGGATGTGATGTAGAGCCAATTTGAAAATCTGACCTTAAAGTTTTTTGAGATCTGAATATGTTAGCTCTGAAGTCAAGAACTCTCTCAAATCTGGAAGTAAATTTTACTGTTTGTTCCAGTCATGATCCATATGAGGCAAAACTCTTTTCTGAAAAAAATCAGTTTATAAAGAAGAGAATAGGAAAATAGGACAGACCTTTATTTCTGCATAAATGTGGCCCCCCATCTTTATTGAATATTTTGTGTGGGCTGTCCACAAAATAATTCTCAACTTTCTTCATATTTACTTTCTACTTGAGCAATATTTCTGCCTCAACATGAGAATGAATAACCCCTTAGTAGCCTTGTCTAATGGAAGTTCTATCAAAGGCACCCATGCTTGTGTTCACATCTAGATCCCGTCTGCATCTCCAAGATTCACTCTGGGCTGGTCCTCTAGCAGATCTGAGGTCTCTTTTCTTTGGTATATGGTTGGAAGGTGGTGAGATCGGTCTCTCCATTCCCTAGGCTTTTTCAGTCTCAAATATTGGAAGAACCCTCCCCCCCTACAGAGAGAGAGAGAGAGAGGATGCCATTACTCTTGTCCCGTAATGCAATGATTTGTAACAAAGGAAGGATTCTTGATAGATAGATGGCTTGGTTTCATGAATTAAGTGGAAAAACATTGATGGACGACACCAATCCTATAGATAGACAAAAAGTTCATTGATGCACCAAGTTCTGTATGTTTAGTTCACCATATTTTCTTGCAAAACATATTGCTTGGGTTGTGTTTCTTTGCTTTCCTTTAGCAGCATTCTTCTTTTTAAATTTAGAATATTTTAGTACTGGATGAAAGATGTTTTGCTTCAACAAAGGACAAATGTTAAAGCATGTACTTAATTATCTACACACCTATTCAGTGTACATGAATCATCTTATCCGGCACGATTTAAAGTGTTAATTTTTTCGTTGGTGAATTTATAATATTGAGTACCAATGATGGCTGTTTGACAATGGATTAGACTCCTCTTTTATTAGAAATATATTCCGAATAAGGAACTTTTAGAGCTCCCAAATGTGCTGGTTGTAGTAGAGAATGAAACAATTCTCATTCGTTATCTGGTAAAGCTAACTTGAGAGTATCAGATAATATAAGCACTGCTACTTCCGCCAGCAGTTATCTTTGCAAGCATGTTTTGGTTAGGACCCATTAATGTTTAAGATCAAGAAAAAAAAATAATTAGCAATCACATCTTCTATTTGTATATCCACACTTATGTTCAACTTGAATTTTTTTCTGATTAACGCGAAGAATATCTCAAGCCTTCTACTATCAAAATCCTTAATTTCAACCCTCTGGATTCTAATACTACCCTCAAAACACATGCGTAAAAATGGTCTAGAATTTCTATTGAGATACTTCAGATTATATTTTGCAATTACATAATTAATGCACTGATAATTGGGTTTTTTGCAGGGTGCCAATGAGACACACACTCAACCTGAACCTGAGAAAGTTGATGGGGATGGTAAGCAAGAATGACAGCGGTCTACCATTTTATTCACTGAATGTTAATGGGAGTTGAACATGAGACCCATATGTAGAGTTCCATTTGCCTGCAGATGGATAACTAGATCTAAATAAAGGAAAGAAAATAATGTAACACCAATAAACTTCATCTCCTTTGCAAATCGTTTGCTACCCTTATTTGGCTTTAATACATCCATTTAAAACATCTAGTGACGGATTGCATTTGTAGAGATGCCTCTGGTCTCCATTTAGTCCGTTACGTTTGAGTTGTTGGGTGGGATGGAAGGCTGTGAGTCGACTCTGATAGATAATTTAGAGTTGATTGTTTAATTTCCCAGCCATGAAGTGAACGCAGCAGCAGATGGCACAGTATAGATAAATACTAAAAGGAATGCTGCTGCAACCATCATTCCATCAAATATCATTCTCAATTGATTGACAGTCACGACAAAACTCCCATTTCTTTCTCGTTTCCTTCCTGGCAGATGAAATTTAACTTGCCTTCTTCCAATAGAAAAAGATTCTGAGCAGGTTGGCACCCCCATTGGCAGAAAGATCAACTGATGCATCATTTGTAACAACATAACAGATACAAAGTGAAACATTATTTGCTACAGAGTACTCTTGTTATTCCTACTACACTGTCATGTAAGTTTATGCTTATAAGATACATAACCAGTAGGTTCACATCTAACCAGTTTCCGTGGCCAATGTTGCTGCCACTGCAGAGACCATGCTGTCGATTCCGCAAATATTATGGCCTCTGCAAAGCCGATAGTATCCATTTTCTCCCCACTGCTTTCCCCACGAGTTCTTTATGATCCAGTATGGCCTGTACCCCAGCCTCAGAATGGAGAACGCTCTCGCTCCGTATCCAACCAGCAGCACCCCATGGTTTAACCACCGCTTGAAGCAGATAAGTGGGCATGAGACACCTCCAATGTACGTCTGCATGAAAACTGCATTCAATCCTACTGCAATCCATACAAAGTTACAAACGATCAGTATAAAATTAGCCAAAGATGTGAGCTTACAACTTGAAAATAGACATGATTCCAATGGATGGCTATACCAGCAAGAGGACCATGATGGACTAGGTTGGCCATGATCTGGTCTTCATCAAGAGGTATGCTGGTGAAATTTGTGACTCGAACGGCAATTTTAGATTTGTTGAACCTGCATTCACCTTGTTTTCCAGTGTAAGGATAGGATTTCTCCTCTTCTAACCCACCTGCTTCCATTAAGTACTTGTAGGAGTTTGTCATTAGGCCACCATTGCACCCATTATTGCATGCATTCTTCTCAACTGCGTCGCACTTCATATTTACAACCAACAACAATCACTAAAACTACTACTATGTATCAGAGCTAAAAAAGAAGAGGAAGAAACAGAAGTTTAGTGGTTTATTCTTCTATTTTAAAGGAAGATTAGGTAGTAGATGCACAACTGTGTGATCACAGTCTACGAGCTGCTGTTCGCTGAGGCTCAGAAGCTTCCCGGTTGCAATAAAGTTTGCTCCTTCAACGGCTCCAGTGGTGCTGAATGCCCAACATGATCCGCAGCCTCCCTGCATTTAGAATACCAAGTTTATTCGTTCACAAAGTCATTTGCAAATTGTCAATGCCATGATTTCATCCTTGATTACTGTCTTCATTGGCGGTATAGAATCATCCCATGATCATCATTCTAATCGGCACATCTCAAATAGCCCTCATTTTAAGTGGCACAACATAATAGGATGACACAGCATTTCATTTCATAAAAAAATTATTTCATGAGATCTAAAACCTTGATAAATGCAAAACAACACCATTGTATCACTATAATTCAGCAAATTCTTGCTTGTACACAAACAATGGGATAATGCAGGTGTTTGAATATATGGCTTTTATACTTGTAGAAATATAAAATAAAACAATGCCAGTAGTGTTGGATAGGAGTAAAAAATTCTAATACACTAGTACTTCAAAATTAAACCAAAGAAAAAAAGAATTCATGTAGTCGACTCTAAATAATGTAGAAATATAAAATAAAGCAATGCCAAGAATTTGGATAAAAGCAAAATAATTTTATCAAGCTGAAGCAAAAATGTTTATATGATTAACTTCAATTAATTTAAAATTAAGACTTTCTTTTTCTTGTCCTATCATCATAGAATGTGATAGAATATAAATTCTGATTCTAAATACACATACATACATATATACATACATACATAACCATATATATATATATATATATTTTTTTTTTTTTTTTTTTTTTTCTTGAGTTGTTTTGAATCCATATTTGATTTTATTAGCTACACTTGCTGGCATTAATAAGACGGCCAATTGGCAAGATTTGAATTATTTAATTTGATTTAGTTTTAGTTCCTGTAATGCTTCAATTTCATTTACTAGCTCAATTAATTTTGTTAGCGAATTGAAATCACGTAACTAAAAAATTTGAATAAAAATTAATAGATAGCAAGTGAATTTAAGTTATAAGCATATATATTTTTTTTTTCATTCAATATAGGATTAAATTTGGGTTATTATTATTTTATTATTTTCTATAGTTGTCTTGATTTAATTTCTTTCTAGTTTTATCAAATGATTTAGTTTTGAAACTCATATATGGCTCAATGTCTGCAACCCAATTACCGGATTCAGTTCACTTAAAATCGAGAGAGAGAGAGAGAGAGAGAGAGAGAGAGAGGTTTCCTCACTTGCATCTTAACGTCCGTGACTGCACCCTTCTCCCTCCAATCAAAGCTCGACGGCAACCCCTCCACTTCCATCCTCGGCGCGGTCGGATACTCCGCGGAGGGGCCGACCCTACCATCCCTCGCCGCGATTCCCATGAACGCCCGCTCGAACTCCTCCTCGGTGAGGTCGGAGAAGGGCGTGATCCCGTGCACCGCCATGGGGTCCAGCGCCTGGTGCTCCACCGCCCTCGCCATGTTCCGCGCGAACACCCCCAGCCGGTACCCGTACTCCTCCCGGCTCCCGTACTCCTTCCCGTATCTCCGCATGAACGCCCGGAATCGCCGCTCGTTGACTCCCACCCGGCGGTGGCCGGCGAGGTCCGTCACCGGCCGGATCTTGGGATCCTCCAGGGTGTCCGATGCGCCTGCGGAGCAGGATAGCAGGCAGAGAACGGCGGCGAGCACCGCGGCGAAGGGTGGGGGGTTTCTACTCCTCTCCATCCTGGGGCGGTTGAATGGGTTTGTCGATCTCTGCTCCCACTTATAACCGGTTCGTAAAGTTTGTGTTTGGGCGTTATTTTTAGTCATATTACAGGTATGCCACGGAGGGAGAACCGGTAAATATTTTTTGTTTTGGAGGGTATTTTGGTAATTTAGCGTTGGTTGCCGACCACCCCGTGGCAACACGCCATGGGTTTGGGCAGCCACGTGGAGCCATTCCGAAATCCACGTGGCACGACGGGAGGCTCTCAGGCCCAGCCCACGAGATTGTGTTTGGGCCGTTTGATGGGCTGTAGATTTAGTAGCTTGGAGAACTATCAATGGGCCAAAAATAAACACAGCTATGCCTTTGTTTGGGCTATTTTTTCAAACTAAACAATACATGTACTAATAAAATAGGTTAAATATTAGATGACTTGACTAAACCTAGCATAGTCTTAGACTTAAGGAGTTAAGGCTTTGAAATCTTTAACCACTCTTTGCACCCCATAGCCATACTTGTATTTGTAGATCAGGTACTAAGAATATTTTGAAATATCAATTGCAAGGGCTTTTTTTTAAAAAAAAAAAAAAAAAAAAAAAAAAAATTTAAGCTTACCCATGGGATTGTTTGGGTTGGGACCATTCATCATCTATCCCAGTCCAGGTGATCCAAAAGGATCTAAAAAAAAGTTTTGCATGAATTTTGCAGGAATTGAAGTCATAACCATGAGGCAGCACTTAGAATTGGTGACATTGCCATCATATAATCATGCCTTAGAGGGTAGTCTTCTTGATCAATAGCAATTACAGTGTCACATAACAATGGTTAATAAGGTTTCACCAAAACTTCAATCTGAGGTTAGTTGACTACATTCAGTTAGACCAATATACACGGTTCCTCAAGATCCATAAGAGCTTGCAAGCTTATTTCTTGTGTTGTAAATTAATTGTAATAATATTAATTATACTTTGGTGATACATGGTGAAACTTTTTTTTTTTTTTTTAAATGAAAAGCTAAGATAAAATTAAGTTTTGGTCTAACAAATTAGTCTTTCTTTTTTGGGATCCGTAAAGGAGGAAGACAAAGCTTTCCATAGATTTATGAAGAGCTATAAAGAATTATAGTTATAGTAAAGAAGAGAAGCAATGTAAACAACCAAAATGAGTTGCAAAAATAATAGAAAGGAGGCTGCCAAAGTAATAATATACAGAGCTAGATTTAAGTTCACAGTCCTCCAGGCCTCTGAGGATCAATTTGCAGCAGATCGAAGTCAACGTTAAGGGGCTGAGGAGGCTTTTGTGGTCAAATGGTGGTTAGCATGTACATGCATCAGGAAGAGCTATCTTAACAAACGACTCATTAATACCAGCAACCATCATTAGTTTTATATTGGATGAAAAAGAAAAATTTGAAGTGTTTATAACTCAAGTTTACATGTTACCAATTAACTTCCATTCGAGTTTTTAGAACACGTTATAAATTGTATTAGAATCGACTCGAGCATGCAGAAGTTAGTATATGGCATGTGACAATGATTCTTTTATTATAAGAAAGAAATTATAATATTTCAAAATAATCTCATATCAGATAAGAAAGAAAAGTTTAAAGTGCTTATAACTCAAGTTCAACATATTAGATTTTGATTAGCTTATTGCATTGTGATTATAATATTCTAAAATAGTTCCATCTCAGTTCAACATATTAGATTTTGATTAGCTTGTAGCGCTGTGATTATAATATTCTAAAATACTCTCATCAGAGGGAAATGAAAAGTTTAAAGTACTTATAACTCAAGTTAGATATTGGTTAGTTTATGACACGTAAAGAGAAGAGAATGTCGTATTATAAAAAGAAAGATTATAATATTTTAAAATAATTTCACATTAGATGAAAAATAAAAGTTGAAAGCGCCTATAATTGAAATTTTTAGTACCATATGATTTTGGTCCACTAATGCATGAGCCAATTAAACTTGGTTGGTACAAATGATAGGAAACATTTGCAACATATGATCATGGAGATTAGCAAAGGTGAAGATAGTGCATAGCACTTACAGGACATGAGAGTTGTTCGCAAGAGACATCACATGAGAACTTTTAGGCACCAGCAAAGCATGCCAATATTGCATCATACGAGAGTTTTTGAGCACAACACTTCAGGGGAGACCATCAAATGATCTAACAAATTAGTCTACTCACAATATTCTCGCTTTAGAATACGATGAATGATGGAATCAAGCTACCATTAACATCATACTTTTGTTTTCTTCAAAGAGTTTAAATTCCAAACTAGTTGGACTCAATTGCACGGCTCCTTTTGCTCCAATCTACTCTGTTTTGGCCACGTGAGGCGACTCTTCGAGATCCGAGCACCAAAGTCAAGACACATGTTGGCAATCAAAATCCAGACCAGATCCTGATTGGAGAAAAGGAAGGATTGCTTCCAAGTTTAGTCAGCTTGGTTTAAAATGGATGTTGAGAGGAGGGGCTTGAATCCCAGTGAAGGTAGTAAGTAGAATGGTCAGTCCCCAGGTCAGAGAAACAGCGGCCATCTCAAAGAAGAGTGTGAGGGATCTCATGACGTTAGGTTCGTTTCACCGTCGTTTAATTAAGACCGCAGCTTAGCTTCAACGGAAAGCAAAGAGCCACCCTCACGGCTCCATTTTATTAGGAAAACCCTCGGTGCCTTCCAAAGGGAGAAAGTTCTGGGAGACAAAAGTTGTCAGGAATATCGATGGAAATGTTTCATTTGATGTTATTTTAGTCGGCCAGATGCAGCCAAAGTCATTGGAGAGGAGGTACAAATTCATTTAAAAAATATTTCTTCCAGTCTAAAAAAAGAGTACAGATAGAGATCGTCCAAAAGCAGGGCGACAAAGACCATAGACTTTTCATGAATCAGTAATGGCTGGCGTAGGACCAAGAGGCGCTTTGTGCCTCCCATTGTTGACGTTTAGAGGCTCGTTTGCATGGAGGTTAATGTGAAGTAAAGAGAGTACTAGAAAGAAGAAGAAAGAAAAAAAAGGGGACTCTTTTACTTCTATTTCTTTTTAACAAATTAAATTTTTAATCTGAAATTGAGGTAGAAAGAAAGAAGAAGAAGAAGAAAGAAAAAGAAGGATTCATTTACTTCTATTCCTTTTTATTAAATTAAATTTTTTATCTCAAATTAGGGTAGAGGGGATAGAAAGAAAGATAGTACTAGAAAGAAGAAGAAAGAAAAAGGACTCATTTACTTCTATCTCTCTTTATTAAATTAAATGTTTTATCTAAAATTGGGGTAGAGAGAGAGAGAAAGAGGAGGAAGGGGGGCAGAAGGAAAGAGAAAGAAGAAGAAGAAAGAAAAAAAGGCTTATTTACTTCTATTTCTTTTTATTAAATTAAATTTTTTATCTCAAATTGGGTAGAGAGAGAGAGAGAGAGAGAGAAAGAGGAGGGAGGGAGAGAGTTTATGATTTTTATTTATTCAATTTTATCTTTATAAATTTATCTAATTTTTTTTAAATAAAAATATATTTGTAATTTTATAAACATGATTTCTCTTTATCCTTCTTATCTCTATTTATCTAAATTTAAATTATTCTTCTTTCTCTCCCCTCTTTTTCAAATAAAAAAATATAAAAGTTACAACCCTTCTCTTTCTTATCCTTTTCCTCAAAAGTTCAAAATAGACTCTTAGGTTTGGAACTTTTACATGAATCTAAGTTCAAGCTTAAAACAATTACGAAGGGTTTGACTTAGACTTTCGGTTAACAATATATTTTCTATGAGGCTTATTTGTATGCGTATTAAATAATTCTTGATAAATTAGATAACTTAGTATGAAATTTTTCTTGTTTATTTGTAAAATGAAAGTCCACCATACTAATTTGTATCAATCATATCGTACTACATCGATAAGGTATCAGAATAATACCGAGTTTTAATTAGCTATACTACTTCAAATCATCTAATACTGAATAATATTATGATTAAAAGTGAGAAAAGAATAATCACTCTATCGACAAGATATATATCATACCATATCAACTTATATTGTATCAGATGAATAATATATCAATACAAGTCTCGATATCAATTCTGTAGACCTTACTTTTGACCATTTTATTTGTTCCTATAATTAATTAGCTGGGCTTGGTTTCAATTTGATGGCAATACCATATTTCTTTTGCTTTGCCTTAGGCTATATTTGAAGATGCTGACATTTGTTCAATGAGAAAATTCACATGGACAAATATATAGAGAAAACGTATTGAAATTTGTACTCAACCACAAAACCAATTCACAATCATTTGTTTGAGAGGTACCACCCTATTGAGATACCAGAGATCTTTTCTTGCTAGAAGATGCCATGATTAAATCTTAATCATGGCATCTTCTTCATGAACCAATTAATTATTGCAATCATTCATGTCCTCACATTCAACTTGACTTAAAAAAATTAAAACATCGCAAGATTTCTGGCCCACCTTAGCTTGGCTCAGGCATCCTTATTTTAATCCAAATTTAGCTCCTCGAATCTAGTTCCAAATATCCAAAACTTGAGCTTTGGATTAGCTGATAATATTTTGACACGTTGCTCATGGATAGGATCAAAGCTTGGGACATGGGATATTCTACGTTGGCCGCCTTGTTGGTGGAGCTCACGTTCCCTTTGGACAAGGCAACCAACAAGAGGGGGAACATGTCAACATGGGGACCAGGATAATGTAGCAGAGTATTATACGATTAATATAGAGAGTTAGTGGTCAATTGACTATATTTTCCCATGGACTTGAGCCACTGGAAGGAAAGCAACATGGATTGGTGGCCTTGGAGTGTTTTACTAATCTCCAGTTTATTGGGTGGTCACAAGAACCGAGTTTGGAGTCCCTATCATCCACTTGGGGATATCACTTTCAGTGGCCTGCTTCATTGTTGTTCAAATCATGATAATTAGTCCACAATGACAAATGCTAGCCTCACTGATGATGTTTAATGCTGCTAAGAAACTGACCATATTTGGTGTATGGAAGGTGAAAGTAAGAGTTGGGATTAGGTTTAGATCTCATAGCATGAGAGTTAATAAATTAGCATCTCTTGACAATGGAGATACTGCTTGGTGTTCTACTTAGGAGTAGGTAAGGAGGAAAATGGAGGTGGGAAAAGGCTTAACCAAGCTGCTTAAGGTCTTAACCAAAGAGGTTTTGTCTTTATTTTGATTATATGTTTTGGGTCTGAGATTTATACATAGACTATAAAATAATATTTGGAATCATGGTTATTGCAGGCCAACTCTTCTCTGGTTTGCTTTAAAAAGAAGTTCTGGTTTTTATAAAATCAGGCATCCCTAAATCCCTCTGCCTCACATTTTAGGCATTTATTTCTATCAATATAATCTTTTTTAAGCCCCAGTCTCTTCCTCTCCTTACCAAAAGAAAGGATGGAGAAAAAAAAAAATCATATATTCAACTTCAATCTACCATGCTTCCTACTTCTGATATAAAATAAAAAATAATTTTGAATCCTAACCATGGGATTCAATGATGAACAATTCATATGATTTTATAGTGGTAACCAGTTTAATCAATAAAGCCGGTAGTGGTGCAAGATGGGGAATGACTAATGCCTTAATTTGATTTGAACTTTAGGGTCAAAATAGGAAAAAGATAAAATTCGATTGGAATGCCATTGAATTTCGACTAGGTGTAATGGGTCGATGTCATAAATTTTATAAACCTCAAAGTTAGAAGGTTGTAATCAATTTAACCGGTTAACCGGTTGCAAGCAATTCAAATGAGGGGTTCAGATTTTAGTGCGGTTTCTAAGGTTTTAAATTAAAAAGTACCGCAGCATGGCCCTTGAAATTCAAGCTCTACTATTGCTATTGCTGTTGTTATTTTAGCAATATTTTTGTAAAGACCAAAAACTTAGGTAAAGTTCATTAAGTGCAGGCCATTCGATTGCTCTTTATCTCTTTCCCACTTTTTCACAATGTCTAAGCCTGGCTATAAAAAAAAATGGAAGAGAGATAGAGAGAAATCGGTTGACCTACACCTAATAAATCGCACCTAAGCTCTTCTCTTTTTGTAATAGTAATAGTTCAACGCTACCATGTAGATGTGCAATGACCATGATCCCTTGGTGACTGATATCTAATATCACTCCACCTCAAGAAGAACTAATATCCAATATCAGATGCAAAATAATAAGTTATTCTATTAGGATTTTGGTTCATACCACACTAGATCTATCATTTATCTGGTCAAAACTTTTAGCAGTCTGCTTGATTGTGTTTTCTCTAAGACACCTTTAATGACATCTAGATTTTCAAGTCCCTTGTATTAGCTGATGAAATTACCTGATCTTAAACAGATTAAGTGTAGCATGTCTTCAAGCATTCTTATCTCCAATCGGTTCTAGCACTAGATTAGGTTGCACAGCTTCATGTTAGCAGAGATCCCTGTGCCTTAGTGAATTAACATTTCATGGATATGAGATGATCAATTGTGTGTGTGTTAGCAGTTTTCGGGCTTTTTTGTGCAGTGGGTCAACCACAGGTTTCTATTAAAGTGAGACACCATTTACCATCAACTATGAGATTTATGCATAAAAGAAATCACTTTTCTATGGACCAGCCAACTTCCTTCCATCATCAATGGTCTCTGAATCCCAAAATCCACCTTGTATGGTTAATTGTTCTAGTTGTTTCCACAGCACAACACATCAGACTATTATGTTATCTTTTATATATATATATATATATATATATATATATATCAATCAGCATCAATGACTTGATACCTATCAAGCTTAGTCAATTGTTGCGGTTTGCCTCTTTATCGTCTCGCAGACAAGTCAATAGGAATTTTTTTATTTTTATTTTTATTTTTAAGTCTAGCCAATGTTTTATTTTTTTATTTTTTAGATTAACAGGACTTTAATCTATTTTGATGTGGTACGCAGCTGTTCTGTAACTAAAAGAAATTTAAGTCTAGCCAATGTCGTAGCAGAGAACTGCTTTTTTTTATTATTATTATTATTTTATTTTTTTAAGGATACCATTCTCTTGCAAATGTTCGTTCCACTCGGCTCTAATTTAAACCCAAAAGACGTGTGATTTTTTTTTTTTTTTTCATATATTGCCTCTCTACCAATAGTGTTCCTCAAAGTTGAAGGCAAATTATATGATATAACTTGACTAGCTAATTCTTATGATGACACATGATGAAAGTACGAAGGATAAAAAAAAAAAGGTTTAATAAGAAAGACTTTCTCTTATTTTATTTTGATTTGATTTTTATTTATTAGATACATTTAAGAAGGGATTAGCTGATTTATTCCAAAAAAATTTCTCTATCATTACTGCATCATCACAAGATTATAATTATCAAACGATGACTCCTCCAAACACCTATAAAAATAAGTCGAATCTTTACATGTACATAAATTTTCTTCCTTTATTTAGATCCTATCTTGTTTTAAAACCTTAATATAGCTACTTAATTATGGTTACCATCATAGTTATCAGGATCGGATCGAACTAGCCAGCCCAACTAGTGAATTGGTGAACCGAACTCTTAATTGGTTTGATTTTTCAATCAAACTAGTTGTATAATTAATTCGATCAAAACCAGATGAATTATTTGAATTTTTTTTAATAGCCTCACTTTGATAAATTTTTTATTTTTTAAAATTAATTTTTAATCAATATAATTTAAATATCAATATTATTTTTTTAAAATTTTTTTTATTATTTTTTTAGACCTAAATCCTACCTTCTCAACCGATCTGGCTCTCTCGTCTCTATCTTTCTATAATTGAACTAAAGAATTTTACCTATTACTTTTGAAAATAAAAGAATAGATTAATTTCAAATATTAGAATGAATATTATATTCTAACGTAGCTTAACTAACTTGATTTTAAAGATTTTAATTTTAAAGCTATAAAATTAGTTAAATTTAAAAATTATTTTTTTTTTATTATGTTTTTAATTTCTATTATGATTTATTTATTGACCTATTGCATGGACTACTATTGTGCCATTGACTCAAAGTCTTTGCACTGGTGGTCATGCTTATCATGCTGCTCTCTTCTCCTTTATAAACTAATCATTTAGCAATGAGCCACACGTGCCATTTCACTTCATGATGGCAGATGTCTGATGATGATGATGATGAAAGGGAATGGGTTTAGCTCACCAATGGCCATTCCTATCCATGATGGATGGTCATGGTGTGGGTCATGCAAGGCATGTTGGGGATTTAATATGTGCATACTTGGGAGGATGCATCTCTCCCCAAGATCACCATCCATGGGATTGTAACGCCCACCATTAGTGGCCGTGGTGAGAAGCTGAATCATTTCCTATTGAGAGACCCACCTGCGATGCTGTGACCATCTTGACCCATTAGTTAGTCAAATCACCTCACAGGATCCGAGCTCATCTCTTTTAACCGGTTCCAGGTTCTCGGCTGAGAAAATGGCCTGGACCAGTCTATATTTTGTGAGTCGGAATTAAACGTCAGGGCAAGTAAAAAGTTAACTTCAGAAAGGTAAAAGAAAGGGGTTGCTTTCGTTCAAAGGAAATCCACTAAAATGACTGCATGGCACTAAGAGGTAGGTAAAGGAATTGTTTCCCACTCAAACTCGTATTTACTTTAACTTCAATCATACTGAAACCCACTGAGATTTCAATGGCAACGTTATAATATTAAGATCCTATTATTTACCATCAACTATCTGTTTGTTTGCTGTTTTCCAACAAAACCTAAATCTCTATTAAAAACGACTGTAGACCATTGCGTCAAAAGAGTGATTATATTCGGAATGCATCAACTTATTTATATTTTTTTTGTTAATTAAGTATATTAATTTATAAAATTTATTTAATTAAATATATTTTTTATGGCCACTAAAGGTGACTTCATGTATCATGCTAATTGACACTATGAACGTGAAGAAAAAAATAAGATGATGCTGATGTTATTGGCATGGAACGAAAAAAAAATCTCTTACATCCAATGCCTGCATGATCCTTCCCTTATAATCACTTTTTACCTCTCATCATTGCTATCTTGGTGCTGCATGGTGCCATTTTAGCTTTTTTTTTTTATTATTATTTCTATTCATTTCTTAACTAGAATGGTCCGCCATACCTCATGGCCATAAAAAAATATATTCAATAAATAAATTTTAAACAATATAATGAGTAGTTCCTATATAAAAAAACTCTCCTATACTATTTTCTTATGATAAGCAGTATATGATAAGTTTTTGCAACGGATGATATGAGTGTATATTGACTGAATAAATATATATTGCATGTACGCTGATGAATAAAAATGTACAGCGAATAAATGTATACATTAAATAAATAAATGCATAAAAATTGTAAGACTAGTTAACAAAAACTCAAAGTTGCAATTGATCACCTATCAAATAGTCCTAAATTTTATGAGTTGATATATTTATTTATTTTTTTTAAAAAGTATGAGAACCTTTCAGGGTAATTTATCTCTTATATGAATTATATCACCTGTTATTTGTCCAGTCTAGCATGATTTGAAGAACAAGGGGCCAACCTAGCATGGTTTGGAGTTCATTATTATTAAAAAAATAAATAAAGAGTCCAAGCGCAGGTGAAGGCCGTTATTCACATGTTATAATAATCTCTTAAAAAGCAAGAAAATCGAAAGTATTATAACATTAAAATAAAAATTTAAAAAATAGGGAAGGGGGATTTAGGTGGAACGTTTCTTGAAGCATCCGCGAAGAAATGGCACGTGAAAGTTCCCACGAGAATCCGGATGGGACACGTGACGGCGGCTCCCCTGTCGCCATCCGACACCCTACACCGACCCACCCCCCTCTGGGCTGCTCTGACTTATGGGTGACCCGTGGAGCTGTTTTTATAAATGGGGGTAAAAATTTTTTTTTTTAATAAAATCGAGGTGAAAATAAAATTTTTTATAAAAATAATGTTAAAGTAAAAAATATTAAAATGATATTTTTTAAGTTAAAAATTATTTTTATCGTGGTCACGATGTAATGTAAGTAAAAAAATATCGAAGCAATATTTCTGAAAACAAGTGAGAAAGGTGTGCACGAGCGAAAGAGAGAGAGAGGGGGGAGAGAGAGGAGAGAGTGCGAAGGGGGGAGAGAGAGAGAGAGGCGCGCACCAGAGAAAGAAAGTGCGAGGGGCCGGGCGCTTTAAAAGCGCCGCGTGCTTTTGAAGCGGGCAGCGCGAAACGTCACTCGATGTTTTTTAAAACCTCGCGTCTGATGAGGATTAATTTTAGTTTAAAAAACGTTATTTTAAATGACGTTTTTGTTTTCACTCCGAATTTGTTAAAAAAATAATTTTTTATTACATTGACAAAAATAACTCATAACCCGTGCGCTCGTCCGAAATATCGGCAAACGATATATCGTAATCTCGGCCAGTCCAAACTCCTCGCAGGTGAGATATCGCGCTGTCGATCTCATCCGCACCGTCCTTTCCCCGAGCCGCGATCGCACGTGTCGATAATAAGACGGAGCCCGTTGAGCTGTAGACGTCTGGGCCGTTCATCTGCCCGGCGCTGACGTTGTGATTTAATATTTTTTTGATGAGACAGAACTTTTTTTTAATTCTCTCCGTAAGCCATGACTTCATTAAACTACGAAGATTTTTCTTTAAATTCGAAATTTTTGTAAAAAAAAAAAAAAAAAAAGCTAAATACTGACAGATAAATCAAAATTTATCATATTTTAAGGACGTTACGAGGAGAAAAGTTTCTGCCCAAAAAAAAATCTAACAGTAATTAATAGTAAGTAATTTCAATAAATAATTTGTTCAAGACTATTATTTGGAAAAAAAATAACTTTTTTTATGAAATAATTATAACAAAACAAAAGCCTTCGTATTTGATAGAATTTAAAATGGCTTATTTTATATATAGGAAAAAATTTGAATTTATTTTATTATATAGGAACCGAGTCGAGTACGAGATATCGAGATGTGCTTCGTCTCATTTTCTCTTAACTACTCTTCTGCTCTTTAATTAATAAATTAAATGTTATTGAAACTTTAGGTAAAAGGAGAGCCCTAAGTAGGGAAGAACGACCTATAAGGGTCGGTCGGCAGCACAGGCCCAGAGCAAACCAAAGGAACCCTGGGATAGGGATTGAGAGGAGAAACAAGGCCAAGTAAAGAGGAGGAGGACCCCCACTTCCTCTCCCTTCACTCCTCTCCAAATCCTTCTCTTGTTTTGTGCTTTCTCTGATGGATATTCCACTCCTAGGTGGAATACAACCACGGTGGCTCTGAATCCCCTGCTCTCGCCAATCAGAAGGATAGAAGGGGAGAGAAGGGTAGGAGGAGTGGTTTAGAAGAAGGGAAGAGGGAAGAGAGGAGAGTAAAATAATGGAGATGGGCGTCCCTAGCGACGATGTGGTGGTCATCCGGCAGCCGGAGAGCCCCGGCGAACCCAGTGTGATCGTCATCAGCTGCCCCGATAAGACCGGCCTCGGCTGCGACCTCTGTCGTGTGATCCTCTTCTTCGGACTGAGCATTTTGAGAGGAGGTGAACCCCAAGTCCCCCCACCCAAATTTCTTCCATTTTTCCTCTTCTTTTTTCTACTAAAGATTTGATTTTTATGACCTGCGGGTTCGATTTTGAAGATTTTTTCTCCTTTCTAATAATGGTTGGATTATGATGTAACTTCCTATTTTGCTACTAAAGATTGGGTTTTTGAAAGGATTGGTATGGAAATTTGAAGTGGGTTTTGTGTTGCTGTAGATGTGAGCACGGATGGGAAGTGGTGTTATATAATTTTTTGGGTGGTGAGGAGAGGGGAAGGGTCGACGAGGTGGGGGTTGCTGAAGAAGAGGCTATTGGGTGTGTGCCCGGCGGTGTTGTCAGTGTCAGGACTGTATAGTATCTACTACAGACAGCAGGAGATGGCGGCATCGCAGCAGGGGGCACAATTGTTTCTCCTAAAGTTCTCGTGCTATGATCGGATGGGCCTTTTGCATGGTGGGTGCTTACTTTCTTGCCTTTGTTCTTGTTTTTCTAAGTTTTTAATTTTATTTAGGCTGGAGGCGTTGTCCTTATTTCTTGTTAATCTTGAATTAGCTGCTGCACTTGTCTCTTCCTTCGTTCCTCTCTTTTCCTTCAGTTTTTCCCCCAACTCTTGATGGTTAAGTTTTTATTTTTATTTGTATTTTTTTGGTTCTTTTGGAGTAACTAATAGGTTCCCCTTATTGATTTATTTATTTATTTATTTTGGGGTTGGGGGTGGTTTCGGAATCTATGTTTGCTTTCTTAATTGATGGAGATTCATATTCTTTCCTAGATCTTGTTAGAATTAAAATTTGTGCGAATCAAGTGAAGATTCATATTCTTGATTTTTGGATATGATATTTTGCTATTTGATCTAGATTATCTTCCTATAATTCTTAGAATTGAAACTATGTTTTCAATGCTTTATTTTTCTGGATTTATATATTTTTTTCCCCATGGCTTTCCTATTTCTCTCTTCTAGATTTTTTAAAATTTTTTTAAAAAATCTAATTAAGGAATCTAAGCTTTTCAGGTATTGATATATCATTGTTGATTTTCATATGCTCTATATCAGAAGCAACTGCCTTCAATATGAGAATTCAAGATCTATAATTTGAAACTTTTGTGGCAGATAATTTGAGTTTATAATGCTTGTGAGGTTTTACAGATGTGACTCAGGTACTCTGTGAGCTGGAGCTCACTATAAGGAGGGTGAAGGTGTCGACCACCCCAGATGGGAGAGTCATGGACCTCTTCTTTATCACAGACACTAGGTGTCATATGATGCCCCTCTCTCTCTCTCTCTCTCTCTCTCTCTCTCACACACACACACACACACACACACACACACACACACACACACAATTGTGATATTTATCTCTCTCTCACTGAAATAAAATGAAAATCTACTTTCATATTTTGAATTGCTAATCATATATCAGAAAAGTTTAGGCCCATTTAGCATTGATTTCTGGTTCTTCCAAAAGTTGAAAAAAAACTTAATAGGAAAACTTCCAATTTGAAGCTTTCGAGCAAAATCTCTACTTGAAACATGTTGAGAAGTTGACTTGAAGGTCATGAGTTCAAAATATGAAAGCAATCACATTCAATATCATTATATTATGTATAATAATTATGTAATAATAATAATATATATTAATATATTATTACAATAATACATTATTATATTATAATAATATTGTTATAATATAATGATATCACAAAAGATATTATATTTTTATAAGCTACATAAAAATTATTATTTTTATATTACTTAGATTAAAATAACAAAATGAATAATTTATAGGTTAAGAATATTTTGTAATAATTGTTTGATATAAGCAATTGAAAGTACCTTGTAATGTCTTTATCATTTCTTGTTATTAAAAGCACTTTTTAGTTTAATTACCAAACAAATGTTAAAGTTGCACAACACTTTAGAAATTTAGTTACTAAATATTAAATAGTTTTTTTAATTAAAAGCTTTGCTATCTACAATAATACCAAACATGACCTTAATGTTTCAATAGAAAATTTTAGTCCCTGAAATTTAAAGGAAAAATTAAGCTGATACCCAACTTGATTAGCTTATATTCACATGAAGAAATCGTAAAATTTGATCAAATCAATTATTCAATATGAAATGGTTTTCTATGCTCAGGTGATAAATTTATAGAATCTGAAGAAGTTACAAGTGAAATTTAATTTCTCAAGAGCTAAAGAGACTATCAGGATACTATGCTTGTGCTCTACGAGAAAGTGGCGTGGCTGTGTGTCAATGCATGTGTAACAGTGACTGCTGAGAATTGGGCATGTACCATGCCAGTGCAAGCTGACATGGCGCTAGCACTTACCACTTAAAATCTGGTGCAATGAAACCATTTTAATGCATTTAACTTCTATGTAATGAAGTAGTCCTAGGCTAGTTTCTTGATGCAACTCTTTGAAAGCTCCTTGTCAAATGAACTTCTGAAACTGTTCCAACTTTTAGTGACGTGAGAAGCTCAGGACTGACTTATCTTTCCTTTCATTTTGTTATCAGCTAAAAGACTTTGTTTCTGCTCGTTTAGATTGCTTGGAGTCTTTGTGTTGCTTGTTGTAGATGTTGGTTTTTCTATTGAGGCATATTTAACTCTTGCCTTATCTTTTGATCACATTTTTTCCATATTGTTTTCAGGGAACTTCTTCATACAAAAAGGAGAAAGGAAGAGACATGTGATGCGTTAAGAGCTGTTTTAGGGGACTTCATGTCAAGTTGTGACATTGAAGTGGCTAGTGAAGAGATTGCCTCTTGTATGCAAGCTTCACCTTTTCTTCCTCCTGCAATCACAGAAGAAATGTTTGACTTGAAGCTTCCTGAAGAACCATCCAGGGAATCTCCTTCCCCAACTAATAATCCTTCTGTCACAATGGACAATTCCCTTAGCCCTGGTCATACGCTTATTCAGATCTTTTGCCGTGACCACAAGGGCCTCCTATATGACATTATGAGGATTCTTAAAGATTATAACATCCAGGTAACAATGTCAAAGTCATATTTTATAAAGCATTTTCTATTAGACTTATGGTTTGTTTTTCACTATTTTCATCCTTGATATAATTATCATTTGTCTGCACTGTGCTTATGTATGCTTATTTTCAAGTTTTTGGTGAAATAATTAGATGCATCTAGCATTACCAAATATAGCTTTTTATCATCAGATGATGTTTTCCAAATTCATTCAATCATGATAAGCAAATTTCTAGTTGTGGCGATGCACTGCAAACCAGCCATCTCATAAGGCCACCATCATACAGGTTGACAAGCCTTACAACTGATTGTCAATTTAATCCTTAATAATTCAAACCAGAATACTCCAACTCTTCTGTCAATTTTCATCTTTTTAAGATTTCATCTATTAAGCTACTTATCATACCAACTTACTTAATCAATACATACTCCTTGAATAGAGTCATCATTGTTCCAAGGCATTGTCTGGTGTGTGCACAAGCATGCACATATAAATGCTGACAAGCGCATGTATGCATGCGCTCACATGTGCGTATTCTTTGTACTGGTAATAATGTACGTCTTCCATGGTGATTAGAGTTTTCCTATTTTCAGAGTAGGGTGATTGCCTCGTGTACTGTGGCATTTATGATGTATATTTTATACATCTAATTATTACTCTCCGAGAACCGTATTTCTATCAGCTTGTTGATATTGGAATTTTATTTCCTATTGCAATGCTTGAATATACTGTTAAGCATGCATAGTGATGCTTATATAAGGGGAAAAGTTTTTCATCTGACAAAGTTTTGTATCTTTTCTATATATGCATATACATTGAAATGCTTGTATCCAATGTATGCAGATATCTTATGGGCGGTTCAATGCAGCCCAAAATGGAAGCTGCGAGCTCGACTTGTTTGTGATACAAATGGATGGGAAGAAGATTGTCGACACAAACAAGCAGAGGGCATTATGTTTACGCTTGAGAATGGAGTTATTCAGTCCACTTAGAGTGACTGTGGTGAGCCGTGGGCCTGATACAGAGCTCCTAGTTGCGAATCCTGTGGAATTATCTGGCAAGGGCCGCCCTCTTGTTTTCCATGACATCACCCTTGCCCTCAAAATGCTGCAGACACGCATCTTTTCGGTATGTGTTTGCCTACTTGCATCTTTATTGACCATATGCAAGCTCATCTTGCCATTCTCTTTCTTTCTTTGATGTTGCGTTTATGTCCTTACAATCCACTGACATATTCTGGAATTCAAGTGCTTGAAATGTTCTTGTTTTTATTTTTTATTTTTCTTTGGAAAATGATTGGTTTCGTGATAAAATATTCAAGCTAAAATATGATTTTTGATTTTCAGGCTGAGATTGGGAGGCACGTTGTTGGTGACAGGGAGTGGGAAGTCTACAGAATCCTCCTCGGTGACGACTATGAATTGTCTGCATCAAAGAAGGAGATAGTAGATGGGGTGACCAAGATGTTAATGGGTTGGGTGTGATGGACATCAACGGTTATTTGCTTCTAAGCTCTGACAACTGCTAAATCCCAGCAGGCTTCATAGAGGTGGTGACTAAGATGTTAATGGGCTAAGCATCAACACTCATTTGCTTCCAAGTTATTAATTCCTAAATCCCTGCAAGTAAATGAGCTTCTTTTTAACCTATTTTTTGTACAGCATATCTTGTGTGTATATATAATATTTTTTTTAACTTTAAAATCAGTGTGATCTATAGCCTTTTATGTACTTTTTCTTACTTGTATATAATAATTTCACAAATACTTGTGCGCCTAACTAGATCGCCGCAGACTAAAGAACATACCGAGGAAACAGAAATTGTAGCTGGTATGACCTTGTAAAATGTGGTAGAGAAAAATATATTTGTTTAATATCAACTAAGCTTATTGTAACAAATTTATGGTGTATTCATGTCTTATTTAATAATACCTTTTGCGCTGCTTTGAAACGGTTGGTTATGCATGTGAACAAGTTTCTGGAGAGAGTATTTATAGAAGATAATTTTGAAATATTTGAACTATCATTTCAAATTCTTCTAGTGAGGTTGTGGTTCATTACTGCCAGCTTCTGGCCATTCCTTCCACTCTGCAAGCATGCTGGAAAACATCAAATGGCAGTTGGAGTATCCCACAAATTTTGTGTGGAAGAAAAATGTCTACATTTATATCTATCGAAATGTTGATTATCTGTTTATTGGTGCCTGATGTAATGACAAGAGATATCATATTATATATTTGCGAAGTTCTCATCTGAAATTCCAGAAATATTATTAACATATGAAAGTTCTTCAGATGTAATGACATATCTTTCTTGATAATATGCTCTTTTCTTGCTTAGATAATTATTCCAGAAAAGTCAATAGTACAACTTGCTAAAATTCTTCAAAACCTCTCAGTTTAAAATCTTTTTTCATAACAGAGATGGTCCATGTTTAACATCAAAAAGAATCATTGGAATATTAAAAAGATAGAACCTTCACTCATTATGTTTAAATTTACTTCATTATTTTCGGAAAAAGTTGGGCCAACCAATGCATCACTAAATATACCACAGCAATCTTCTTGGATGTTCAACAGAGCAAATGTCATTCCTGACTCCTTTCTTGAAGAGCATCATATGGAGGTTGTTGATCGTTTTAAATGATGTGTGAGTGCACGTGTGGACGTGTGTGCGCACGCGTGCAAGTTTCATTGAGTTGGAAGAATCTTTGTAGGCCAGTCACAAGTTCCATCTTGTTGACCATGAAGCAGTACATGGAAGCAAAGCTGCTATGGCTTCTCTAATCGCTGCAACTTATAGCTTGGCAATTGGCCGAGGTGCGTCGATCAATCAGTATACAGGGCAAACTTTTCGCTTGGCAATTGGCCGAGGTGCTTCGATCAATCAGTATACAAGGCTTGAGATGTTGACACTTCGTTCAAGATATAACTCGACTTGACATCGGCGGGTTGATCGCAGAATTTCTTATCAAAGGTTTGATCGGGTGTAAAGTAATGTCAAAGTTGGATCCGAATCTTTTCTTTTTTTTTCAAGGTGAAGGCAGTCATGCCAGCAGGTACCATCAATCCGTACTAAATCATTAAACTGTGGTTGGATGTCCCATGTCAATAGAGGAGACACCTCACTACATGATGGCGTGGGGTCTAAAACTTCCATGAGCAATAATAACATTGCAATGGATTCTCTAAACCCTTGCACAATAATTCAGGAGTTAACAAATTTCTAATCTTACCTCATCAAACAAGCAACCATTGTCTCTTGTAACTATGCAAGCACTAGCAAAAGTAAAAGTGATGCACCAATTTCCATTATTGTGACATTGATTACTTTAAGCTTTCATTTACACTATGCTCCATATCATGATGCACAGTGTTGGCTACAGTGCTAAAGAAAGAGGAAGTCCAAGGTTCGAAGGAAAGACCATGGAAACTGAGAGAAGAAGGCTGAACATCTGATGATCCTTTCTCAATCTCCCTTATTCTTAAGAGACTCCTTTCTTAATCTCCCTTATTCTTAAGAGACGCGGGACACCAACAATCTCGCTCTCTCTTGGAAGCAAAGCCTGAACTCATAGGCTTGATATGGATGCTTAATCTCGCAACAAAGCTAGATCAGCCTATAAAAATAAAATAAAATAAAATATTTATAAATCAAATTTATTTACTATTACTAATTATCTATAAATTTTCATTCAATTTTTTAAATCATAAATACAGTAAAATATATTATTAAAAAAATATTCTTTCTTTTTATAAAAGCAATTATTACTTATTTGATATTTGACTTTGCTTTTTTTTTTTTTTTTTTATTTTCCAAAATTCAAGAAGGCATAGGACTACACCTCGTTGGCAAATATGTTCTATGGAACCTTTTATTTTAAAAATCATTGGAAAAATTATTTTGGCAGCAAAATTTTATCTTCTTTAAAAAAGGAAATTAAAATTATCGAATGGACGGTGTCTGGTGCAAACGCCGTCTCCCACATTTTCTATAAAGTTTTTAATTCATTTATAAAAATAATTTTTTTTATGAAAAATATAATAAGAAGCACGCGCATTGCACGGCCTGATGCTCTCAGTTTAAACGGCCAAGTTTATTAGAGAGAGGGCGCCCTTTCAACGACTTAGTCCGCTTCGGGGAAAGCTTTGGAGACGGGCCGGAGGAGTTCGGCAGGAGGGGTGGAGAGGAGAAGGCCATGGAGTGCGCTGCGAGAGGCAGGGGAGGGCCGTGCGCCCCGGGCCCGCCGACCCGTCGTTGCGGCCTCTGCGGTGCCGTCGCTTACTGCTCCCCCTCCCACCAGGTTCTCTCCCGATTGCTCTTGCTTTCTCGTTAAGAGATTCTTCTAGTTTCGTCCTCCCTTTTCGTTAATATTGTTCCTTTGGTTTAAGAGGCAGGGGCTGCGCCGCCTATGATCACATGAGGATTCCAAACAGTAGAATAAATACGTCGAACACTTGCGTCTTAGGGTTTAAGTTCTTCTTCTCGCAAGCTATTTTGAAGAGATATAATGGCAAAACGGATCTCCAAGTTGTCTACTTAAGTTAACGGTGGGTGAGAACTGATAATAATCTCTATTCAGCGTACGGCTAATAAATGCGTCTATCAGATGTTTGCCAAATTACCCCACCGACCCATGACTCTATGCTTCCCTGCTACAACTGAAGAACTAATGTGACACTCACGGACTGGTGGAAGATGACTAGCGGTCACAAAAATAAGCACTTTACGTAATATATGTAACGGTCGCTTGATGAAGTGAAAACCAGAATTGAGCAAAGAATTGAATATTAAAAAAAAAAAAAAAAAAACATGAAAGAGACAACTAACTGTTATTGCCTTGAAATAAGACCTAATTCATATGCTGATTAATTCCAGTTTTGTGATGTATGCCAAGATTTAAGTAACTTACGTTATAGAAGGAAGATTAGTGGAATAGACTATTATTTTACATGGAAATCTGATGAACTGATGGACGTTAAAACATAATAATAGTTAAATCCAAAAAATTACAGCATGATCCTGTTTATATATGTTGAATGTAAAATACTGCAATATTGGTTACAGTTTGTCTAAACTATGATTTTCATATTGAAAAAAAAAAAAAAGAAGAAAGCAATGTCAATGACTCTTTTCAAGCTGATGATGGGACAACAGCAGAAAAGGAAAGGGGAGGATATAGAAAAATGAAGAAAAGAAAGACTAGAAAGATGCACAAAAGGACCAGTTTGGACAATACTTATGTGAATTTGATGTTCTAGAATAAATGTTCAAAATGCTGCAATGTCTTTTTTTATCGAGTTATGGTAGATATGGTTCAGAGAGTGCCATGCTTTTAATTGGGATCCTTCTTGTATCTTATATATCAGAGGTTGTTGCATGCAAAGGGTGGAATTCTTTTTCTCTTTATCTCCTTGAATTTGATGATTGCTATATGGGCACTTTCAATACATGTGACCATGCATAATTTAATGTTATTGGTGTCAACTTTATTAGTTGTTCAAGTACTTAGGAAAAATCTTTAGATAGTATGGCTACTATATTCGAGTATAGAAAATCAGTGCTAAAAACTTTTCATTCTCTTGTTTTCGTGCATATATGCCAGCAAATGAAATAGGATTAATGCAATAATCGTTTAACATGTTTTCCTCTCCCAGATGTTACATTGGAATGAACATAAAGAAGAATGTGCAAGGCTTGGAGAACAGATGACACATGCAGATTTTTTGAATGATTTCCCCTTTACATTCTCTATGGAAGCTACCCACTCGGTAACTAGCATGTGTTTGTTTAGCTTGGTTTCTATTTATTATTGATAAAATAATAGCTTCTGTCATTCTGTGTCCTAGATCATATTGAAACTTAAGGATGCTATACTTTTTCTTCCCGAGTTCTGCATTTTCATACGTTTAAACTTTTGCCAATTGATTGCTGAATATTTGCTATAGGGAATCTACTGTATGCAGAAGAATCCTGATTAACATGTTTTTATTTCAAAATTTGTTTTTAAATCATATTGTTCTTAATATTCAGCAAATTTTAGAGGTAATTTTTAAGAAAATGCTTTATATCTATTTATTTAACAAAAGAAAATATATTTGCGAAACTAGGCTCTCTGCATGCCACATCAGCTTTGGCTGTGCCGAAGCATGTTAATGAATAGCAATTCTTTTCTAATTTTGTAATATGAATGAAATTGAGTCTCACAGCCTTGATTTCGCATCTACATATTATTATACAATGTATATGTTATTCATTCTTATTGCTGATGGTGTGATTACCTTATTAATGAATGAACGACTTGTGCATGTATGTGCATTTCTTTTTTATAATTTTTGGTAGTTGCCCTAATTAAATGGGTTGCTTGTTTCTTGATTTCCTTCCTCAAACTTCTTCTCATGTCATAGCTGTGAGTCCAGAAGTGTATTTGGCTACTTGCAGTAAAATGACAAAGCCCTCTCAAAATTTTTATTCCTGGTTCTGACTTTAACTGTGAGATTTCCACTTTAAAAGGTTTGAAAAGATTTGAAAAACATTAATTCTATTAAAAGTGAAGATCTAGCTTCATCATGCAGCCAAACATGTTCTATATGCAGAGTTGATCAGTTCCAATTGTCCCAGGTGATATAGAGCATAGACAACAAAAAGCAAATGCTCCCGAGACCATAGCTAAAATTACTTTTCTATTAATTCCAACTTATTTATGAACAAGTTATTTAGTGGATTTTTTTTTGATAACTCTTGGACTTGGACATATTTCTTGAATGAATGGATACTAGAGGTTCATTGCATATTTTAGATTTATAAAATATTTTGGGTAACTAGAACCACCATCATCAAGCTCTTTTATGTTGGCATTGGGAATCCTTATCCGCACGAGTTCATTAGCAATGTTATTTGCATGGAAGATTGAAAGCACATAGATAATGTTTTGGCCTTCATGTTATCTAGTGAAGGGGTATGAGAATTTTCAACCGCTAGTATATCTAAGGGAACTATGAAATTGGGAGCATGGAGAAAATTCAATGTTTTGGTCTTTCTCAATTTTTAGTCTAGCATCAAAAAGTGCTTATTATCTCAGAGATGAATTGGTGAGCACTAAATTTTAGACTTTGAGGTCATGCGTGAGAATCGGTGCAGTGGCACACTTTGTGTTGTGTGTTCTAGTCATATGTAAAAGTTTATGTAAAGTAGTTGTTATCTTCTAGTTATCTTCCTTTAAAAAGGTTGTAGACTAAAAAAGCATTTCATCTGAAATTCTAATTTCTGGCTTCATAATCTTGATCATCTAGCATTTCTTAGCTATTTGGGGTTACCTTTATGGATCCTCATTCACCAAGTATTCCTATCTAGGACCATCTATGATATTATTCTAATTTTCTCCATATCCTTCCTCATAGTTTCTATCAATGTTATTTTAGGTCTTCCTTCCCACCATACAACTTTCCCACGAATTAAAGTATTTCTCCTTATAGGAGTCTCCTTAAATCTTCATTGTACATGTTGACATCATCTCAATTGATTTTTCATTACTTTGTCCTTAATTTGTACAACTACTTCAGCTATTCAAATATGTTTTCCTCATTTGTCCTTAATTTTTGACTTGATAATAAGCAACAATTTATTGATCTTAGTATGATATGCAATGATATATAGCTATCAAGTGGTGATTTGCTAGAGATGATTCAAAGTTTTAGCTGAAAGTTGGATATTGAAATCAAAATGTTTCGATTTTGGTTCTAACTAATCTGAAACCATGTTTGGTTACTGCTATAACTAACTGATGCAGCGAAATTTCTTTTATGGATGTGAATTTCTGTTGCTTTCATGATTTCTTCATCTCTTCAAATATCAATAAGCTTTTTGTGCAGTTAATTTTGAATTTTGCAAGTCTAGAGAAGAATTAGAAACATTTTGATAAAAGGGTTTAAAAGATAAAGAAGTAAATTTGTTGACACATTTAAAAGAAAAAGAAGTAAATTTGTTGACACATTTTGATACTCTAGAGCCTAATTCTCAAAGACGTCAAGCTTTTCGCCAAACAATTCATGATATGTTACACTTTTAGCTGATATGAAATATGGCTTTTGCTTCTTTATGTTTGAAAATATAACTTTTGATTGTTGAAAGTGCTAAAAATTGGTGCACCTAAAGTCCTCAAGAAGTACAACATATCTCAGGATGATGTCTCTTCATTTTCTCTTTTATTTTGGCCTTTTCAATTATTTTCATATATGTAAATTTTTTCCCAGAAAGTATTGATACTGGGCAGATACTTCTAAAAACAGTGAAGCTGCAAAACAGAAAATCATTTGGTGGCATGGCTGAAACTGTAAATAACTTTCCAAATCTGGTTGTGTGAATTTCACATTTTTGAAATATTGTAAACTTAACGTCGCTAACTTTGTTTTTAAGAAATGAACTTATGTATCTTCAAACTACAATCTAACACAATCCAGTTTCAGCAGAAAACTATTTTTCAAATATTATGATTTTTTTTGAAATATCTCATATATCTATTATTCATCTCTATCTTCATAAAAAGAGTTCTTGATAATTTCTTAATTTTTGGTTTCATAAAATGCTGAAATTTCATAATATTGCTGTAGCTGATGCTGAAAAACCAGGACTTTGGAATTGTAACTCCAATTTCAGAAAAAAACCAAATTTTTGAGAGCAGGTATCACAGCCTGAATACCATGTGGACACATGAAATGCGAGATCTCAGTCATGATTTATATGATATCAAAGGAATCTGGACTGAGGATTCTATTTTTGAAAGATATCAGCAAAACAGCACCTATTGTCATGTTTTTGTATTCAAATTCTGTTTCCCTAATTATAATAATGCAGGTATCAGGAGTCCCTTTTTTCATGCTCTATGCAAACTACAGGGAACGTACTTTCAGCTTGTGGTACCTTTTGCACTTCTCTGCGACACTTACACTGATATGGCAAGGGAGAAGCTTAGATTTTTGATATTTTTAGGTCCAGACCCTGGTCAGAGCCCATTATATGAGAAAGTCTGATGTACAGGCTCGTTTCATTATCTCCTTGTATGTCTATTTGATTAAATATATGCAGCGGTGCTGCCTTCATGGTAAAAGATACTTGTGATGTCTCAAACATTGCTACCCTTCTCTTTATGTGCTTTCCACTAGTTTTAGATCAGTTTCAGTATTCAAGTTGGTTATATAAGCTGCAAGTTAAAGTCCCCATCAATTTGGATCCATTTGGCAACTTGCTAGCTCAAGGGATGTGCTCTTTTTTTACTGGCTAACCATGCAAAACCTGGAAGCATTGTTTTTTCCTTATCTATGGATAATCCACTTGTCTCTGCACAATTTTTTCTACTAACCTCTTGCATATTGTTCTAGCTGCATTGCTTTATAGCAACTTTTGATCATTTAGGTGGAACTTCTAATTTAATTTTTCAGTTGCTTACAATATCTATTTGTTTCAACTCACAGCTGTGTTCGTTGATTTTTAACTTTTCAGCAAATTTCTTTGACACAATAAGCAAATTCCTGGATGTTGTCTCTGTCAAGTTTTTTGATTTTTTTCAATGTACATCCGCTAAAGAAAGTTTTGCCATTGTGATCATTTGATTCTTTCCTTTTCAACAATCTTGAGGAAACTTTGTTAGCTACTTTGCTTGATGGGGACTCTCTTTTTTTCTTCTCAATTGTATTGGACCTCCTTTCAAAATTTTCTGCCATCTTGATTTTTTTTCCTTCAAAAGTTCAACAAATAAAGATGATTTCTGAGCTTCAAACAAAGAAATTTTGTGATTCTTTCTTTCCAGAATTTGCATGTTTGAGCAGCTGAAGTTAGTTTGTAGATTGTTATAAATTGATCTTTTCACACTGATCACTCTTTTAAGTGCATTTCACCTATAAGATCATCCCTTCACAAACATAATAAGGATGGTTAAGGCATTGTCTATAATTTATAAACAGGATGTAGCCTGCAGTACTTCTTTTTTTTTAAATTTTCAGCATGAATAATTGGGTGTTGTTAATGCTAGACTGCTTTTGAGACTTCATGAATTGGTGAAATTATAGTTATACAAGAACTTATTGCAATGCATGTTGTAAGGTCTGAAAACTGGCAATATGTCTCCTGCTAGATAGTTGATGATGTAAACTATCAGAAAGCATCCACAAGATGGTCCTTAATGGCGCTAATGAAAATAACTTCCGCATTTTGACTTTTAAACTTAATATATTGATTGGATATATCTATTCAAAAGTAAGCTCTGCAGTCTTAAGTCTGATAATCCTGTGATCTGATTGTTGACACTGTATGTCTTTTCCAGATCCCACTTTTTGGTTAAGATGTCACTAATACTTCTGGTTGTAAGCTTTCCTTGCTGTCAGCAATATTTATCTTCTTTTCTTCCAGTTTAGGAACATTAAGATTTGGCAACCAGAATTATTCCTAAAAAGTTCACCTTTCACTAAATTGTGAAGAATAAAGTGAGATCCTTGATGTGAACTTTGTAGCATTCTTATTGTTATTTGTACATAACTCCTGTGTAGAATGTTATGTCTTATCACCCAGTTTCTGATCATTTCATTGCTTTCGCACACCCCAAAAATTTACCTTCTCTGTGCACGGAAATTATTCTGCTCTGACTGATGCATGATATAATAGTTCTATGGTATGTGGTCACATTTGTTCATTTTATGGTCAAGATATTGACTATTTAAGAAGTAATGCCTGAACAGTTGTTCTAAAATACATTCTTTTTTTTTTTCCCCTCCACTTAGCAACCTTGCCCTCAATTCATGGTTTCTGTATTGGTCGTTAAATCCTGTTACACATTCTGCTTTATGTTCTTTTAATGTTAATTCAATAATGCATTTTCTGTAGTATGCATTTAGTTGATCGCCTTTTAATTACATTCTTTTTGTTTTCTTGGGTGTGGAAAGCAGGTCACAAGATGTTCCTTTTTAACGTCAAAGGGTCTTCACCAAACTGGGCTATGGAAAACAGAATGCAGCTGTAGACCAGCTGTGCTTTCTACAAATTATTCATGGTTTTCCCCTATTATATCACTTCATTGGTGCATGATTGTAGGAAACTACCTACTCTGTCTTGTTACTTCAAAAGTTTAAAATGACCTTCTGCTTTGTGACATGACTTGTTTGTTTTGGGGTTTGTCAGAGATCTTCCCCTGTTTTTGATAATGTTTGAAATATAGATTAAATATCCCATAGTTAACCTTGTGTTAATTAACTATTCTGATTTTAGGTTTGAAGGGATAACTTAGTCTTTGTGGTCCTTAATGGATTGAAAAGTATTTTTAGGATGTTTAGTAAAAATTTTAAAAGTGCTTTTAAGGTAGCACAAAAGCTGTTAAGTGCTCTACATGCAAAAACTGTTATATTATAACTTGTTATAATAATTTATAAATTAAGAATAATTTATAATAATAGTTTTTGATAGTGCAACTAGATACTTAGTTGAAAGTACTATGCAATATTTTTTATCATTTCTCATTCTAAAAGTACTTTCTTAGTGTGCTTACCCAATAGGTATTAAAGTCTCATAGTATTTTAGAAATGTAGTTATCAAACAGTAAATATTTTTTAACAAAAACTCTATTTTCAAAAGCTCTACTGTCAAAATCTTTATTATCAAAAGCTCCACTATCAACAGCTTTACCAAATGGGGCTTATCTCTTCTTTCTTTAGTCTCATCTTTGACACCATATATTTGTGGACCCATTCATTTTCAAAGCTCCAACCTGTATATGATTGCTGAAATGCCATTTGATGCTGGCTCATCTATATTAAAGAAGGAAGAAGTGATTATGCAATGAATGAATGGATAGACAGTGTTTCTGAAGAGATTAAATTGTTCTATTTCTATAATGAAAACCAACTCAGTTAAAGCAAAGATGGATTTTTACAGAGACTTAAAATAATTATTTAGTTCTAATGTAGTTTTGAACATCTATGGCATTTCTTTTCTAGGAAATTTTTGATTGTAATAGAATAATAAAAAAATTAGAAATCAACATATGTCTAAATTCTCATCATGGCCAATTATGGGAAAATAAATCCATCAAAATACAAAATATGACATTTTAAATGCCTTTAACCTATTACCTTCCTCAGCATATTTCTGAGATATATTAGTGAAATCTCAGACCACATGCCATAGTGACAAGATCTGTTTTTAATCCAAACATCACAAGTCACCTCTTGTTTCTGCCCTAGACTTTTGGTAATTAACCTTAATCTTTGTCTTGCTAATAAAACTTTTATACTTTGGATAAAACTGGAATTGCTGCTATCTTTGCTCTATCCGGTAATTGTATCATGTTCAGATGAACCAGATCTCTTCTAACGACAGCCTTTTTTTTATGGAAAAATAATTTGAACAAGGTTTAATGTATTTCCTATGCTTTTTTTTTTTTTTCTTGTGAATTTTCCATTTCTACTTTTTCTGTTTTCATTGTTTTTGTTAGTTATTTAAAGCTATTTTGCCAAAATCAGGTCATAATATACAGACTTTTGTACTGACTGACCTTAGTGTAGTACTGTATGAGTACCTATATTTATCCCGAGTTTTGGATCTGCAATTCAGGCTGCGGAATGAAGGATGATTCTATTAAAATTGATCATGACATTGCTTCCATCTGACAATCACAATTAAACAATATCAGTCTCCCGCTTTATTTGTCTAGGCTCGCACAACCTGTAAGATAATATTGTGCATGCAGTAACTTATCCAGGTTTTTAGTTATTGATAGACCTAGATCAAATCCTTAATTGCTCCTGGTATGTTAAAATAAAAGCCTTCATAGAAATATGTTTACATAAATCAGCATTCTAAAGTTTTAGCTTGGATATAAGAAGAGCTATGGCTTTAAGCCTTATCAGCAGGTTGCAGACATATTTTCATGATCATAGCTAAAATGCTTAGGCTTTATTTGATTGCAAGTAAAATGGGGATTACTATGTGGGTTTATTCATTTAAGCCCCCAACACCAGCTCATTTCCACAGTTTAAGTTTGCCCAGTCCATGCAACAAAACAATGCCTGACTGGGTAAACTTATTTCTGCCCCCTGGGTGAACGAAGTTTGAAATAAGTTTAACCCGCATATCTCTCTCTTCTCCATTTTACTTTTCACTTTTTTCCACAATTTATTCCATTAACCCTCAAACTTAAACCAAACAAGGGATGTTACTAACTGAGGAATAAGTGAAGAAGTAAGGGTTTCCCAGAGTTAAAGATAATTAAGCTCACATTAGATGTCCTGCATCCAAACACAGCCTCAGGAGATAGTATTATCTTAATTGAGCTTTTTGAGTATCCTGTGAATTTTGTAAGATATTGAAATCACTTGCTTTCTATCCAGAACACTTGATACTCATGAAACATAAGTTTTATTTATGCCTTTCTTTACAAACTATTATCAGTTCATTTTTCTCTCTTTTTAATGGCTGTTTTGTTACTAGGATAGTTGATGATTGGAAACTTCCGAGTTCCCTATGCCCATGTACTGGTAAGTTTCTGCTTCTTGTCATGCTTATTTTTTTTTTTAATTATGCTTTGACTTTTTATTTAGCTACTACTGTTTCACTAAAACAGAACCAAAGACTCCACTATCAACTTGTTTGAGTAGTTGGAAAGATTATTATGAATGGCGATGCCTTCCATTCCATTCACCAGTGGCTTTATTACTACATTGGGTATGTTAGAGTTTTAATTCTACAAGTTCTTTATATATACCATGGAGCTTATTTCTGAACATTCCATAACTTGTCTCTGGTTCTAGTTCAGGTTAGTAATGTTTGCGAGGCTACACAAAGTTCGCATAGTGCTCTTTATTTACAATTATGGGGTGGAAGGCTACTTTGCATGTTCTATCCAATTGTCATTTCATTGCATGGGCATTATGCAGCCTAAAAGTCATTGTGGCATTATTCTAAAGAAAATGTAATTGTAATGGCAGTCTACTTGCAAGATAGGGTTAACTAGTGCTTGCTGTTGTCAGCCAAAGACAATGTTTTATGCATCATCTAGCAAGCTATAGTAATACAACCAAGGTCCACAATCTTGGTACTGAGCATCATACTAATATGGTACTGGTTTGATATGTTATGATATGCACCATGTATCGTGATAACTCCTGTGTGCTTTTCATGATGGTATCGCTCGAAACCGGAATGGTATGGATTGATGTTAAGATATTGATTCCTCCACACAACAATTTGCTTCTCATATCAACGAATTAAAAGATATGTCAACTGGCAACTGTATCTGAAAACAACAATTAGTGGATATTGGTATTGCCACTGCACAGCAAGCAAACCATCATTATGAAAATGTACATACGGTAGAAAAATTACGTCAGTCTGATGGTACCAGTTAGTGTTGAGCAGAATTGAGCAGTCTTGGTTCAGACCTGCACAGTTCAGTACGGGGTGGTGAAGACCGGTTCCAATACCAAATCAACCTGGTTCTACACTGATTCGATATGGTATGCCCCGAACTATTGGTTCGGATCAATTTTGCAATCCTTGAATGCAATCCTTTTCTAGATGGATGTTTGCTTGTAGCATAGGCATTTCATATTTAGTTTTCTTTTCACCCATTCTACTCTAGTTTATTACTGTTTTGATCATAATATAATCATCTTCGAAGACAGTAATGAAGAACCAGAATTTTTTTGAGAATAACCTAGGTTGTCAATGTTGTCTCTCCATATAATGCTCCACATTTAACACTTAAGGTAATTCTTACCTGTGTAGTCTTCATCCAACTAAAGCTATTACTTTTTTGGGTCCAGTAAAGCTATTATTTTTTAAAAACAAAAAAGAAAAATTGAGGTAGACCTAAAGAAATTCACTCTTGGGTCAAGTGTTAGTCCGATTACCTGACTTCTTGTCAATATTTTAAAGGACTCTTATATTGAATCAATTTTTTAAGAGTGCCTCCCAAAGTTTTGTCTATGTTAACTTTTTTCATGATTGCTGTTCTGCATCTTCATGTGATATTATATACCCAAAATTCTTTTAAATGGACTTATGAACTATATTTATATCTGTTATAGCTTATAACTGTTGAAAACAATGCTTTACATGCCTTTTTATACTTTTCAATGATTATATAAAATCTCTATGATTGTTTGTCATGTGTTTTTACAGCCACTTACTGTATACCACTGCTATGAACTCTTAGCTGTTCAAAGTTTAATTTCAGAAGCTGGCAACAAATTGTGCATACATTATTTAGGTAACAAGTCTTGAAACTTCCTGATTGTGATTATGTAAGAGTTATATTTTAGAAATTGGATTGTTATTGAATTATCACCAATAGTTTTATTATAAAATATTCTTCTAAAACTCTTTTTATGGAGCTCAGCACATCTAAATTTAGTTGCAAAGCTGGTTTTCTGATGTCTGCTATATCCCATCCACTTTGACATTTCATAATAACTGGTGCTCAGATAGCGTAATTGCTTGCTTCTTTACTTGTAATTTAAAGCAAAGCTTTCTTCTTGTTAAGCATCTGAGCACATTTTAGGTGACCAATGAAAAATTTTTGGCTTATGAAGGGTTAACTATGGAGTAGGATCAGACTGTTCTTTCTTCAAAAATTTTTCTAATGCAAAGCAGTTGATCACAATTTTCGTAACATTCTCTTATCATTAGTGAGGACAATAATTCCATATTCAAGTTACTGTTCAAAATATAATTGCAAATTGATCTCTGGATGCAAATGTGTTATATTTTATTTATATTCTAAATAAATTATTCACTGCAATTAATTTTTTAAATCCATATCTAAAGGTCCTGATAAGGAGCTGTGGCAACTTGCGGTGTTTGGAGAGTTGCAGGCACTTTTTCCTGGTGTTCAGCTGCAAATAGAATTTGTTGGACCAGCAGTTCCACAATTTATGTTGGTTCTCAACTCTCACTTCATGCTAGATCTTTAAGAGAGCATTCTTTGTTACTCAGGATGTCTGATTTTATTAATCTAAAACTTCTTGAATCAGCATCTTAACAATTTACCCACTTCAGCATAGTTCTTAAGAGGCCCCACCCCCTCTTTATGTTTGCCTTACCGTGTTCTATTTCAATTGCTTGACATTTCCAGAGTCTCCTGAGCTTCCATTGATAACTTTCTGAAACACTAGTTTAAATGAATTTATCAATTGTAACTGATGAATGAAGTTTGTCTTTTGGGTTACCTAAGTTTCGACTTCTATTGGATAGTGAAGGTGGTGATGTTAAAGTGTATAGATCTAGATTTGAAGGGGTCAAATGAAAAGTAATACAACAAAGTATGCTTAACGTCTAAATATGCTCAACTGGCAGCCAAGGTTTGGCCTTTATCTGCTCAGGCTAGTTTGTTGCTTGATTTTTCTTGGAGCAACATGTTGACTGGATAATGAAAAAATCAGTTAAAAATCCATTTTATGCTACAAAATACTGTCAACTGATTACTATATTAATTTTCAGGTATGTAATCCTTATTATAATGTAATATTAGTATAAAATAATTGCTTTAATGTAAACACTAGAAAGTTTGTATAAGGCTATCATAATGGAATCATAGATGTTATCTATTTGGCTGGCCATTATTTTTAACATGATGGTGGACCTCTAGAACTGATATGACTGTTAATATTTAAAACCATGCAGGTAACAATATTCTGAAACATAACTAAAAGTGTAGAGAATTGCATTCCATGTATCATTGACATAATCAGTGAGTTTATGGGCCTCCATGTTTTCCATTTCTTTTAATTTTTATTTTATGTATTACACACCCCTCAACATAATCAGAGAGTACCTACAATAATATGGAAGGATTTAGCTTAGATCTTGCCAGTTAAGGATATTTGACCTGAGTGGTCATTTGAACTAAGAAACCACAGTGTTGGTCATGATTGATATGTAGCATAGTGAGGTAGATTGGTGAAATTTTTGGTAGTTCCATGCATATATATATTGAGTGAAAAAAATGGATTCTAGTTCTACTTATACAACCGAGTTGCCAAAATACTTGGTGGCCCTCAAATATTAAAAATCCATGCTGATGATCATGATATATGCATCTTAAAACACATCACTGAAACTTAAATAGGACTGTGTGTCTTGACCACTAACTATGAATTCAAAGTGTCATTTCTGATGATAAACACATCCACATTGTAAGTACTTAATTTGTTGGCAGGACCTCCAAAATTCAATCGATATTTTCTTCGTATGCATATCAAATATTACAGACCTCCAAAACATTGAGAATCTGTTTTTTGTGTAATTTAAAGATATAGGGAGAGAGATATAACATGATAAAATGAGTGAGAGTATGAAAGAACCTAAAGTAGTTAATCCATCAATGTGCATGGGTATAAGCAAAATATTATTGTGAGATAACCCTAAATTTCAAGTGTATGATAAGACTTAATCCTTTTAGGCATTGGAAATGGAAAGTCTGACATGTTAGAGGTGCTTCTAGCTGTATAATAAAGGGTAGAAGAAGGAGAACTAGTTACCAGATGCCTATCACATTGCAATTATAATGTTGAATTTTGTATGCTCATTTTTTTTGTACCTTTGGAAGGAACTATTTTAGGGGTTAGCAAATGAGAAAAATTTTCAAAATGGCATAATTATGTTTGTTAGATGCCAGTTTGATGGGATTAAGATTTGCCTGGAAGGACTGAAAAAGGAGGGGTTACTTGAGAAGGCATGGAAGGATTCCATGTGGAAGGATCTGGAAGAGAATGCTTGGACTATAAAATTATGGCCTCAGTAACTTGAATGGGTAGAAGAAATCTAGAAAATTTAGCAAATAAGTTGTTTTGAGCTTATTGGCTATAGTCTCATCTTTCATAATCATTTTTATACTTTTTTTTTCTCCTTGCCTGTTAGTGTGTGGGTGTATGCTGATTCTTTTAATTGGTTATCAAAATGAGCCAAACTTACATCTATAAATTTGTTTTCTTCTTTAGAGCAATTATATTTTTCTAGTTGACTTCAATTGACCATATTTCTCCTTGTATTTGGGGTAATAGGGATGGCATGACATTAAACCTTTGCAAATATGTTAGTTGTTCTGAGGAGAGCTGCCCATGTAAATCTTCATGCATAGATTCTGGTGCTGGGGGATCAAATGGACAAACATCTAAAGTGACGTTAAAGTTTCACAAGGGTTACTATCATGACAGATATATGGATATAATAAAGGTAATTCCCATCTTACTACTAATTTTTCACTAATATACTCATAGATGAATTCATTTAATGCAAAGTGAAACCTAACCTTTGTAAGTTGTGTATGACATTTTCTGAAGAGCTGCCTAATGAATGTACATGCTGCAGATTCATATATACTAATAGCAGCGTCTTCTAGAATCTAGCATTTCTTTTAGATATTAGTGGACTCCTTATAAGATGTTCTTGTATTTTATTTTAGTAAGTATTTATTAATCAAATTACTTGATAAATTAATTTTCGATGCAAATTTGACTACAGCTATAACATTACATTCTACTTTCAACGTACTGACAAATTATATGTTAACTCTCTAATAGTTAGAATAGTTTTATAGACCACCTTAATTCTTAAAGATAGATATTGCAATCAAGGTCTACCATATCAACCCATACCAATTCATACCAATTATACTAGTATGGTATCAGTATGGTACTGAGTTTCAATTCGGTATGAACTGAATTGATCCTACTGAGCCATACTTTTTGGTACTGATCCGTACCATCTGGTACCAAGTGGTTAAGAGTGAAAAAAGAATACACCCTATCTCGGTATGGGATGCATACTATATCATACTAAACTAATAATGTATCAGTATGGATCTTAGTACTGGTTTTACAGACCTTGACTGTAATACGAGTGCTACAATGCTTTCATTTAACCATTTTGGCATTTTCTTTATTTTCATAAAATAAGTTAGTAAGCTATTTGAACCCAATATTTTCCATGATTTTTTAAACCTCAATAAGCATTTTGTTTTTAGTTTTGCCTTTTTCAGTTTTGACTATTTCATAAATTTCATTCTCTCTTTTTTTTTTTGAACTCAACATATCATATAAAATTATCATGTGCTACATTATTTAGCCATACTAACCCTTTTGCATCTTTCTTAGTTTCCTTGTATTTTATGAAATCCTAAATCCTCGACATCCTTTTTCTTGTCATTGTTTAAGGCAAATTGGTTTTGTTTTAATTACACTTTGTACCTTATTATTCCACTATCAAGTTTCTTTATGTATCTTTGTTAATATATTTTCTTCTCTTAAATTTTGCCATCTTGTCTTTGGGAAATTATTAATTTTTTTCTTCCTTCTTGTTTTTATACTATGGTTTTTAAAATTTATCTCTTAAACAACTTAGGATATTTCTAATTCTACTAACTTGAATTTAGTAATTCTTCCAGTGCCCATGATGTTCAATCCCTTTTTGAGGGCTTAAGGGAAGTAGAAACGCCTCACTTCTCTTATGCGAAGATTGAAGAGTTGGTCATTTGGATTCATATATGATGAATGGTCAGTGGCCTCGGATCAGCTTATGACCCTTTGTTTTTTACATTGCCAAAGAGATTTGAGGGGCATCAATATGATATTTTCATCTGATGCCAAAAATGACTTCAGTTTTGAATTAATCTACAAGAACCATACTATAAAGCAATGTGATTGATGACTCAATACTTGATCTTCAAATTAAATTGTTTCAAGCTACATAAATGTCAAGTACTTATCCTGTTAATGGATATAGATAAAACAGAGGCATGTTATCTTTAACTCTATTTCCTCTCTGCGAATTCCCAGTGATAATGTATAGTACTTGATTTTGTACGGTCAATTTATGCCATGTTCCTGTAGATTAAGAATGATATTACAATATGTTCTTAAAGTTGATCTTTATATAGAAAGCTCATAAAATAGCATAAAATTGAGTCAAGTGTGAAATTGTCATATATGTAATGAACTGATATTTTATCAATTTAAGCTCTTTGAAAAATAGAATTTCCTTATAAATGTTCAAATCTTATCAGATATGTTATTTGTTATTTATCAACTTTTTCCGGAGCTTTTGACAGGATTCCTGTCCTCAGCTGATTGTTGCACCAAATGCTGGCGTTGCTGCTTATTCCACTTGGTTACCAACAATTGTATGTCTTCTCAGTTCTCACAAATTTTCACTCTTCTTGAGTCCCTTGTCAATTCTAACCATTTTTCTGGGGTTTAGATTTTATTCTGTTGACATTAACAGCAACATAATGTGATTGTTGCGGTATATTATATTTACTTATGAAGCATCCAACAACATGCTATCTTTTTAGGGCATGAAGCACAATTATACTATATAAAGGACCAATGCCCAATGATTGAAACACACATCAGGGGTTTCTACTTTATATATGTCACCTATATGTGAACTTTGTTGCACAAAGAATGATGATATTATACATGTACAAAAACAAAACATGACTATAGATATGTGGATAGCATGATAGGCACTAGAGTCCAGCCCATGCAAGCGCATGGGAGGTAGCATCCATGGCTGTTATCCCCTGACTTTATTTAAAATTACACCCTCAATTTTGGAAGGTGCGCATCTCTTTTTCCTCCCCCTTGAGCAAGCAGTGGGGTATTTTTATTTAATATGCAATTTGTTATGGTAGTTTGAAGAGGGAGAGACCCGGAGACAAATGACTTGAAGGCTGACAAACAAAGAGGCAATCTAGAGTTCGGGTTTCATATTAGAGTGGATTTTATCATGTAAATGCAAATTTTTTCTAATACTCTGTAAATGCCTTGCTGAAACTCTATTGGATCATACCCCAAAAGTCTTGCTTGAGAAAACCATATTGATCGTTAAGTATGTAGTATATGTAGAGGGTTGAATTTTTATGAAACGTTGTCCATTGAAGGTACATAAATTATCTACATTGGATATCCTATGGTGCAAAGTTCAGACAGAGAAATGAGATGAACGTTATAGTTAACAAAACCACCAAATAGTTGCCAGTGTCTCTTAAATGAGTAGAGAACTAAGAAGAGATCCATTATTGAATTACATGGTACATAGGGCTAGAAATTGGTTTTAGTGAAGGCTTGGTTGCTTTTGGGCTGGGTTTGTGCTGCAGGGGGTGCCGACATGGGCGTGGCATGGGCGTGGCATGGGCGTAGCATGGGCTGCAAAGGTTTTGACATGGGCCAAAAGTTGAAATGCTCCTTGGTGCCTTGAACCTCCCAGGTGAGTTTTTGGTGGATGGCTCGCTAGAGTGGGGAGCAATGTAGCCATGCCACAAGAGGGTCGTGACATGGACTTGCATTGCATTCAAGCTTAGGTTTGGGTATGATATAGTACTAGTAGATAAAACTAAGGCTGGAATTAATTGTAAGTTAGAATTGTGACGAAATATATTAGAATCTAAAAGTTTTAGGTTAAGTAGGACAAAGATAGAATACATAGAATACAATTTTAATACAATTAGAAATATTTTTGGTATTTAGGATCGATTATTCACAAGAAAAGTTTGAGGATGATGTTTAAAAGATTAAAGCAGGTTGGATTAAATGGAGAAGTGCAATTGAAATATTATGTGATCGTAAAATACCTGTTAAGTTGAAGGAAAAGTTTTATAGGACAGCCATAAGACTATCAATGCTTTATAGCACAGAATATTGTACTGTTAAAAAAATATATGTACATAAAATGAGTGTGACGAAAATAAGAATATTAAGATGAATGTATAGTAATACAAGAAAAGATAGAATAAGAAATGAAACCATTCGTAAAAAGGTAGAGGTCTTCAATCGAGGATAAATTAAGGGAAGGACAACTTAAATGGTTTGGATATGTGCAATGTAAATCTAAAGATGCACTTATGCGAAAAAGTGACTTGATACATGTATAGAAAAAAAGAGGTAGAAGTAGACCGAAAATCATATTAAAGAAAGTGATAAAAAAAAGACTTAAAACTTTTGTATCTTACAAAAAATATTACTTAGAATAGAGTTAAATGAAGAAAAAGGATTCATGTAGCTGACCCTAACTAGTTTGGGTTTAAGGTTTTGTTATTATTGTTGTTTGGGCATCTCTTATTTAGGTTCGAGCTTGGCTTCAAACCAAGTCCTTCATAAATAATGAACATGTACATGACAAAATTTATACATATATAGTATTAATATGCATCATATATATGTTTTATATTAGATACTTTTTTTTTGAGAATAATGAGAGATGCCAAAGCCTCCTGCCAAAAATATTATTAAAGAAGTGCAATATGAAAAGTAACTAATAAGAAGAAGAACAAGAAGACAAAATAGAAAGCAAAAAACAAGGATGCACAGGACCCAAACATCTTGCCGGGTCCACAGGCTTCTGGGGAGCATCTGCAGTGTTCTTATCCATCAAGAACTAAACCACCCAACTTCAAAAGCACCTCAGTGTGGGCATTAAGGGTCTTGGGAGAGCACAGTGAGGCCTATTCAGTGAAATCTTTCATAGCCTTCCATAGAACTTGCATTCTGCTTTTTTGCTAAAAAAAAAGGCTACAGTTCTACTCATTCCAGATGTTCCAACAGTCATATGAGTTGCTTTGGATAGATGGCAATGAGCTATAGAGATTGTACCTCCCCTTTAAACAAAAATTATGGCCTCCCCATTGCTCTTTGTTTGGGAAAATTTTTAGCCCCTCTTCCTTCTTCATGGCTTTGCCTTAAGCTTGCTGATCAACTTCCATAAATCAATATCCATTGGTTGATCTTCAGTCCAGAAATGTAGACCTTCTTGTTTCTTCTCTATGCATACCAGTTACAGCACCATTGCTACTGGCACCCTATCCCTACCAGTGGAACAGTGATACTAGGATTGCCATAATCCTCACTATTGAAGCAATGCTGCATCAGGTGCCTTGCCTTCACCATTGGAGCTCAGTGTTTCTCTACCCCTCATTCTCTGTACTTCAAGTCTCTCCTCCTATTGATAGATATCATGTTTCTAGTAACTCTTTTAAGTTTTTTTTTTTTTTTTCGTCTTATGCTTATACCTTTATTTTCATTGATGTATTTGACCAGCAGCATCATCCATGAAGTTTTGCCATCCTTTCTTTTGGTTTTTCTTGACTTCCTCAGCATAGTAATTAGCAAGGTTTTAAATCGTATGGGATGGCGGTGTCTCGGTTTCTCTACAGAATAGTACACCCCCTATGCTACCTCATCTTGATGATTGTTCTGGTACCCTTGCTTCTTTCCCCTTCAATTTTTCTTTATTTCTTTTCTTTCTTTCCTTTCCTTTCTCTCTTCCTTATTTCCTTTCCTTCCTTTTTTTTTTCTCATCTTCCTTCTTTCCTTCCTTTCTCTCTTTTCTCTTGCTTCTTTTCCCGCAAGGTTAGTTTAGATCTGGTGTCCCGCCCCTATCCCAGTCCACTTTTCCCATAGAAATGGAATGAGACGATCGATACACTCTCCATCTTGCCAAGACTTAAAACCTTGGCAATTGATATTTTTAAATCCCGCTCATGCTCCTTATCTGAACCCTATTAAGAGGTTAGACCTTTCACAAATTTCTCAACAGCTTATTTCTCAACATATTCATCTAGCGGTGTCCTATTGATGTGTCCATGGATAACAACACTGCATCTTTGATTTCTCCTCCAAGGCACTGCTATCATTTTTAAAATTATTTATGTCGTATGACTTCTAAGCCTTTTCTTACCTTCAAATATGCTGATTAATTAAGTTTTCGTTGCTTGCTTACAATTATCTTTTCATATAAATTATTGTACACATACTTATCTCTTACAAGAAGACTAAGATATAGATTCTTATTGCAATCTGCTAAACACAAGCATGGAATCTATTCTCTTTCCAAATTAATCAAGATCCATATGTTATGCAAGTATGCTTGAAAATTGTGAATCCTAATGTTTTGGAAGATGGTGGTATTTGGATTTAATTAGGAGCATTGTATTGATTGTGAGGAAATTTTTGGTCCACATGTTCAAATGACCATTATTTGGCTGTTGATAACTGTTGTTACAATTCATGGGTGAGCATCTTTACCTACTAGAAATGAAGATTGTATTTGTGAAAACCTATGTATGCATGTATTTAGTCTCGTATTGATGGTGTATTGGAAAGATATTGGGCACTTATGCAAAGCCAAGGAACCTAAAGAGCTAGCCCTTTTTAGGTGAGATTTTGAGTGGTTGCAAATAATATTAGAGTAGACCTGGCCAATGACTCATTTAGTTGAGGGATCCTATGGCGCGGGCCCTTTCAAAACTAACCACAAGCTAATTGTGGTATTTGTATTTGGATTTGATTTGATTTGGATTTAAATTAAATTTGGACCTTTAGCCTTACAAGGACACCATGATTTAAATGGGAGGAGTGAGGACCCATACTTACATAAGGCTAAATAATACCTTCGAGCTAGCCTTTTTCTAAGATCATGCGTAATTACAACATTGCTGCCCAATAGAAATGCAGTTATTCCTAGAATCAATCATCTTTCGCAACATATTTGTCTTCATCAAGCTAGTTATGGTCCCCAATAAGCACAGGTGCCTTGTTTGAGAAATTTGGTTTTGCTGGCCCTCTTTTGGAAGCAAAGCTTAGCAATTTCATGTTAACTTAAATATCTCTGCAGGGTATAGCGCATTCCAATTTCATTCTATGGACAACCTGATTATTATTAGGTATGATCTTATTTCACATTCATTTCAATCAAGGAGCACTTGCAGTGGCAGTTTGACGATGACTTCTGTCCCCTTACACTGCTGTCATGACATTGAGATTTCTGTTATTTGGGATATCCACTTCTCAACAAAAGAATGTGGGATTTATGCTCAGTTAATTCATTATGAAGCCAACCTCAAATGCTCAAGCCAGCTGTGGCATGTGCTGATCAAGTTTAAGTTGAAGGTTTGATCATATAATTGTGAGCCTCTTCTTGATTTTGCACATTATATTTAGTTTGTTATAAGTTTCATTCATCTTACCATCCATCAGCCTTGCATCGCTTATGATGGGCAAACTGTCAATCTGTTGTCACCTTAAGTGCCACTGACGGCACTGCAGTATTTTTGCATCATTTGTTGACTTTAAGATACTATCACAAAGCTCTCTTCTTACCCATCACATTTCTACCGTTTGTAGCCTGCTTGCATATGAATTTGGTTATCATCATTCATTTTCTGGTTATTGTCTTTTCAAGTGTTCTATATCTGGGAAAATGAAGCACATTAGTATTGGTCTCCACATGGGTCTCTGTTCCTAAGCTTTCTTGTGTATTGTGATCACTAAGCATGGTGATGGTTATATGCATTTTCAAATGACATTAGACGTGTGAACTGATATTTTGCATTTTTGAATGGCAGCATACTTCATAGCTTAGCAGTCTCACCATTATTTTTCATGTACATAAATTGGTTCACTATGCCCTTGAATTTGTTACTTTGTTTCATGCTTCTTTTCAAGTTGGTTCTTTGTGCGACAACTTCAGATTAATCATAAAATTACATGTACTTCAAGATAATCATTAAACATTGCATCTTTGCTCCTTGCAGCACTATCTTTTAGAGGTGCTGCACTAGTTGCTGTGGGTAAGTCGAAAAGTTGCATACAACTTACACATGCTATGTTTTTCAGAAACTAATCAAGGAGATGGGCGTCCCAGCGATATTTTCTGACTTCTGCGAAGAAGCTGCATATCTCGGTGCCCGTTGCATAAGCGCTGCGATTTGTCAACCTCTCAAGCTGCCAGTATGTTTGTTCTCCTGTTTTTCTGTTCTTTGATTCTCATCTGAAATTAAGCTTTAGTGATGATGATGCAACCTATGCTATAGATTCAGATAAATCCATTCAGGCAGCCAATGGAGGTGGAAGATGGTGCCTTATATCTCCCATGCTACTCAAATTGCTTTCTATTTGGAATTTGATGTTATGGAAGTGCAGCACTGGACCCTGGTATTTTTCCTGCTTTTAACCTGCCAACATCTTTTCCCCCCTCTTTAGTGTAAGATTTTTAGCTTCAGAACAGAGTAAAAAACATGAACATGATCTCTCTTAGTGGTGGAGTAGAAAATCTATAAAGAAAACAGGATCCTGAATTTATTGTGTTATATTTCTTGGGATGCAACATCTGTTCGGTTAATAGGTTTGTATTTGTTGGTAGCTGTAGAACAGTCGCGGTCTTTAAGGAACCAGAACTCTGAAATAACTAGTCTATACTTGTCCTTTTTCTGGAAATTTTTGCAGTCCTAATTATTTAGTTATGCTTCTGTTGGATTATCATCTGCAAATAGAGTTCCATCTTCATGACCAGTACAAGAAGCAAGAAAGACAATGGTGCCTGTCAATAAGTTCACTCTTTGGAGTGACGATTTTTCCCACTTTTTTATGTTTTTTATTTTGGCGCCAGTCGGAGTGATGATTTCAGATGATTTTCATCACTTCAAGAGATGATTTTCAAAAAAAATTAAAGTTAAAAAAATTATAGAAATTGTCATTTGGAGTTACGGAAATCATCAGGCAGAGTGACGTTTTCCATGCTTGTGTTGGAGGCACTTGAGACTATGTCAGAAAAAAGTCTCAGTACAATTTGATAAATCCTTGGTGGCTGGCCCTTAAAGCATTTCACATGGCGGAATAATAGCCGCCCAGACCACTGGTTCAACTTCGCTATGGCCTTGGAGAATCCCTTTCCTTTAATCATCATAGATTACAAAATAAAAGCCAGAAAGAACAAAAGGAAATCATTTAAGTGACCGTTTCTGGTAGCGCATCATCCCCAGCCTCCAACAGTAGCTCAAAAAACACATGATCTCTTTGCTCCGTGAGTTCCAGCAAAGAGGAATCATAAAAGGTCCCCATTAGATCTTTCAAGGGATGGATCATTTTAGGTGACCAAGAAACACCATCAAGCATGGAGTTTAGACCTCTTCATTTTCCTGTATAAATGAAGCCCCCATCTCATGCACAGAATAATAAACGAGATAAACACATCTAATTATTTCAAAGTTTTTTGTTTCCAGAGTTCAAACAAACCTGTTGAAACCCCAAGAACTCACTGCTGTCAGGATGATTTGAGCTTAAAACCATCTTCACATCCGAACTGCCCTTTTCACATGGTGCCCTCCACAATGCATTACTAAGTAAGTTGGCTGATATCTGTATTTCCTTGTTTTGTTTTAGGGGACAGTTTTAAGGGAGACGCTCTGATTGCATGCAAGCCAATAGCTATCTACGTAGATCCAAATAATGAAACTGACTCCAACCCACTCCAGGTGTTTTTTAAAAGCACCAGCATTTTTCCAAACCTGATTCCCATTGTCTTCATCCATCTTGTCATTTGTAAAATCATTCAATCAGCCAGTTGAAACAAAATGATCACCAGGTCTGCAACAAAGGAAGATGGTGCACAGAAGTGTACTACGATGTGCGAAATAGTGATGTGATAGATAGTACTGCACACTCGTACTGCATGCCTGTGTGACTCGTACTGCATGCCTGTGTGCTTGCTTACTGGTCAGGGGATTTGTTAGGGCTTTTTCTGTCATGCTTCCAGCTGCATATTAAAAATATCATAAATTAAAAAAAAAAAATCTAAAAGCATAAGGGATAATAAGCTGAACTCATCTGTTGGACTTATGATAAGTTGAATATCAAGTTTTTGGGTCTTACAATGAAGCCTTTGTTAAAAATCTTGACGCTATTCTCTTGAGAGAAGAGAGGGATGGCACCTCCTACATGAGAGAGAAGACTTATCTCCTGATCTTTTTCTATTAGCCTACGTTTGGTTTGGTACATTAGATTAGAAAAAAAATAAGTTTTTTTTAATTCTTTCTTATATTTATTTTTCATAAGGATAAGATATATTTTTTTTTCATAACTAATTAATCTCATTGAAGAAAGAATTACTTGTCCAACAGTATTTTTATTTTTATCCTATTCAATTACTACTTTATTTTCTCTTTTTGATTCTTAATAATGATTTATTTTTTTAAGAATATAATTATTCTATCTAATTTATTATCATATCAACTATTAAATAAGAGAGAGAAAATTTTTTATCAAACCCTGCTTCTTACCCAATTCTATTCTATTTTTTTTTGTTCAATTCTATCCGGCATGTGAAATGCAGCCTTAATGATTCCAGGAGCAGGCCTCACTCAAATCCTAATCTAACGCATTACTTTTATGGATGTCCGTTGCCAAAGATGGGGCCATGTAAGTCCACCGCACCAGGACTGTTGACTGCGCCGGACCACCAGGCAGGCCAAATGCTAACTTTAGAGAGAATTAGGATGTCGTTATATATATAAATATATATATATATGTTTAAGGATTTTTTTTTTTAAGAAATACTGTTGATTTGGAAATTTTTTACTATGAATTTGAGAACAGCATCACTTAATCAAACTTTTATTAAAAATGAAGAGGATATCCAAAATTATAGCATAGATGGATAAGGTTATGGATACTCACGGCTTTGTTCACATGCACATCATCGGCCAAGAATTAGAGCACATCAAATATATATATTTTTTTAGTTATTATTTCGTTACAATAGCGGCTATCATAAATATTAAGAATGGCAACAAGATAAAATGGATATGAAAAAGATATCTTTATATTCATAAATATTAGAAAAATTTATACTCGTATTTGTTTCATACCCATTACTAATATTAAATTTTATATACATATCCATATTATTGAAATTATGTAATTTTCATATTCATCCAATTATTCATATTCGCTTTATATCCATCACTTGTTTTGTAGTTCATTTTATTTGTTTATATTTTTTAAATTCAAATTTCAATTCTAAGGGCTAAAGTAATTGTGTTTTTTTTTTTTTTTTTGCTTCAATTCTAAGATAGACAATTAGATCAGACTTCAAGAAATTATGGTTGGTAATTGCTTATGAAGTTTTCTATTGAAAGTTTAAAACTATATTATTAAATAAAAATAATTAATTAAATAGATATAATGGATAGGAAATAGAGCGGATTGAGATGGAATAAAAATATTTTTACATTCATATCCTTGATAAGTATTATCATAAGTCTTACATTTATATTTGAATTTATTTTTAATCGACATATTCGTTCTAAATAGAACGGAGATGGGTGAATATTTATGAGTTGGAAGAAAATTATCGTCCGTAGCAAATATGGCCCTTCTCAAGTCTGACCATCGTTCCTCGTCGTTCAAACGTTGAGCCGTGACGTTGGGTCCTGCACGTCCGCGTCAACTTCTCAAAACCGCAACCACCTTCAAATTAAAGAAGACGACAATACGTTATCAAAAACTTTCCCAATCGGCGCCCACTTTTAATACAGAGCACACGCGTCAACTTCGCTCGTGAAGCATGATGGCGGTGCTCTCCCTGAATTATTATGTACTGAATCCAACGTCCCACTTCCATGATATCTGCATCTTACTTTAATAATATCTGTGTCAGATGTTTTCAATCTCTAAGAATGAAAATTGATTCGTCTTTTCTTAAAAATTAGATTTAAATAAATCAATGAAAGTAGGAATTTGTAAGGTTACTTTATAAAAGGCTCTAGCATGTGTTTGCTGTAGATAAATTCTCTGTACAATTACCATCTCATTTCTTACTCTAAATAAACAAATAGAAGCGAGGTAAGAAAGGAATAGAGAAGTAGTGTGATAGGCTTCGAGCTATACTAAGGTTACTTTCCAAGTTATGATTTAAAGAAGTAAATGGAGAGTTTTATTGCCGAAAAGAGATTTCAAATGCTTTTTTTATTCTTATGTTTATATTATTTTGATCATAAATGTAGCAAACAATTGCTTGAAACCTTCATACAAGTTTTTCTTTCGATTTAAATTTAGAAACTATTTTAAACTTGACTTACGGCTTTTATAACCTCTTTCAAGTAATATACCATATTTCTTGTAACCTTTTTGGCCTTTTCTTTCTGTCACCTTAAAACACTTTCTTCACATGTTGAATTATGGTGAATTATGACTTAATAATTCTAGCTATTAGCTCTTTTGCTTTTGATCTATTTAATTGAAGACATTGTTATTCATTGTTTTTCTTATTTGCAAAATTAGATTGACTAAAAAGAATAATCTATAACCTTGAGTTCTTGTACTTTTTTTTGACTAAAATATATTAATTCTTAATTCATGGATTACTAGTTTTTGATTTATTAGGTAACATCTTAATCTATTTTATTCTTTCAAACTAAAGGCTAAAATTATAATGCCACCAACATGATGTGAAAATTTAACTCAATATAATTCAATAAAATTAGTGATCAACATAGAGTGTAAACAAGTGAATTCAAGTTAAGGTTTTAAATTATATGGTATAGAATGTTCTCTTTCTCTTTCATAAGATTTCATTCCGTCTTGATGCTTGAGATAAATGTGATGTTGATGGAGTGGTCTCATTTCGATACTTGAGATGTCTTGATGCTTGAGATAAATGTGATGTTGATGGAGTGGTCTCATTCCGATACTTGAGATCCTAATCTATCGCATTTCATGGGACCTCCCATTGGATCTAAACCTCGATTCAAAATAAGTGAAAAATTTTAGAAAATAATATAAAAACTTAAAAACTTCATTCTTTGAAAAATTGATATGCCTCTTATACTTAGAAAGGAGCTTGACTATTATTATAAGGCTAGACAAACCAAACAGCCCGGCAGTTAATATTAAGCTATATCAACCATTTAGATTTACATAATAAGCTATGTTGTTATAATTTTTTTTTAGCTGAACAGGGACGACAGCAACAATCGAATTTTAATTTCAAACTATTGGAAAGAATGGAAACTTGCTCACCAATCTTCCACTAGGAATATCTCACCACACACTTTTCTATGGTTAGGTGATTGATGCTTCAACAAAAGATTCAAAATTAAGATTTGTATTCATAGCCACCACCACTGGAAGATCCACCTGGTACAATGACAATGAACAACTAAGCTCATTATGATGCAAGATAGAACAAAGTGCTGTTACTTTCCCTGGATACATTTTAAAATAGCTAAATAATTTATAAATTCAAATTATATTACATGATGTCGTTAATTTGTTCAGTTCCACTCAGCACGCAATTTTTTTTTTTTTTTTTCTAACCTCATCTCCAACAAACTTCAGATTGCCAATTTCCGTCCTCCAGCCGTACTGGAAAGCATAAAGCTCGCGGAAACCCCTCCCCCTTGCGATTCACGGGATTTAAATAATATTTTACCAGCCTCCCACTTTTTTTTTTTAATATCAAAATTAATTTATAATTAAGCTAAAATGTTCTTATTTTGATTGCCAGACTTTCATTCAAAATTTATTTTAGTTTTTTAATTTTTAATTATTAAATTTCAGTCCACATTGATGACCAAAAATGAGCTGTAAGCCGAAGTTTGAGGACCAAAAGCATAGTTTGCCTTACAATTATTATGTCCTGTCCACTGCTTTAATCTTATTCAACAACTCAAGGCCATTATTAAATAAAGAATCTCAAATTAAAAGAATTCCTCTGTTCTTGGTCTGAACTTTTGAGGTATATCCAATCCAAATATGATATTTGATTAATATTTACATTTTCAAACTAATTTTATTTATTTATTTATTTATTTATATTTAGCCATCCTTCCCTTCAAAACGTATAGTTTCCCGCGGCCCCGTGGAGTATCTCCGATCGTACCAATCACGTGACGCCAGCTCAGCAACCCAGCAAAATAATCGCCCGCGAATGCGGGCAGCGCAAGAAAAGCCAGCTGTCCCCACCAACCGCCTACCTCCACGCGTCGACTCCCGACTGGTCCTCCTGCCGCCACCGCCAAGAACGGTCCAGTCTCCCCTCGAGCTCCTTCAGCACCTGCCACGTGGCGTCGCCCTCCTGGATCCGACGGTGGAAGAGCAGCGCCCGCCGCTTGGCCGGGTCCCACAGGCTGCGCTGGATCAAGGAGAGGTTGGTGGCCGCCACGTGGTCCAGGATGGCCTCCAGGCGGGCCACGTCGCGCTCCGCCACCGCGAGGGAGATCTCCGGCCACCGGACGGCAGCCGGGAACGGGAGGCGGATGCCGTCGGCGATGACGACGGGGACGCAGCCCAACGCGACGGCCTCCACCAGGCGCGGGCTCCACGGGGCCCACCCGAGGGGGCAGAGGCAGAACACCGAGCGCGCGATCTCCGACTGGTACCCGGCGAACCGCTTCCGCCGGAGATAAAACCGAGGGTTGCTGCTGTAGCGATGCCAGATCTCCGTTCTCACCCTCCTGCACCATAAAAAATAATACGACATGATTAAAAAAAAAAAAAAAAAAATTTAACGTGCGTCATTTGCTCCGTCAACGCACGTGAAGGGAATAATTACGTTTCAATTCCCATTATTAGCCTCCAAAACTATGGTAAAATCCAGCTACCATTTGATGATCTCATCTTGATTGAAATTTAAAAATTAAAAAATATATATATATATATTATTCTGGTAATTGTTATTTTGAATAGCATTAACAGAGCTTGGACTATCCAACGGATAACGGCAAATGAAGGACACCATCTCTAAGCTAGTCTTACGGAGAATTCAAAGTCTTTGACGGCCGTCATTTTAGACAATGGACATCCACAAGAATCCACCCACAAGAATCCACTAGTTCTAAACAATCTAACTACCCCGTAAAGAATGATAACTGGATTAGCAATTGTCACCACCACCTTACCAAAATTTTTTTTCTAAAAAAAAAAAAAATCGTCACGATCGCAACTTACTTGCTGTAGAAGCGGCCGCTGATGTTCTTGGGATTGACCTCCATCTTCCCCCGGAAAAACACCCAGATATCCCTCTTCACCGTCTCCGGCGCCGGCCACCGTTCAATATCCGGCGGCACGTACGGCGGTATCTGCACGTGCTCCACCTCCTGGCACACGTGCCGCGTCCGCACCCCAAACGTCTGTAGTATAATCGAGTCCCTCAAAAACTCCGGGATCCCATGGTCTATCGCCCTATCCTCCTATTTTCCCAGCCAAAAAAAAAAAAATTCAAAGAATGATAATAATAACACAAAACAGCAATGCTAATAATAATGATAATGATACCATGGCGTGGAAGCAGGAGCCGTAGTCGTGGGAGGCGACGAAGATGTGGTCGCGGCCACCGGAGCGGTTCCAGAAGGGGAGTTGGGAGGAGACGAGCTCGACGGCAGAGGAGAGAAGAGGGCGGGCGTGGTGGAGCGAAGGGAACCCATTCGGAGTGCTAAAATTACAAGACACGTAGACAGGGACAAAGAAGAAATCCGCATCGTTGGGATCGAGGGCGCGGCCGGAGAAGTCGAGGAACGCCTCGTGCAGCGCCACCTCCGCCGCAAACAAGTGGGTCTCGCACCGGCGGTCCGCGAGCCAGTCTCTGTTATACTTCGAGGGCAGGTCGTAGACATAGATTTTGAAAGGAGGAGAAGTTGAAACATTGCGAGCTTCGATGAGAGCGCGAGGGGTGGTTTTGAGGGGGATGGTGGTTTTGGGGAGGGACGTGGGGGTGGGGCGAGGGAAGAGGGAGAAAGAAGAGGAGGAGGAGAAGGAGAAGAGGTAGACGGAGAGGGCGAGCCAGAGGAGCCATTTGTAGTACTTTTTGAGGTGGATGGCTTTCTCGTAGTGGTGGTTGGGGTGGTGGAGGTGGGTTCTTCTGGGGAGGAGCTTCATGTGAGGGGAGGGGTGGTGGATTCTGGAGTGGTGACGAGAGGCTTTGAGCTCCGGCATGAGAGGTTAAAGGGATGGCAAAAAGGGAGGGAGTTTGGTGGATTTGGAGGAGGGTGGGGTGGGCTTTTCGGAGCAGGAACTGGAGTAGAGATGAAGGGAAATTAGAGGAGCATTATTGAGGAAGGAGGACGAGAGAGTTGGTGGGAGAGGAGGGGCTTCGTTTTTTTTTTTATTCTATTCACTTTTTTCTGCTGCTATTTTTAACAAGAAGATTAATGAGGTGATTGGTCCCGGGAGTCCGGGTATTAATCTTGAGCTGAAGCTTTCCCGAATCCAGTTAGGGGGAAATAGGAAGGAGATAATGAGAAAGAGAAGCGGAAGCGGAGTAGAGGTGAAGGGAAATTAAAGGAGCATTATTGAGAGAGAGAGAGAGAGAGATAATCTTTTATTGTTTCATTAATTTTGATAAAAGCTAAAAATATAATATTTTTAAAATATAAAAAATAAATTATAACGATTGAAAGTTTAAGAATTAAAAAAAAATTTATATAAAAATTTAAGAACTAAAAATATATTTTAACTTATTATTTATAAATAAAATAAAATTTTTTATTTATTATATGAGCGCAAATAGTAAGATGCTCAATGATAATTAAATTTATTATTTAATATATAATAAAAACTTAATTATTAAAGATAATTATAAAAAAGTATGCACGATAAAAATTAATATTAATGATATTAATATTAATAATAAGTGTTTGAAGGTTTAAATTAGGAAGAATATTTAATGTGAAATAGATTTGATTATAGAAATATTTTATTTTGTTAGACGGCTAGAGAAAGGAAAACTTGCACTCAGTATATTGTGCACATTATATGCTATTTTTTTTTATAACAATAATAAAGGGCCAACTACTTGAAAAATAAAACTCCTTAGGCATTAGCTGCGGCTAAATGAATCAAAGGAGAAAAAAGATCAGAATCTTAATACCTCTGCTTTTGATGACTTGTAGCCCAATTAGTTAAATAATCTATAACTGATTTTCTTTCTCTGTGCACATGCTTGTACTCCAAATTTGAGATAGTTGAAAGAATAGCATGGAGTTCTCTCAAGAACGGATGACAATAAGTTGGGGAATCTGTCAACCTGTCAACCAAGAGATAACCGTTGAAGAGTCTCCTTCCACTATCGTTTTGAATTCTTAGAATCTCGTTAACATCACCTGCACGCCATGCTACGCTCCTAGCAACTCTGCTAATGGAACAAAATTTGTGCACAATGGAATAGCCATAATAAACAAAATCTTTTCTTCATAATTTTGAATTATCACTCCCACACCGGCACCATACGAACGGACTAATCCCTTAAAGTTTATCTTAATGAAACCAGGTTGAGGGAGCACCTAAGATACAAAATCCAAAGAATGCACAATAGAAAGTGGATAAGTACTTCAGAGCTGGCACTTTATTTGATATCTCAGACTGTAAACACCCCCCCTCTGTAAATTTTTTTTATATACTATGCGGCGTGGGTGCGCGACACGCGGCGCGCTGCATGCGCGCGCATATGGGCACAGGAGAGGGCTCAGCCCTCCCCTCACTGAAGAAATGACAGACGGAGGGGGGCCCCTCCGTCCCTTTCTCCTTCCCCCCCTCCTCTTCGAGCGTTGCCGTCGCCACTGTCGCCCTCCGCTCGTCCCCGACACCTCGCCGCCGGCAGGTAATCCCCCCTCACCGGCGACGAGAGGGAGAGAGAGAGCAAGAGCGTGTAGAAAGAGAGGGAGAGGGCCGCAGGAGGGCCCTCCCCTGACGCGGGAGCCAAGCCGGCTCCCGCGCTTGGTTCGGGCCCAGCGGCGTGCCCGCCGACCCGCCGGGGTTGAGCTCTGGCCGGCGACCCCCGCCGGCGCCGGGGCAGCGTCCGGCGGGGTCCAACCGGCCGTTGGTGGCCGACCGGCCGGTGGCCGTGTCGGTGAGTGAAGGAGGGAGAGGGCCGAACGACCCTCCCCTCGTCGCGAGAGCCAGCCGGCTCCGCGTTGGTCCGGCCCGGCGGCGTGCCCGCCGGCTCGCCGGGCCCGGTGGCCCCCACCGGCGCCTCGGTGGCATCCGGTGAGGTCCGGCCGGCGGTGGCCGCCCACGCCGCCCGCGCAAGAAAGAAGAAGAAGAAGAAGAAGAAGAAGAATAGAAGAAAGAGAGGAGGAGAGGGGGTGGCCGGCCGGGCGGCCCGGCCTAGGAGCCGGTCGTCGTCAACCCCGGGGAGGGCCGGCGGCGGCCCTAGGCCGTCGGCCATCAGCCACCCCTGGTTCACCTGAACTAAGGGTGAAACGGTGAAACAGAGGAAAAAAAAAAAACTGGGACTGGGCCGGGTTCGGCCCAGTCCAGTTAGCTTGTTTGGGCCGAATTTTTGGGCCCCAAATTGGATCTGGCCTAATAAAAGAAAAATATGGTTGTGATCAGCATGGATCCTAGTTTGTCGGGGAATTTTTATTTTCCCCATTTGGGCTCCTATATTTGAAGATATTCAAGCCACAAGTTGGGCCCAGGATTAGATTGGGTTAAGTGTAGGAGTCAGTTTGACATCCTAAAATTGAAATTTAAAAATCTAAAAAATTATATTGTAGGTACCCATAGGTCTATACAACTGATTTACGCTTTGGGATTAGCGTTGTGAGGTAAGTAAGCCAGTTATAATGATTTTTTAAAATCATTATTAAATTATGCCATTATTGAAATAATGAAATTGATTTATAGCATTATTTGAAAAATGATATTGGTGGTACCACATTTATACAAATGAATTATTTGACTTGATTATTGTTAATTTTGGTAAATTAAATTGGCATTTTATACATGCAACTGGTTATTACATGATTATGTGAAATTACTAAATTTGGTAAAATATGAAAAGTAAATTGATATATATTTGTTGTTATGCGAATAAATGTTATTTGTGATTGTGTTATTATATATCATCACGGTCCACATTACATGTTACATGACTCCGGGACCCATCTCCACAGGGAGAATATGTGGAGAACACACATCCTAGGGATGTGCTATGACAGGATATAGCATTATATGCTAATTGACTGCGGCACCCTTCATCCACTGAGGACGTATAGGGAGGTTACATCCTTAGGATATTTATTACGTGGACGTGGGACATTAGTATAAAATGAGATTTACAGTGATTTGGAATTGAAATGGTATTTTGAAATATTATTTCATAATAATTGCTTCCAATTTATTTGAACATGAGATTTGTATAATTCTATAATATGATGAAATGTTTTTAAATTTGGAAGCATGACATGTATTTGACTTGGTAAAATTCTTATTGGCTATATCATGTAATAGTAGGCTTACTTACTGAGTGTAAACTCATTAAATCTTACAATGTTTTTCCAGAGCCACAAAATTATCAGGGGCAATAATAGGGGTAATTGGGAGCTTCTTGATGTAAATTGATTATATTTTGTTATATGTAACCCCATTTGGATTTATTTTGGAACTTTGGTTTGTTGCCCAACATTACATAATTTGTATTATGGAGGATTAAATTTTGTATGTCATATAGTTGTTACCCCTCCTTATTTGTAAATGATAATCTTTGGATGCCTTGCATGCACTGGCATGCGCGCGGCATCACACAGGCCACCACCAAGCTGGGTCGGGCGTAATCTGTAGTGGTATCAGAGCAAGGTTTGACATTAGGGCCAAACACATGATTAACTCTAGGCCAAATATTGACAAGACATTAGGAGGGTAATAATTCTAGGAAAAATTCAAGTGACTTGTTTAAAAATGCTTGAGATTTGATGGTTTATTATGATATTGATTGGAACCTACCGTGGCAGGATTTCATAATGTATCGTCGCACCAGTGGTCAGCGACATGAGGGGGACTCTCAGGCTGGTGATCCTGACCAGCAAGGAGGCTAGGAAGCCTCAGCAGATGCGGGTTTCGTTGCCCCAGTTGGCAATGACCCATAGCAGTTATAGGCTGAGTTGCTCTGGGCCTTCTTGGGAGTGACTCAGGCGGTATAGGCCATGCAGCAGCAGATTCAGCAAATACTGCCTGCTATATCTGGCTCTATCGTTCTGCAGACTCAGTCTTCCCCTCCTACTCCTCAGACCCAGCCGGCCCAGCCCGATCAGTCTGCTCAGCCCGCTCCATCTCAGCCCTGGCAGGGAGGGGGTCGTAGCTTCTCCAAGTTTAAGAGCTTGGCCCCTCCTCCCTTCTCTGGATCCACCAACCCACTTGATGCGGAGAGGTGGATAAGAGAGATAGAGAAGGCCTTTACGGTCCTTGGCAGACAGGAGGAGGAGCGGATTAGATTTGCTGCCTACCTCCTCCAGGGGGAGGCATATGATTGGTGGTTGATGTTGGAGCAGCACTATGGAGGTCGGGCCATCTCTTGGGAACAGTTTAAGGAGGCTTTTTATTGCCAGTATTTTTTCAGGAGTGTGCAGAAGCAGATGGAGTCTGAATTTATGAGATTGAAGCAGAGGAACCTTTCTGTGGTCCAGTATGAAGCCGAGTTTAGACGATTGACCTGATTTGCTCCAAATTTTGTTATGACTGAGAGAACCAAGATCACCAAATTCACCGACGGACTGCACCCCAGGCTAAGGCAGGCAGTCAATGCATTTGAGCTCCCCACTTACAGTGAAGTGGTGAGCAAGGCTCTGGTCATTGAGAGGGACATGATTGCCATTCAGCAGGTGAGGGAGCAGCAGATGAAAAAGAGAGGACCTCCTTTTGACCAATCTTCAGGGCAGGCTAAGAAGAAGAAGAGTTTCTTTCAGGCTCCCTTAGGGCGGATAAGGAGATTCGCTGTCCTCATTGCGGGAAGGCCCATCAGGGCAAACAGTGCTGTAGGCTGACTGGTGCCTGCTATATTTGTGGGAAGATGGACCACAAGATGGCTACTTGTCCCCTCCGAAAGGACTAGCAGCCCCCTCCAGATCAGGGGAAGAGTCAGCAGCAGCCCAGGACCCAAGGGAGGGTCTTTACCCTCACTCAGTTGGACGCTGCTGCCTCTAACACTGTGGTGACAGGTATGTCTGTTAAATTAAATTATTTTTTTAAAATTATTGCATTCATACCTGGTATAATGCATGGATTATGGTAGTAGATAGAGGAAAAACATATGATGCTGCATGACATCTAAGTTAAGTTAATCTTTATGACAGGTATGTTTAAAGTAGGAAACACTTATGCTCAAACTTTAATTGATCCGGGTTCCACACATTCATTTGTATCTGATAGTTATCTGGCCAAGAATGCATCATTGACACCCATTCCTCTAGAGCAAGAGTTGTATATTGCCTTTCCAAATGGAAATGTCATGATGGTAGACTTAGTGTGTAAGTCCTGCTTGATTGACATGGAAGATAGGTTGTTGAATGCTGATTTGATAGTCCTCCCACTGAAATTCTTTGATGTAATCCTGGGGATGGACTGGTTGGCCTCCTATCATGCTTGTATAGACTGTTTCAGGAAAAGGGTAATCTTTAAAATTCCTAATCTTCAGTTTTAGTGGGAGTCAGGAACATCTGGCTTCGGTATTAGTGTCAGCTCTGCAAGCTGGGAAATACTTAATAAAAGGTGGTCAGGGGTTTCTTGCTATAGTCAAAGACCTTCAGCAGGATGAACACCAGTTGAAAGATATTCCAATGGCTCGAGAGTTTCCTGATGTCTTTCAAGAGGAATTGACTGAATTACCCCCGGATCGAAAAATCGAGTTCACTGTTGATTTAGCCCCTAGCCCCTAGCACTGGACCTATATCCAAAGCTCCTTACCGTATGGCTCCAGCTGAGCTAAAAGAGTTAAAATGTCAGTTGCAGGAGCTTCTGGATCGAGGATTTATCAGACCTAGTGTCTCTTCTTGGGGTGCTCCAGTATTATTTATCAAAAAGAAGGATGGCAGTCTTCGGCTCTGCATTGATTACCCAAAAATTAATAAGGTAAGAGTGTGGAATAAGTACCCTTTGCCGAGGATTGACGATCTATTTGATCAACTCCAAGGAGCCCAAGTATTCTCAAAGATTGATCTTCGATCAGGGTACCATCAGCTTAAGATTAAGGCTGAGGATGTTTCGAAGACTGCATTCAGAACCAAATACGGCCATTATGAGTTTTTGGTGATGCCATTTGGGTTGACTAATGCCCCGGCAGCATTCATGGACTTGATGCATAGGATCTTTAAGCCATACCTGGATCAGTTTATAGTGGTCTTTATTGATGATATCTTGATATATTCTAAAAGTCATATGGAGCATGAAGACCACTTAAGGATTGTTCTACAGACTCTTCGGGAGAAGAAACTTTATGCTAAGCTGCAGAAATGTGACTTCTGAATGAGCCAAATATCCTTCTTGGATCATATTGTATCCAAAGACGGTATATCTGTAGACCCTAAAAAGATTGAGGCTGTCGTGAACTGGTGTCGGCCTTCCAATGTATCAAAAGTCAGAAGCTTCTTGGGGCTGGCAGGTTATTATCGCAGATTTATGGAAGGCTTCTCTCGCATTGCATTGCCTCTAACTCGCTTAACTCAAAAGCGAGCAAAGTTTGTTTAGTCAGAGGATTGTGAGGGAAGCTTCTAAGAGCTCAAACAGCGCCTGGTGTCAGCCCCTATCCTCACTCTTCCATCTACATCTGGAGGATATACTTTATTCACTGACGCCTCTCGAAAGAGATTGGAAGGTGTTCTAATGCAGGAAGGGAAGGTGATAGCCTATGCCTCTAGGCAGCTGAAGCCTTATGAGCAGAACTATCCTACTCATGATCTGGAGTTAACCGCCGTGATCTTTGCACTGAAAATTTGGCGGCATTATTTATATGGGGAGACTTGTGATGTGTATACAGACCATCAAAGTCTGAAATACATTTTCACCCAGAAGGAGCTAAACTTGAGGCAAAGGAGGTGGCTGGAGCTACTAAAGGATTATGACATGAACCTACATTATCATCCAAGGAAGGCCAATGTGGTAGCTGATGCCTTAAGCAGAAAGTTCTCTTCAGAGCTAGCTTCTATAATTACTTCTCAGCCTCACATTCACAGAGACCTTGAAAAGTTGGAGGTTGGTTTGCGAGTACAACGATCTGATGGGCTTCTTGCAACACTTGTACTTTAGCCAACGTTGATTCACAGGATTAAGTTTTCCCAGAAAGAAGACTTGGAACTACAAAAGATAAAAGAAGCTGTGCAGTTAGGGGTTCAGAATGATTTTCAAATAAATGAGGATGGATCCCTGAGATTTAATACTAGGCTCTGTGTGCCAAATGTGGAAGATCTAAGGGCTGAAATTTTGAGGGAGGCTCGTTATTCTCCCTATCCTGTTCACCCAGGAGGCACCAAAATGTACAGAGACCTACGAAAAAATTTCTGGTGGAAAGGAATAAAAAGAGAAATTGCTCAATATGTGGCCAAGTGCTTAGTGTGCCAACAAGTGAAGGCCGAACATCAAAGGCTTGCGGGATCTCTTCAGTCTCTGATGATTCCCCAATGGAAATGGAAGAAGATCACTATGGATTTTGTGACAAGTTTACCCAAAACTCGCAGAAGCAATGATGCAGTCTGGGTTATTATTAATAGATTGACCAAGTCAGTCCATTTTCTGCCGTTCAGAGTTGGGGTCTCTAGTGAGAGATTGGCTACCATGTACATTGAGCAGATAGTGAGACTTCATGGTGTCCCTGAGTCGATTGTGTCAAATCGGGGTTTGTGTCCTAGTTTTGGAAGAGTCTTCATAGGGCTCAGGGGACCAAACTGAATTTCAGTACAGCTTTCCACCCTCAGACAGATGGACAGTCTGAGAGGACTATACAGATCTTAGAAGACATGTTACAAGCCTATGTAATGGACTTGGGTGGTGCTTGGGACAACCACCTACCTTTGGTGGAGTTTGCTTACAATAATAGTTACCAAGCCAGCATCAAAATGGCTCCATTTGAAGCTCTATATGGTAGAAAATGTAGATCTCCCTTGTGTTGGAATGATGTGGGGGAAAGGAAATTGTTGGGCCCTGAGCTAATTCAGCAGACAGTAGAAAAAGTGTAGCTGATTAAGGAAAGACTCCGAGTAGCTCAGAGCCAACAGAAAAGTTATGCTGATGTTAGAAGAAGGGAGCTGGAATTTTAGGTTGGGGACCATGTCTTCTTAAGGGTTTCACCAACCAAAGATGTGATGAGGTTTGGACTTAAAGGAAAATTGAGTCCACAATACGTTGGGCCATTTGAGATCTTAAGCAGAGTGGGGGAAGTGGCTTATAGCTTGGCATTACCTCCTGTACTCTCTGGGGTACATAATGTATTCCATGTCTCTATATTGAGGAAGTACATTTCTGACCCTAGTCATGTGATAGAAGCGGAGCCCATTTTGTTAAAGAAGAATTTGACATATGAAGAGCATCCTATACGTATTGTGGACCATAAAGATCAAGTTCTGAGACGGCGTAGCATACCCTATGTTAAGGTTCAGTGGAGCAATCACTCTGAACGGGAGGCTACGTGGGAACTTGAAGAGGAGGTGAAAAAGAAATATCCTCATCTATTTGTATCTGAATAGATATTTGTATATATGCACAAAAGTATATTTACTGTTGTATTTTGACCAGAAAGATAGATAAATACAGCTAGTAATTTTCATTTTGGGCCTTAAAAATTTTATTCGTGTTGTGCATTAATTTCAAGGCCGAAATTTTTTATAAGGAGGGGAGGATGTAAACCCCCCCTCCACCTGAAAAATTTTTTTATATGTTACGCGACGTGGCTGCGCGACACGCGGCGCGCTGCATGCGCGCTAGTGCGCGCGCCCACGCACGCGCACATGGGCGCAAGGGAGGGCTCAGCCCTCCCCTCGATGGCATCCGTCCCTTTCTCCTTCCCCCCCTCTTCCTCTTTGAGCATTGCCGTTGCCGCTGCCGCCCTCCGCTCGTCCCCGACACCTCACCGCCGGCAGGTAATCCCCCCTTACCGGTGAGGAGAGGGAGAGAGAGAGCGAGAGCGTGAGAGAGAGAGGGAGAGAGCCGCAGGAGGGCCCTTTCCTGACGCGGGAGCCAAGCCGGCTCCCGCGCTTGGTTTGGGCCCGGCGGCGTGCCCGCCGGCTCGCAGGGCCCGATCTCTGGGCGGCAGCCCCCATCGGCGCCGGGGTGGTGTCCGGTGGGGTCCGGCCGGCCCCGAAGGGAAGGGGGAGGGCCGTGGAACGACCCTCCCTTCACTATGGGTTCGAGCCCGGCCAGGCCCGCCGGCCCGCCGGGCCTAAGCTCGGCGGGCGACCCCCGCCGATGCCGGGGCGCGTCGGCGGGGTCCGGCCCGCCGTCGGTGTCCCACTATGTCGCCGGGCAGGGGAGTGAAGGGAGGGAGAGGGCCGAACGACCCTCCCCTATCGCGGGAGCCAGCCGGCTCCCCGCGTTGGTCCGGCCGGCGGCGTGCTCCGGCCGGCTCGCCGGCCCGGCTCCGACGCCGGGCAGCCCCCCACCGGGCGCCGGGCGGCGTCCGGTGAGGTCCGGCCAACAGGCGGTGGCGGCCATGCCGCCGGCACGATGGGGAAGAAGAAGAAAGGAAGAAGAAGAAGAAAAGAGAAGAAAGAGAGGAGAGGGGGGTGGCCGCGGCGGCGGCCGGCCCGGGTCGTCGTCGGCGGCCGGTGACCTCGAGAAGGGCCGGTGGCGGCCCTAGGCCGCCGGCCATCGGCCACTCCTGGTTCACCTGAACCAGGGGTGAAACGGTGAAACAGAGAGAAAAAAAAAAAACTGGGACTGGGTCGGGTTCGGCCCAGTCCTGTTACCTTGTTTGGGCAACCCGGCCCAGTCCAGTTAGCTTGTTTCGGCCGAATTTTCGGGCTCCAAATTGGGCCCGGCCCAATAAAAGAAAAATATGGTTGTAATCAGCATGGATCCTAGTTTGTCGGAAAATTTTTATTTTCTCCATTTGGGCTTCTATATTTGGAGATATTCAAGCCTCAAGTTGGGCCCAGGATTAGATTGGGTTAAGAGTAGGAGTCAGTTTGACATCCTAAAATTGAAATTTAAAAATTTAAAAAATTATGTTGTAGGTACCCAGAGGTCCATACAGCTGATTTACGCTTTGAGATTAGCGTTGTGAGGTAAGTAAGCCAGTTATAATGATTTTTTTAAATCATTATTAAATTATGCCATTATTGAAATAATAAAATTGATTTATAGGATTATTTGAAAAATGATATTGGTGGTACCATATTTATGCAAATAAATTATTTGACTTGCTTATTGTTAATTTTGGTAAATTAAATTGGCATTTTATACATGCAATTGGTTATTACATGATTATGTGAAATTACTAAATTTGGTAAAATATGAAAAGTAAATTGATATATATTTGCTGTTATGCGAATAAATATTATTTGTGATTGTGTTATTATATATTATCACGGTCCACATTACATGTTACATGACTTCGGGACTCACCTCCACAGGGAGAATATATGGAGAACACACTCCTAGGGATGTGCTGTGACAGGATATAGCATTATATGCTAATTGACTGCGGCACCCTTCCTCCACTAAGGACGTATAGGGAGGTTACATCCTTAGGATATTTATTACGTGGACGTGGGACATTAGTATAAAATGAGATTTACAGTGATTTGGAATTGAAATGGTATTTTGAAATATTATTTCATAATAATTGCTTCCAATTTATTTAAACATGAGATTTGTATAATTCTATAATATGATGAAATGTTTTTAAATTTGGAAGCATGACATGTATTTGACTTGGTAAAATTCTTATTGGCTATATCATGTAATAATAGGCTTACTTACTGAGTGTAAACTCATTAAATCTTACAATGTTTTTTCAGAACCACAAAATTATCAGGGGGAACAACAGGGGTAATTGGGAGCTTCTTGATGTAAATTGATTATATTTTGTTATATGTAACCCCATTTGAATTTATTTTGGAACTTTGGTTTGTTGCCCAACATTACATAATTTGTATTATGGAGGATTAAATTTTGTATGTCATATAGTTGTTACCCTTTCTTATTTGTAAATGATACTGTACTGGATGCCTGGCATGCGGTGGGCTGTCACCCCTAGGCCACCACCAACTGGGTTCGGGGGGTGACACAGACCTTGATAGAATTCATTCTTTAGCCTAATCCTTTGCCAACCTAGCCAAGCATTGAGCACCTATGGTCTTCCCTTGAAAATAAAACTTATTTCTACCCTTCCAAATCCACTACATGATATAGCTCGCAGTTTGTGCTCTTTCTTTATACTTCCACTTTGTGGCGCTTGGAGAAGGAAGTCCCAAGCTTGCTATAATGAATTAATTCCAAAAAAACTATAATTATTGAATAAGTGCCATACCATCATAGATTCCACACAATCAAATAAGACATGCTTCGCCGTTTCAATACCAACACCACATCGTCTACATATAGGAGAAATATTTGGAATCCTAATAGCTAAGACATTTGAAGTGGGAGCCCTTCATGCCATGCCATACCTTCTATATGAAATAGAGAACCCTTGATTAGCATTATAGTTTCCAGATGTTGGTAGCCTCTACAACCCCATGGTCTTGCTCCATTCCATCCACTGCCATATTATATATCCTAGAAGGAGATTTTTGTTTTGTAACCTACACTCAAATATAGAACATCCTCCTGATCTATGCCATTGAGAGGAATTTTCATGATCTCCTGCACCATTGAAGAAGGGAACAACTAAAATAGCAAAGCCCCATTCCAATAGCTTGGGGAAATAAATAAATCACTAACCGTCTCTATAGAAGGAAGATAGTCCACATTGACCAATAGAACTTATTTGTTTAGAGGAATAAGGAGAACCAGGCATGCTCGATCACCCTAACTTTGTAGCCATTACCAATAGACCACATAAGATGTTTTGAGAGTGGCACAAACAAGTGACATAAGAATATCTACAATGCTAATGCACTTTTTGGAGGCATATATATAAACCAGTCCCGTTAAATTTATATTTCATATGAAGAACATGAGATCCCAAACTATTTATATGGAGTAATAAATGACATGTTGTACGCCCAAGAAGAGCCTCCCTCTAAACTAACAAATTTTGAATACCAAGCCCATCCTCTTTTCTAGGTCTATGCATCGCCTTTCAAGCTACTGTATGAAGAGATTACTTTGACATATTATGCCCAAATAAGAAACTTCAAATCAATCTCTTAAACCACAACATAAAATTTATGGGCACCATAATAGTAGATAAGATATGAGAAGAAATTGATAGAAGTATAGACCTTATAAGAGTAACCTTTTAGCAAAAAAACAAGAATTTCTATTTCCATCCCTCCACACGATCCAAAATTCTATTCTTGAGAGGGATAAGATTGAAAGAACTGAGCCTAGAGCCTTTAAGAGGAACTTCTTAGGTATGAATCCAAACTCTCCACCCGCCTTACACCCATAATCTCTAGAAGATGTAGTATTGTGTTATGAGGAAGCCGAGGGCTAAATTGCACCATAGACTTTTAGAAATTCACAGTCTGACCAAACTGACTACAGCAATCCTTAATCACTGATTGAAAAGCTAAACAGTTAGCTCTATATGCTCTACAGAATATAAGGCAGTCATCTGCAAATATCAGATGGCTGATATGAATACCTCTCGAAGTTGGGAGATAACTTCTGATTTTGTTTGTAGAAATTGCCTCCTTTATTCCTCAAGATAGCATTTCTACATATAAGATGAAAGATAGGGCGACAAAGGATAGCCTTACCTCAATTCCACCTCAAACTTGAAAAAATCTAAGGGAGATCCATTGATCAAGACTGCAAACTCAGGTTTCCAAATATAACCCTTTATCCATTCAATCATATAGGAGTGAAAATTCATATAAAGTAGTTCCACAATAAGGTGTTGTACCTATTTTTATGGTAACAAATTGATTGAAGCATTAATTAATAGTGATTTACTATTTTTCTTAACTTTGAGCATCAAATATTTTTTTATTAAAATTAAAATAATACATGTCTTGAATGCCAATAGTTCCTCTTTTTTAAAATAAAATATCATTAATTCCTTGAACATCTACATCCATGTCCAAAATCTAAAATAGAATTATGATCTTTTGCATTTCATCATATTAGCTGATTTTATGATACTAGCCTAGGGAAACTTCAATTGATTACCAATTTATTCAACTCCTTTTTGATTGTTTTACAATTGGATCCAAAACCTTTGAGGGCACATTCCCAAATTTTTTATTTGAGGGCATAATTCCTTTAAAAAGTTCAAAAATTAATAGTACTTTTAAAGTACTTTTCAAAATCAAAATTCCTAAATTTTTTATTTGGAAGGAGAGGGGAGAGAATTCTTAAGGTTGTGTTTGGACAAGGCATTTTAAAAATTTCTAAAATTTTTAAATATAACATTTTAAAATGCAGTATTTTAAACTTCTAAAATTTTATAAATTTTTTATTTGGATAGTTGCTCTTGAAAATAAAATTTTGTTTAACGATTGTAATGTTTTCTAAAAATATTATTTTGTAATATTTATATAAATTCATATAATTTTACATAAATATTTTTAATATTTTTATGTAAATATTGAATATTTAGATAATAAATATTTAATATTTATTTCAGTTATTCTCGTCAATATTTATTATTTCAATATTAATATTTTATTAAGTGATATTAAAAATAAATTTAATTTATAAAAATATTTATAAAAATATATAAATTAATCATAATATATTTATAAATATTTATTATTGTAAAATAGGAAAATAGTATTGAATTGCATAAATTATAAATTAAATATTAATTTAAAGAAATAAATATTTTAATTTAATAAAATTTTTAATAGCAATATATTATTAATATATTTAACAAGTATATTATTAATAATATTATTATTTTAATAAATGTTATTGTGTTTATGTAATATTTATTTATTAATAAATAAATGATATTTATGTAAATATTAATAATAAAACATTAATATTTTAATAAAATAAATATTAAAAATATTTATGTAAATAAAATTTTGGTAATATTTATGTAAATATTTTAATATGTAAATAAAATTAAATATTCTGATAACTTTTTAAGTGGATTTTCAAAAGATTTATGAATGGCAACTTTTGAGAACTATCTTTAAAAAATATCAAAGCCATCATTCAACCTAACCTATACATATCATCTTAATCCAAATAAAACTCTTAACCCGGCATATAACTGACTTATTTAAAATTTGAATAAAAAAATTCAACGGACGCTTAACATAAATTCAAAAACCTATCTTTCGTCAGCCGTGAAGCTTTCGTCGATCAATCATTAGACGCCCCCGACGCCCCTCCACCGTCCACGTTATTTTCTCGCCAGCGCGATCGTTCTTCACATGTCATCAACTGCATCTCGAAAAAGAAGCCTGGGCCGTGGATCCGAGACGCTGGAGGTTAGCGAAGTAACGGAATTGAAGAACGGAGGAAAAAAAAAAGGGAATCCCATCGTAGGGTCACCACTGCTCTCGCTTTCTCCTCCTGCTCTTCGTCTCTCTTTTTTTCCTCGAACTCCACCCGAGATATCGACGGCCATGAACTGCCTTCAGAACCTTTCCAAGTGAGTGGAATTCCAATCACTTCGCTTTTTTTCTTCTTTTTTTTTTTTCTTGCCTCTCTTTCTATCTCTTTCTTTATCTCCTTCGTTTCGGGTTTCAGGTCCCCTGCTCCCCCTTTGCAAGCCATGAAAAGCCACTCAAGAAGACCTCCGATATTGAATCTGGTACGGGTTTCGGATTCTCTTCGCTTTGGCTTTTGGTAATGGATTTTCGATTCTTTTCTTGCTTTATTTCGGAATTTCTTTTGGATTCTTGAGCAGGGGTTGCTTCGAGCTGATTTTAGCGCGAATATCCGCATGGCTGTAAGTCGCTCTTTCTTTCTTGAATCGTTTCTATCTATTGTCGATCCTTTTTGATATGTTTGATCTCGAATTGTAAAATTTTAATGGTTTAGTCCCACAAATTTTTCACGCCCAAGTGTTTTCTGATGTAGTTTCGACAGTTGGCCCTCACTTATTGGAGAGTAATTAGAATGGTTTACTGATTGAGCTTTAAATTTTTTTGGGCGTGATTTATAAGATAGTGATGGTAGGCCCGCAAGACTTTGATGATTTTAAGATGAATTCAGCTTGTGAAATTGTGCCACAGAAGGATATTTTTCTGTTTGAAACGTATTTGTTCCTTTAGAGGAAGGTAGTATTCTTTTTTTTCTTTGTTGGTCCGAGTTTTCCGGTAACACTGGTCTTGTTTGAAGCTGCTGGCTTGATATAAAACCATTTGATGTGATCCTAGAAATATAAACGTGAGAAATGGGTAGCAATATCAAATAACCAAATTCATAACATGTTAGCTTTTCTTTTTTTTTAAAAAAAAAAAGAAAATTCTTAACATATGTACGTTATATACTCGCATTTGAGCATTCCAATATTTGTTACTTTAGAAAATATTAATTCACCAATTGTGGCATGCGAAATAGTCATGATAAACATGTTGCAATAAAAATTGTTAGACTTTTACTTGCATTTCTTTTATGCATCTTCATTTTTTTCTTAATTTTCATGTGCACCATGCTATTGGGATAAAATTATAATATTCCCTAGCTTTGCCCATCATGATTACTATCTTGACTTTGGCCCATTTAGATAAAAACTGGGAAAAATATTTTTTTTGGTCTCATGTTTTTCTTCTGATAATTTAACACCTATCATTTCATCTTGCATTTTCTTTCTAATGAGTTTAGAATACCAAAAAATACTGCTTTTAAAATTTTAAGAATTGTCAGTGTAGGGCCACTGTTGCTAACATGTTGAGATGGCATTGGGCCAGCTAAACTTTGGGTATCTGGATATTTTCTTGTTTGATGTCTTTTATAGGAGAGTATAGGGAGCTGACCTTTGCAATGCAGTGTAATAACAGTAAGTTGAAAATGGAGGTATTGGTTGAATGATGCTTGAAAATGAAAAAATGTGTTTATTTTGGATTTGGTTAGTGTATTGCAAGGTGTAAAATTGAATATCATGATATTTTTAAGTGAATGTGTGCCAAACTGAAGATGAGTACAGTTTAGTGTTTGATTGTGGTGGTAGCTTCCTTTTACTTTTGGGCATACGAATTATTGCTTTGAAGTATCAAACAAATTCGATGCACCCTGACCATTTTAAATTAGTCTCAATTTGAACCTGATTGTACTTAAAGCTACTTGAAGCAGTGATTCCTTCATTAGTTTGAGATGAACTTTCAATCAATTTCCTGAATGAACCTTCTCTTGCATGGTACTTGTTCTCAAAGTAAGCTGCTTCTACGTTAACAACCTTGCCTGCCTGGCTAATGGCTGATTTCCACATTGCTGATGCATCAATGGGGCTTTAATTAGATCTTCATCTTATAAATAACTTCTAACTCTTTTTCCGATCTTCCCAATCTTATGTTGCATATCCATCAGCACTAATATAACCTTCAATTTTCCTGGTTCATAAAAATGACAAGTCTGTGTAGTAATCTTCTGTGCATCAACATGGAGCTTAAATGCATTTGGCTGTTGGAATTTTATACAGTTTACCTTTTTTCCATCTTTATCCTTCATTTGTTCTGAAAGATGATTGAATGAAAAGCACTACCATCCAACTATAAGGCTAGTAAAATGATCCGAGGCGAAAAAAAAATATATATTTAATGAATTACCTTTGTTTTCTAGACTCTGTAGCATTAGGAATCTCTGGTCAAGTTCTTTTATCTTTTATCTTTTATCTTTTATTTTGTTTGAAAGAGACACATATTTTGCATGCAAAATCTGACCTACTTATTACCCTGCTTCACTAGAATGATATTCATGTGCAAGAAATGTTGCTGTAGCCTGCGAAATCTAACCTAACTATTACTCTTTTTCATTAGAATGATATGCATATGCAAGAATCATTCTGTAACCGGATATTCTGTACATATAGTGCGTTGTGATTCATGGTTCAGAACTGCATGGCTAGTTAAAGAATTTGTGTAATTCTGAAGAACATGGACGTGTGTTTAGGAGAAAAGCTTCGCTAGTATTCAACTTGGGCTAGAATATCCGTATAGGTGAAATATGAAAGAGTTTTGAGTAGATGGGATTCTACTATTTGTCTGCAAAACCCTGCCAATTTCCAAATATTTTCAGTTGGAGTTTTACTTTTTTGACTGACAAAAAATACTTTTTTAGTTTGCCCAAATGCTGTTATCCTTATGATGGCTATTGATGGATTTTTTTTCAGTCATCTTCCGTTTCTGCTGCTGGCACTGAAAAGAGTGGTACCGAGGTACAGGATGAGAAATCTGAAATATATAGCAATAATATGACACAGGCAATGGGTGCAGGTAAAGTTGCAACATTCTATGCTCATTGAGGATCATTATATTCTGAAGAAAATTCCTATCTTTTCCTGTTGGATTATATTTATTATGAGTGGAATTTTTTTGTTTTTTATTTTTTATTTTTTGGTTTTCCTAAATGTAATCCAGTGCTAACATACAAGCACGAACTTGGGATGAACTATAATTTTATTCGCCCAGACTTGATTGTTGGTTCCTGCCTACAGGTGCTCGCTTCTGCTTTTTAATTACTATAAAGTTTATCTGTTCTACCTCTTTGCTCTTTCAATCTTAATTTGATGTGTCTTTTTACAGACCGCATCAGATGTTGACAAGCTTCGCAAGCTAGGAGTGAAAACCATTTTCTGCTTGCAACAAGATTCAGACCTTGAGTATCCTGACTGTTTCCTCATCATAGCCTTTCTTGATTTTTTGGTACCCCATTTTTTTCACACACACACACACACACATATATAAAATCTGAAAGTTAATAACATGTCTTTTCAGAGGAGTTGGATGATGCCAAGAAGAAATTGTTCCACCAAACCAATGTTTAAGTAAAACCAAAAGATACAAAGTACAGAAAAAGGAACAGCATTTCCACATGGGAAGTGGGAACAAGCTCAATTGTAAATTTTCTTTAAAGTTCTGCTTATTGTTCTTTCTATACCTCCCACTATTTGGCATGGGGAATTGAAGTCTGAATAACAGTCATGCCTATGCAGTCCCACTATTTAAGCAAATTGAAGGGGCGGAAGATGGCAAGGGTTTTAATTAATCATTAGAAACTTCTTTGTTATCCTCTTGATCTTATTTACACATCCTTTCCTTTTCTATGGAGTTTTCATACTGAAGCATTTCTTCTAGGCTCATATTAGCAAATCTTGAATCTTCAAGGGACCAAAGAATTCTTAGTTGTCTGTGAGAACAGAATTTAGAGCAAGGTTTGCTATCTTGGTACCCAAGCCTCATACTAGTACCACACTTATATAATGTTGGTGTGCTCGATACATGTGTCGGTTCCACATACCAAGACTCGATATTCCCCAGTATTGAGACTCAGTTCAGTACTGATATAGTGCGATATGTTTGGTATGGGATGGTATGCATCAGTACAACATACCATGATTCAGAGACCTTCTATAGCCACCCACCCAATAGCACCTACTTCAAAAATATTGTGGCATTATCCTGAAGAATGCGGCAGCTTATAATGAGCCCCAAACTCCAATAAAGATTTGCACATCTACAATTCCTCATTCTCAGGTCCTTCTTGAGATGGCTATTAGGTCCTCACTTATGATGTGAACGGTACCAAGCTAGGATATCAGCATTGTAAAACATCCTTCTAGAAGGTTGATCCTTCAACTTATTTGGTTCTGGTACCATATATTAAGATCTTTTCTTTATTATGACTTTCAAGTTGCTATGGCATTATGGTATATGCATGCTCCTCTGTTTTATTTGCATTTATTATTTTTTGACTTATTTCTTCCAATGATCTATTTGTTGTAAAATGTAAATATATTGGCCTAAGTATAATTCCTGATAATTTGTTTGGTGGTTTGGTTAATTGTCTGTCCCTTCATTTAATATTATTCTTTCATCAATTGAGAATTTGCCTCCTATAGTGTCACTATTTTTTAATGAAACTATTAACTAAACATTTTATCAAGGACCCTATTCTTGAATAATAATAGGTCTCTTTTGCCTATGGCAAATTCTGAAAGAGGAAAGGATTGAAAAGAGTGATGCCTTGTTGTGAACCACCACTATAATTTGATATTGACCAGTCACTGCATATATAGTTTTCACTCTGCTCTTCACTTTCTCATAAATTGCTTGAAAGCTATTAATATGTATATCAAGAGCCCCAGCTTCCTTCACCAATATCTTTAGATATTTTGGTGTCGACATTGGTGCTATTCAAGAATATGCCATGAAATGCGACGATATTGAGCATTATCGTGCTGAAATCAGGTCAGTTGATGAAGATATATTATAGATTGATGTCACCATGTCATTATCAAGCTGATGTCATTTGTGTCTTCTTTTATAGACTGTTTCAATGCTTTGCTAACCTTGCAGTTATTGCTTTTTAAATATTCTTTATACCTATAAGTGCCTAATGGGTTGATATTCTACTGTATTTTTGACAGGTTATTTGTTTTGTAATTTGGCTACTTTTGAACAAATGTTTATCAGAATTTTTTTTTTTTTAAATGCAAATTTCTGGCAATGAATATTCTTGCCACTAAAGCTCTGTACCTTTACTTTCATCCAAATTGCATCATTTTTAAGCTGTTTCTCACAGTTGCCAACTAATTTGTCTGCAAAGTTACTCCTTCTTCTTGATACTTATAAAAAAACTAAGCCCCTCTAGTTATTGGAATATTATGTGGTCCATTGCACGTGCCCATGTGATAACTGGGAAAGGATTCTATCAAGGTTTTAAGTACTGGTATGGAAACCCACACTATTTTTTTCATTGGAACAGTGCAGTAGTAATGTACCTCTTAGGTTATTTCAGTCCATATTTTAAATGATGGAGGAGTCAAGGGGTGGTTCGTATTTGGTAGATTTGATTAAAAAGACTGTTATGGTGTTGCAGAACATATAGGAACACTTCGAGGTATTTTATATTGGAAAAGTTAGCCACATCATGATCTATTGGGTGCTCTGCACTTTCCATAACCTTCTTTAATTCCTCGATGATTGGGATGTATATTTTTTATCTTTTCTTTTTTCTTTGGAAAGAGATCTCTAGGAGAAGTTAGGTTTTAGGTTTTATGTTGTTTTGTTGTCCAGAAAATAATGAAGATAAAGATATTCCCTTTTTTGTGTTCAACTCTATCTCATTTTGTGGGCCAACAAGCTGCCGATACATACGTACATACTTGGAGACATGCATGCATTTATATCATGGAACTGATCGTTTTTAGAAATTCCCCAGTATGATCACAAGATTAAAGGAAGCAGATCATGATTGGTATTAGAGCTGCAAGATGCCAAGATCTGTCATAACATTATTCTTTAAATAACATTCTCCATCTTAGTGACAAATGCCAATTGCAATGAGAAGCTGCAGCTACATGATGAAAGGTTGGGCCAATTCAATGTTGCCATCATTGAGATGCAAGTGTATCTCCAATCTATCAGAGCAATAATTATTGATAATTTTCATGAATGGAGCAAATCCCTATTAACTGTTCGATGTGACAAAACTAAGCCAGAAATATCCATCTCTTTCTTCATCTAAGAAGATAAAAGAACATGTATGTTGTTTGAGAAGTTAAATTTTTGACCTAATTGATCTACAGAAGGGCTGGAAAGTCAACATAAAGAAGTTTGGACCATTAAAAACAATCTATATTTTATTCATATTGTGGAAAGCCATTGCAGGCTTGTGATATTCTATATCAGTGTATGGGTGATTTGAATGTGGGCACAACAACAAAGAGATTTCAATGCTCATGGACTGGAAATTATATGCTTTCTAGTGGTAGACAGCATATTACATATTCAATGATTAATTGAGCAAGTTATTTTCTTTTAATCATTTTGTAGCTTGAAATATAAGGATCCAAAAGACCTGCCATTGGGTTCCTGTGATCCTCAGAATTCACATGATTCTTCTCAAATTGAAACTAGCGAAGATTAAGGTTCCAAAATACTTATTAATTGTACCTTTTGTTCTTGACAATTTCCTTTTTTGAATAATAGGTGAGTTTTATCTTAATAGAGCCAAAGGAGCATCTACACATGCTGGAGTTGCATCCACAAAGAAACTCAACTTGTAGACTCAGTAAGGTGACCAAGTGGGATGCAACAAAGTCTCTGAAAGGAAGATTTCTTCCCATAGATTTAAAGCATTTTTATCATGTTCCATTGCCTTACATCAACAACAAGGTATGATGAATGAGTAGACAGAAGATTTTAAAGAGACTGACATGAGCATTTGTATATCAGGCAGAAGATGTGTCCATGGTGTAAGATAGAGGTGGTGTAATGACTTCCACTAGAGACATCACAACTGGTTTCTTAAGTAATTGAAGAGAAGTGGAAGATATGATCTTGTGTCTATGTATGCACCATAAGTCTCTATTTTTATTATTAGATCAGATACGCAATGTTCCTAGGCTTCAATGGATGAATTCAAGATGATAGACCTATTTTCTATCATTTTAGAAAGCAGGACTTGCTCAATACTCATGCTGTTTATTGATGAGTGACAATTGTTGGCATTAAAGAAGAATAAATTGGGGATGGCTTGTAGAAGCAAAAGGAGATGAAACTTTCTTCTTGGATGGAGATGCTGTTGGGATGATGTCTTTGTTGAGCTCAAGCTGCATTATCGAATAACTAGCTTATGCTCAACTCATTACTGAACCAGCGTGATCTTGGTTCACACAGGCACTAAGGTGATCGAGGTGTGGATCTAAGGCACTAAAGTTTATTTTCCAACTATGACACAGTAAAAGATTCAAAGCCTCCATCTTCTACCTCTGTTCTCACCAGTCTTGAACTAGATTTCCCATTGAAACTTGACTGAGCAGAGGATCACTTGAAACAACCAATTATTGTGGAGTAAATATGGAGTTAACCATGGAACTTGGCCTTTAGTCAGCGTGCTTTTAGCTTCTCATTCCTCGCACTTTCTGTGCATGCACTAAAATATTATGTTCCAAGAATTTGTAATTATATTTGCATACAGTGCCAACACATAATGTTCTTTGGTGATAAGAGGAAAAATGTGGTCTCTTGATTGCAAAGTTGTAGGTGGAAGCTCTCTGAGGATGATGCATTTCAGATCAATATTGGAGGACATGACGTTCAAGTGCAAAGTCCAGTGTTCATGTGGGAGGATTAAGGGACAAGAGATTCCCAAAATAAACCATTTTCACTGTCCTAACACTATTTTATAGAAGGGTAAAGTGCTAGTCAAGGTGTCTGCAATAGAACTAAAGCTAAGTAAATGACGTGGAGATGCTTATTTCATGTTTTATGAAGTCTATAAATACCATGGAGACATAGAAGAAAAGATTATGGGAGAGATGTAATACCGGTTTCATTTAGCTGACTTTTTGGTGGGAATTGATAGGAGTCTATCAATAATGGATGATTGTAATAGAGACATGCTGAAAATAGAAGAGATGGAATTCAATATGACATCAGAGGTATGTTATTAGTGGGGTCATTAGAGGACAATTAAAACCATTTAAAGTGGTTCTGACAAGTGCATAATAGGCCACACAAAGTGAGGAGCGGATATTGAATACAGGTTGCATAAACGAGAACTCAAGAAAGCTGGAATGAAGACATTGTGCTCTGAAGGATCCTGTCTTCGGTAGGAATCAATAGCAAACTAGAATACACATTTATGATATCTTCATTTTATTGAAATATCTGTCTTTCCAAAGAAGTTTTGTTTTCTCTGTGGATAGTAGTCATTATCCAGTGAATGCTATAAGACATTGGTAGAGGGCATCTTGATTATTGTTGATGTTTGCCCAAAAGTAGGCAATTAAACACACTCTATGCTTAAACATGAGAAGATAGTACTATGATTTTGGTGGTAATACATGTAACCATCTTCTACCAGATTGGGGATGAGTAAAAGTGAGCCTGGTGCTCATCTTCTCTATTATCTGTCAGATTGCTCTCTCCCCTCACCCCGCACCCCCTCTCCTCCTCTGCATAAGGACTATTGCATGTGTATTTACATGCTTGTGTTTGCGTGCTCCTTTGTTCACATAGTCATTCTGCATGCCTGCTCCCACAGGCATGCAGAGAGATTTTGCTAGTAAACATTCAAAAATTATTGAGAGAAATTCTCTTTCTTGTGAGAGTTTGATCTACCAATTCATTGATATATATATTGTATAGTCTTCATGGATGCAGACCTCTTATCTTCTGTTCTTATCATTATATGTGGCCTCTGACAGGCTAGAAGTTTTGTTTGTAGGCAAGAAATTTTTCACCGTATCATTTTAACCAGTGGGTTCTTTTCAAGATTCTGTTTTTAAAGTTTCATATATTCACTTATACCTGACTACAGTACCCTTAATTACTCTAAATCTATCAGACATACCATATCATTTTAACCAGTGGGTTTTTTTCAAGATTCTATTTTCAAAGTTTCATATACTAACTTATACGTGACTACAGTACCCTTAATCACTCTAAATCTATCGGACATGTTAATGTTTTATCCTGTAGCAGGACACTACTTTGAAATTTTAATATACATGACAAATTTGTTGCATTATTTAGTGTCCTTCTATATGTTCTGATGTGAAATGAAGCAGGGATTTTGATGCATTTGATTTGAGGATGAGGCTTCCTGCTGTGGTTAGCAAATTACACAAGGCTATAAACCATAATGGTGGTGTTACTTATGTACATTGCACTGCTGGTCTTGGAAGAGCTCCTGCTGTTGCGGTAGATGCCAGTTTATCAACAGCACAATAATCTGTCACTTCTCTTATTGCACTTTGTTACACTTATTTTACATTTATTTAAGATCATCTACTGGATCTTTTAAACAATTCTGTTGCTTCTTTAACATGTTTCATGTAGTGCTGCCAATCAGTTCATTGCCCATTTTTGAAATTGATTAATCATTGTTTACATTCTTGTTTCATCGTATATATTCTAAGGAGGATTCTTATGTTGATAATGGAGATATTTTTCTTCTCTTCCAACCAAAGTTTGCCATCTTGTACCGGTACCATACTGGTACAGTGTCAGTATGCCCGATATGCGGGTTGGTTCAACGTAGACTCAGTATGCACTGGTATCAGGTCTCGGATCGATACTGGTATGATATGTTACACTTGATAAGGGGAGATACGCCGCAGTATGCCATGCCATGCTTTCAACTTTCACATGATATGCTGAACCTTCATCTTGCAGGGATCAAGCCTATCTTGGACTAGTTTGACAATTGAATCTCAGGTTTACTCTCCAAAATAAAACTAATCGAACCCCAGTCTGCTCATGGTATTTTAGAAAATTGTCATAGAAGAAAAAGAGAATCTATCCAAGAGGGAGAAGAAAAAGAAACAGGAAAAGAAATGGATGCATTGCTTGGATTGTTTTATGGGTTTGCCACACCTGCATGGAATCACTTAGACACATGGATTCCAAATGATATTAATGATTCTTAATAATCAAGTTTATTGCATGCTTGAAATCACAATATCAAATCAAAAGGGTCCTTTTGTTTGCTTATTATGTTCGATTTTCTATGCTTTGGTTGTTACATCACTATAATGGATATTTGATACACTTAATGATTAAAGTGTCAAATTTCCTGAACCCTGATGATAACAGACTTAATTTGATCCATCTTAATTGAAGCTTATATTTTGTATCATTAATCAATCTTCATCAACAAATCATGACTGCTTAATTTTAGTGGTTGTCTAGTTGTTTGTCAGTTTTGGTTTGATAGATAATCATTAAGCATGATTGTGTAAAACAAGTTTTAGGGAAAAAAGGGACTTGCTTTCATAAAATTCATTTTTTAGGATTTATGACCTGTCAATTTTTCTAAAACAGTTTCTATAAAAAGAAATGAGATGTTTTTCTTTAAGAAAAAAAAAAACTCATGTTTTGTGTAAACACATTATTGTCAAACTTACAGCCAAGAAGACTCTCAGTCCGGTAAGAAAATCAAATAATTTCTAGTAACTTGAGATTAATAGTAAGGATGTAATTTGCTAGCATAACATGATGTTTTATCTCTGGCAGGTAGTGTTTTGGCTTCTTATTGATTGAAAAGGAAAGATTGTCCACATTTGGCTACATGTATCTTTAAAAAACCGTGTTAGGATCACATTTTTATCTTTCCCCCTCTGTTTTGGTGCTTTTTTTCCCTCATGTTTTTGATGTGGTAGTTATGGTTGCTTTGCTTTGTCTATGTTTTCTCGGATTACTAAAATTCTTTGGCTAACCATATGTTTTATGAGCTGGATTAGAATCTTGTTATGTTTATATTATTTTCTTGGCATTGCTCTGCCTCATGATTCTGAAGGAATAAGGCTTGTGGTTGTAGTTGTGGTTGATTCAATTTATGCATTCAGATTATTGACATACTAAAGCTTTTTGTGAATGCAGTTGGCGTACATGTATTGGATTCAAGGCTATAAACTTAGTGAAGCACATCAATTATTGCTGGTAATCCTCAAAATCTTCAGTCATGATGGTGTGATTGGGATCTTTTTGGTGGATCATTTCTAATAAAAATTTTGGGGGCATGGTAAAATATTATGGTCCCCACATTTTAGATAAAAGATCTTATATGTACATTGTTGAATTAGTGAGAACATTCCATACCTATATAATAAACATGATTTTGTTGTTTTCATTCTCTGATCATTTTAGAATATATATGACATTGAGATACTTGTGTTAGGAAATCTTGAGCACCATGTAGTAAATATAATAAGAATTTGTGAGCGCTGCAAACATTATATTGGCATATAATCACAATAGTATAAATTGGTGATTCTCATAACCAAGTAATTAAGATCTGACATAAAATGAGACTGCTTGAGATGTATTAGAAAATGAGTGTGGTTGACAGAATATATGGGTTCTTATTCCAAGTAGGCAGATAATCAAGTTGCCCATATGAAAACTGAGAGACCTAAGGTTGTATTTGTGCTTTAGTCTATACAAATATATACAACATGTTTGTGGTCAATGATGGATGAGAATGTTACAGAAAGTACAAACGCATAAATGAGAAATAGTTTATGTAAAAAATTACATTCACAAATACATAAATAAGCAACAACGTATCCAATAACATCATTAAAAACTATGGCTTAAAGACAGTGTCTAAGTTATTAGAAACAAGAGTACTATGCCTTCATGATGAGATTTACATTTTGCTTGGTTGATGGGATGCCGGAAAATGTGAAATAATAACAGTGGAACTAACAGATGAAGCAAACTTAACCACAATATGCCTTGTCCAAGTACAAGAAGCCTTATTGCCAGTGATCTGGATCACACTCTGATGATCACAATTCACAATATAGTGGATTAGGGGAAGGAAAGCTGGTTGACACACATCAGAGAGAAGCTAACAAAATCTGAACTTTATTTGACATCAAGAAGCAGGGCAAGGCATGGCATCATGTTTATAGCTTTTTCAAGAGATGACCGATCCTTAGTGTAGATCCAGAAACCAGAATGAGTTAATCAATGAGATCACAAGTTTAGTTAAATGTAAATATAAGCTTAAGGCTCCAGAGTCAGGAGCCATGGTGGAGGTGAAGAGTAGCATCCTAGGGTTTTGTGAAGGTATTATAATTGCACAAGACAAATATGGAAAACAAAATGAGTGATGTTAGTGAACCAGTTGTTACATAGACAGCATATGCAAGTTATGCTGAGAGATTATTAGACAAACAAGGGCATCACCAAGCTGTCAATAATAAGTGGAATGATCAAGCACCTTTACTATTGTGAGGGCAAAGCTTCTGATGTATCTCCATCATGGTATATTAACTGTCAGAGCCAAATAGGTGGGCATGACTGTGTATAGCAAAAGTGTACTGCAACAGCAAGTTTGCTCTACTAGAGAAGACAACTCAGGATCCAAGAAACAGAGAAAAGGCTAAGTTTCTTTATCTCAAATTGACTATGCAATGCTGCTTCATATTTAGAAATTTTTAAATATCTCATGTCCTTGGTTCAGAAGAAAAGAATATATATTGCTACAACAGGATAGTCTGACAAAGAGAGTGAATACTAATAGGCCTCAGTGAGTCTTTCATAACGCACAATGGATGAAATAAAGAACTATGGATAAAAGGTATTCAAACAGAGCACAGAAAGCCTGTTTGAGCTCGTAGAGTGTGTAGTGGGGATGAAAAACAATGGCACTGCATATCTGATGGCAATTACCACATGGCTCTGGTGAGAATTTGGACTGATTATTATCATAATTTTTAAGCCTTGGAGATCTTTTTGTGCTGCCTCTAGTTCAACTGATTCCTCTCATCAGAAATGCGAATCTTGATATAGAATTGGATCGGATGGTGGTTTTTCTATTATCAAACATTATGAATTCTAAGCAACTAGTGATGTATGTAGTTGTTGACATAATTTTTTTATAGCTGAAGGGTATCATGCCCAAAATTATGAGCCTCCTATTGGCAAATTTCAAGGAGAATGGCCTCATATTTGATGCCATGTTCAAAAGGAAATGTTAGGGAGCAGACTGATTTGGGCTCTGTGTTGAAACTTGAAACATAAAAGCTTGTTACATGCTTGTTTGCTTGATACACAAAACAATGTAAGATTGGGATGCGTTAAAAGAGGACCATTTTATATCTTTGAGACCACAAACAAAAAGCAGGTGCTTTCATAGTCAAGGTTTTCAATACCAACCCTGTACTGCCTAGTTTGGGCATACCTTACCAACCCCATAAAGTACTGGGAGTGTACGGGGGTTTGGTGCATTGCTGTACCAACGCATGGTATAGCTCCTGTTCTGACTCCAGCAGCATGCCATGTGTTGACAGGAATGTGATATACCATGTCAACCTGTCTGATGCCAAGACTGTAATCCTTGTTCATAATATTACGTTTCAAGTTTCAAGACATTCGCACATCAGATATGATCATCAAAGAACTATTATTATTTTTCATGGTGTTCTTTTTCAACTTCTAGTTTGAGAGAAATCACAGTTCCTCTCAGTGATTTCAGAACGAAAGAGGAATTGGAGAAGATTCTGATCATGGCTGAAAATTATATATGCCCCCTCTCCATCTTGCTCCCTCCAAATCTGTGTCACCCTTCATGTGAAGCTAGGCCTATGGATCAAATTTGAGCAGTGACTTACAGGAAATACTGGAGCAATTATCTTTCCTTGACACCCTAGGGTGACCGATTGTGTTTAGAAGCCTGAATCACATAAACTTAAGTGATTAGGTAGTAAGACACTGAACTTTAGATGCCTGTTTAATTAAGAAAATTTTTGCACAAACATCTCGACCTCTGGGCTTGTGATTTTATTTTCTGTTGCTTACTCTCCTTGCATAGTGCCTTTATTTTGCACCTAACTATCTGATCATATACATTATACCTGTAATGGTTTTGATTTGTGTTTACATGATAAGGTTGATTTACTTTTGCATGATACAGGGACTAGATATCTTAATCATGAGATCTTGATTAAAATATTAATACTAGATAATTATATCAAACTGTTTCTTTTTTTTTTTTTATTAACTCAGATGAAACTGTACATGATTTGAAATTAGATATGTGCCTTTTATCTCAAATAATTGGATCACAATTTGTGAAGCTATAACTTCTTTTGTTCATTTTGACTTTTTCCTCTATAAACCTTAATTTGCTTGCAGAGTAAGCGACCATGCTTTCCAAAACTGGATGCCATTAAGAGTGCAACTGCTGATATTGTAAGTCAAATCATCTGTATCTCAAGATATTACAAGTTCTTGTATATGTTATTGTCTATCAATCTGCAACCTGTGTTGTGTTTATTTTTCCAAATATTAATATTTAATAGGTAATATATCTGCATATACTCTATTCTTATGTTAATTTTGCATTTATAGTGTTTTGGCTCTTTGTTTAGTATTGATTGCTGGAGCTTGGCGGTATATATTGGTGTAGCACTATCTAAAGATCCACTTTTCCTCTTAACTTGAGACTCTCTCTTTAGTTTCAAGTGAGCATTCATATAATAAATCTTCTAATAACTGTAACACATTGTAACAAGTAGCTCAATTTAGATAGCTCTTATAAAAAATCAGTAATCTGGAGATCTGGGAATATCATTCTTTGAGGAGCTTAACATAAAAACTTGTGAGATATGTTTCATGAACTCTTAAATTTGCCACCTGTTTAGTTGCAAGGCATGTATCATCATTTTGGCTTAGGATTCTCCATGTCTTGAATCTATGAAGAAAAGTAACACACAAAGGCCTTTTTTGACAAAACTTGAGTTTTGAAATGTGCATTTTTCGACCGGTGAGATTAATATTGTTTTCTTTTCTTTTGTAGCTCCATAAAACTTTGCAGTCATGCACAACTTTTTTAGGATAAGGATTGGGTCATAAGTTATGTAGGGGGTTAGATCGGATCATATTGCAAGTTGTAATTTTTTGATTTATTGAAAAATTAAAATTAAAAATTATGAAAATTGAAAAATCTGTCAATTATAAAGTAGATGAATGAAGAGTAAAATTCCATAAATATAAGAAATCTATTTTCCACCATCATGCACCCATATATAATATTTCTAATGAGACAAGCATCATATTAAATTGTTCAGAATATTTCTATGCAATCTAATAATTCAATTTTTTAGGTAGAATGTCTTTGCAAAAAAGGATCAGATTTTAACAAATGGTTGTAAAAATATGAAAATTCTACGTTTGATCTTAATTCTATGAACTCCAAATCTTTTTGCTAATTTTACATGCCTAGGTTAATTAGAAATAAATAGGCAATTCTAAAAGCCATACAATGGACTTCCACGTGATTTGATATCAAAATAACATGATCTGCTGTGTCTTATGGTCCAAAGGGATTATATGACGCATAATATACATTTAGATCTCATTGAGGTTTGCAGAATCAGGTACCAGTACTGAACCAATAGTAGACTCGTTTTGTTTGGTTCGATACCAAATTGAACTGAACTGGCAGCGTATCGGTTTTTCGGATTGATATTTTTTCCATAATTTTTCAATTTTTTCCTTTTCTTTATGTAGTACATGAGGTTGTGAGCTCTCATACTCTCATCTCTCTTATTTTCATTCAAAATCTTTTAAGTAAATGTTAAGATTTCTCATGAAAATAAGGAAAAAACCCTATTTGAATTCAACAAAAATATCAGAAAAATCAAGTTCCTTAAGAATGAAAATTAATGCTCCTTCTCAAGAGCAAATTTGAAGAATTTCAATAAATTCCGATTTAGCAAATATTAAGTTAGGGTAATTCTATTTTGGATAAAAATTCCAAAAAATCAATTTAACTTAGAAATAATAAGAAAATAAAATATTAAGAAAAATTATCTTAAAATATAATTTGTAAGACTTTAGTCAATATTTAGGCACACTTACAGGGTTTCCAAACTTAGATAGGATCACACAGTAACAGTGATTTGATATTAGGGCTTTAAGTTATTGGAACTAATCATGTATGTTTTTGCTTATTCTCTGAAACCTTCATGTGCTCAAACTTCCATATAAATGATTAGATCTTCATGTAGTTTGTATTACTCCTTGTAATGTTGTTGTAAACTATGTCCATTGTTGCCCTGAGCTGCATTATGATCTGATAAATGGCATATTTTCCAATTGATGGAGAAGGTAGACAACAAGAAGGATGGTGATAAGACTTTTGCTGTAGTAACAACTAATGTTAATCAGATGAGCTCAATGAAAGAAGAAGAAGAAGAAGAAGAAGAAGGGTGACAGTGAGTAGAATCTACCCACTGCAGCCAATTGGACTTCAATGAAAACTCAAATGCTTATACATGATACCATCAACCTTGGCCATAAATTCTCATTATCTTAACCAAGGCTTCATATCTTGACTGCACCATGCCATCTTGACTTGTATTGCTTGTTGTGTTGATTTGTAATGGATGGGGGTATCATCCAGTCCACTGAACCATGAGATACAAGGGGGATACCGTAATGGTATATGAGCAATGCAGGGACATATGACAAGATTTGAAACCTTGTTCATGACTCTGGTTTATTCTTCTCATTTCCTTATAGATTTTATTTTCATTATCTTGCTGTGTCCAATCTTTTAATTCATATTTTGATTTTCTTCTCATCATAGTCTGATTTATCCATCCCTTGTCCTTCAGTCATTATTTTTAATAGTACTTCATGTGCCTGCTTTACCCACCAATGTGCTGGCTATCAGATTGTATACCTTGACACCCCTTGCATCCGCAACCTGATACTGACATATCTTCGAGACCGGTCACTTCCACTACTTGCAAGAAGATTCTTTCACCATGGCCTTGTTCCAGCTTGTCTTTCTGTTTCAAGATAGCAGCCACTAGATCCACTTCTTTTTATTGTCTGGTTCTGCATTTATTAGAAGTTTCAAATCATACTTCTGCGCTGGTTTACTCTACCATTACTCGAATTTGCTAGCCATCTAACATAATCTATAGCTAAATGGCTTTGTCTATGTTAATCATGAAACTGACCCCAGAATAGTTTTGGTAAATAATGTTGAATATTGTTCTGATAATCAGGCTGCTGTTTTAGGAAAAAAAAAATCCATAAAAATATTCTTTAAGAAACATTGTTGACAATTTCATTTGGAACTATTAACAAAGAGTTAGTGGATTTTGAATTGGTTCACAACTTCAAGCTTAACTTGTTGTGACATCAATGCGATCTCTCTTTTAACAATCACGTAGAGATGTTGTCTTTTTTCCATAAAAGTTGACCATGTACATTGTTTTAGTTTATCTGCCTTTTTAGCTTCATAGTTCATGCACTTGTTGTCTGAGGAAAAGAAATTATCTTGATGTTATAATGGTGAAGTTTCTTACTTCAATAATCTTGCTACTGCCATGAAAAATGTATATTTTGAAGAGCCAAATTGACAGAATGAAATCTACTTTTTTGAGTGCATGGCCTTAGCAGCAGGAAATGTCCATTTTGGGAGGTACACCTTCTTCAAAGTCTCTATTGAAACTCATCATATTCTTCTTCTTCCTCTTCTTCTTCATCTTTCTATTTTGAGGCTCGCTTCTATATGTGCATCAAAATCTGCTTTGACACTAGTACCCTTTTCTGGTAACTAAATGTGTGAAAGTCTGCCTGCTTCAAAGACCTGGTTTAATTTTCAATTATATGTTCCATGAAGAGTATATCTGATTGATCATTAGAGACAATCTGATATATTGGACATTAAAATCATGTACAAGACACTCTTCTTAGAGATTTCTAAGCCATGCTGATCATCTTGCTACTTGGAAATTCTTGTAACAGATTTATAATTTCTCATATGCATCTGGATGCTATAACTTTATTTGAGAATAAAGTTGTATTTGCTTTCGACTTAATTTATTTCCAAACTATTATTATTTCCTTAGCCATTCATTGATTCCCTTAGCCATTCATTGTCCTTTTGAACCTCTTTTAGATAATTTGTACTTCAACTTTTACTAAGTTGTTATCCTTTGCTATATATTTGATTAATGAAAAGCATTGTATGCCGAACCATCCTGAACCAAACGATTCAAGGCGAACCAAACCAGATCGGCCCAAAACTTGGATGGTTTGGCCTTTTGGTTTGGTTTGAAGGGCAAATCAACCGAACCGTATTGCACCGACATACTGAACTGAACCATCTAATTCGGCTTGATTTAGGGCGATTCATGAGTTAGAGCCTCCTGATCTATCTGATCAGCATGCCACTGATTCGGTTCAATGCAGTCCGTACCGAACCATACTGGTCTGGTATCAAAACGGTACCGATTCCCGATTTGGCGAATCTTGATGGAAAGTCATGAATGATTTTATTTGCACTTATCTAGCTTAAATCTTTTAGTATTCTAACTGTTAATCTAATAAAGAACTAATCCTTATAGCATCTATCAAATCATGTGTTCCAGTTTCTTGTATAGTATATGTTTTCATATTTAACAAGCTATTGTGTTGTTTTTTATTTGCCCGAGTTTAACTGGGTTAGTATGCTCCACTTTTTGGCCATTATATGCCCAATTATTGTATATCATTCTCTTGATATAATGAGATACCATATAACAAACACCTTTTCTTATCCTTTGTTATTCCTAGGTGCTCTGGTCGCTTGGTTATGATTTACGAATCTTTTGTTTACAAACTACAAGTATATCACATGAGACTGTCTTATGAATTTAAGCAATATTACTCATTTCTATTAACTATCTTCTTGTTTACAGCTCACAGGTCTATCCAAGAACCATATCGCTCTAACATGGGAAGGTGATAACTGCTCCTCAGTAGAAGTATCTGGACTTGATATTGGATGGGGGCAGGTATCTTTTAGAATATAGAAATTGCCTACAATAAGTTTTGTTTATAATAGTACGATTCTTTTGCAATTATTCTGTTAATATTAGCCCCTTATCTCTTTATAGAATGTTAGTTATCTTACATATGATAGTTTAAAGTCATTAGAATAAGAATGCTGTATGTGCCCATGCTCAAGGTGAATAAAATGTCTTTCTATGTGGTTAATTACAAATTATAGAAGGATAACTGAGTATGACATATATATGATAGTTTAATGCTCTTTGATCTGTGCCATCACAATTGAGCAAAAAGTGAGACTGCTTCTCAGTTGAGCAAATCCCACATCTATGTTTCTTAGTCAAGCCTATTAGGTTTCAAGAGGTCTCTCCTGTAAAATTCTACTGGCATAGGTGTTACTTTAAATCTGGGTCCAGATTATCAGTCTTGTGGTAGAATTGTGCTCAGCATTATTAGGAGGGTTTTGGTATTTTGGTTTCAATCACATGATGCCCCATGCAACAATGGCCGTATCTTTTCATGAAAGTATATACATATGTTCTTTCCCAATTTTATATGTCTGCTTGTGGAATGAAGCCAAATTTAAGGTATTTTCTGAGAAAAATGGTTTTGCTACAAATTTTATCAAAAAAATTAATCCATGAATTATAGAAAGGAAAATTCATCCATTTCGTTTATGTCCAGCTCCATACCTGTTTCCTTATCTGAAGATATCTAGATGACAAATGTTAGCATGGTAATATTTATATCTCTAATATGAACAAATATGGATGTGGCTATCAATCATATGCATATTCCTATCCACCAAATAAATGGAGACGAGGGTTTGAATATTATAATATTTGATCCACATCTGACCCATTTTTAGCCCTATAAAAAATCTGAAACTAATACTAACATAATATCAAAATTGTTTTATTTTTATTTGTTCATGAATTATTAACTTAATAAATATAAATAATTACATCTTAGCTGGTTAAACATTAATTTAATAAATATAAATAATTACATCTTAGCTGGTTAAACATTAATTATAGTATGCCACGTTTTTCCCACTGAATCATGTATGTGTGGTTATATGTGCTATTGTCCAAGGGACTAAAACTATTGGGTTAGAAAAATTTCAAATATATGTATTGCATGAATTTGGCGAAGCTGATGTGCAACTTAGGCATACTTAAGGTGAGTTTAAAGGAGATATTAAGTGGCATCTATGTCTATCAAAATTTTTAGATGTATATGTTTTGACTTTGCTACTTAGTGTTCTTATGATTAAAATCTATTGTATTCATTTGTACAAGCTCTTGCCGACTGTTCTATGCTATACATATAAGGTACCAATATAATATCGAGATTTCATTCAATATGAGCCAAACCGATCTAAATTAAGTGAGCCTACCTAGTACTGACCCATATTGCCCAATTTTGAGTAATATCATGGTTCAAAGTGAGAAAATAGTATTAACACCCTATCTTGGTATGAGGTTCATACTGTACCGGTTTTGCAAACCTTGCCTATAATAACTTGTTTACTTATATTGAAAATCTTAGGGAGTTTTGAGAAAGCAAGCATGAACTTGTCATCTTGAGCATATTTCTTCAACATGCTGATAACTAAGATGCATTCATAGAAGGGCCTATTGTACATGCTTCAATTCTTTAGAACCTGTGACATTTAAATGGAGGCTGTAGATGATCCAAATTTTTTGGGTATATTCAATAAAATTACACACATAGCATCCATTGATGACTTGTCATCATATGATTTTTGCAAGAAAAGGATTATATAGATGACTGTTGAGATTAAGGGTTTTATCTATAAAATATCATGAGATTGAGGGAATGTTTCATATTCTTTTAATGTTTTCATGACTCTGGTCTTATTCTTTCATTGAGAAAGATTAAAAGACTTGGTGGAATTAAATGATCAGATACAAGAGCAAAGTATCTGCATGAATAAAGGTACCTATCGTTTAGATAGAGGTACAGACTTAATTCTATCTTACTTTATTACCCTGTACATCACATGCCTTATCCAAAGAGTTCAATAGGATGATAGATAACATGGAGAGGCTTATATAAGGGATGTTTGTGTTAAGGACACATCCATACCATCATAAGCTTTATAAATTTCTAAAAAGCATGATATTGGCAGCCATGGATTATGGGAATAGGATTGGTGAATACCGCCAACATTGCATATTTTCAAACCAAAACCAATACTTAGGATAGGTGTGGCACACCAATCTGATTATAGGGCAAGATGCCCCACCCTTCTGATAGAAGCCACTCAGGACTTGTCAATTCCAATGTGTAACTTGATTGAGCCACTTGGTTTTCAAATAATGGCAGGTATTTTTCTTATTTGTATGAGAAATCTTTAAGTAAATGCAAAAGAAAGGTTAATGGCATTTACTTAAATGATTTTGAATGCAAATAAAAGAGAGAGAGGATGAGAGTTCATAAAAGACTCTCAACCTCATATACTACATAAAAAAGAAAAAATAAAATGAGAATCTATAAAAAGAATAGAAAAAAAAGGGTGTACCAGCCTAAACCACTGGTACGCTATTGGTTTGTTTTAGTTTGAACCAGTCCGCTACGTGGTTCAGCGTACCTTGGTTGTACCACATAGAACAGTTATCAGTAGTGCCTGAAATTTACCTGCATCAAGCATGGAAATTTCTATATTCATCTTGGATTAGAGAAAACCTTGCAAATAAACATCTAACCAACATGTTGTTTGATGAAATAACATTTAAAAATGTTTCAAAGTGATGGAATGCTCTGAAAGGTTCTATCATTCTTCCTGATTTATTTAAAATTTCATCAGGATGTCCTCCATTCATAGTTTTCCTTTTTGCCTGTATAATTTAATTCATGTTGACCCTATCACTACCATCATTTTGAATAATAAATGCTTGGATTCTTCTTTCTGCTTGTCTTATAAAAGTTCAGCTCTTTGTGGATGCTTACATAATCATTTTAAGTCCTATTTTTGCAGAGACTCCCTCTGAAATATGATAATGATCAAAGATTATGGATTCTCGAGAGGGACTTACCTGTGAGTATGCTGATCTGCTACTTACCTCTAAGAATATGACATTCTGATCAATTTTAACTCTTCCATAACTGTGAAATTTCTTGCTTTTGTAAGTGTTGATATATGTGTTGTGCGTGCATGTACAGAGATTGAGAGAGAGAGAGAGAGAGAGAGAGAGCGAGTTGAGCTAGAAACTTACATTAAGATTTGCACCCAAGACACAGCAGTCGAAATTGAGAATCCACATTGTCAATCATAATCTAAAAATGTTTAAAATGCCCAAAAAACAAGAGGTAAATAAGTTACTAGATTTTGAAGATGGTTAGCCAAAATGGTCTATAGAGAATAGGGACAATGATCGCAGTAGATAAATGTAGCGCAAGAGTGAAGGTCAGCCTTGTCTCAGACAGGAGGTCTCCAAGTCTTAATGGAGTGTGCTGGACATATGAGTCCAAGATCTAACATGAAATTAAGGAGGTTGCATATGGATGAGTCTTTCATATTATAAAGGATCGCCTTTGAAGTATATGCTTTTATGAGGCCTGGACCTAACACAGATCAACTGAAAAGCAATGCCAGTTGTTTAAAAAAAATGATACAACTTGATCAACCCAAAATGCGTTATCACTATCTGAATTTTTGTTACCATATAATGGAGTATTCTGCACCTTCTGCTTATAAAGATGAGCCATAAGAGTCTTTACTTTGGTCTTCATCAAAGAGTAGGGAATTCTGTCGTATAAAATTAAGCCACATATTGTTTAAGCACCACCACTAGCTTACTCAGTGGTACTGCCCTTTTGTACTTTAAACTGCAAGATATGATCAATGCATGGATCTGTCACTTTGTAATTGCACCTTTGCCAATATTCTGTTATTAAGTTGCTTCCACAATTCAAAATTGTGTCAGTTAGCTTAATAGCTAGTTTATCTCCATATTTCATATCCATGTGCACTGAAATGTACTAAACATATAGAAAGGTTATGTTATTGTAATTTCAGGTAAACCTCCAATTTGGTAACTGTTAATTGTTACACTTATTTTCATGCCTAAATTGTAGGAAGGACGCTATGAATACAAGTACATAATAGATGGTGAATGGACATTCAATAAGCATGAGTTAGTAACAGGACCAAATGATGATGGCCATGTGAACAATTTTGTTCAAGTAAGATCTTCCACCGTGAAGCATGTAATTTCTAACTCTCTGAATTGCCTTAATGCACGTCTTTCTTTTGTCTTGTAGGTCTTCAGCAATGACACTAGCGTGGAAACTAGGGAGCTACAAAAGCGCTTAACCGGTGATGATGCAGATCTCGCAAAGGAGGAACGGCAAATGATCAGAGAATATTTAGAATCATATAGCGAGTAGCCAAGGTTTGTTATCTACGATTTTGTTGCATAATTTACAGCGTTGGATCCATAAAGAATCTCACATGACCTCAACCATGTAATGTCACAGATCTCAGACGTGGATGGACTCATCTAGGTGGTGATTGGAAGAATCCTGCAAAAGAGGAATGGTAAATCACCATACAAGTTTTAGAAGTACACAATCTATATAGAAAACTAAATATGAATGCCATGTTCTACTGTATATAGGTCATTGGTCACACATATAAATCTTTAATACTTTAAGATTGGTTCATAATAGCCTTTCTATTTCCAACCTCGGGAAGGAATGGTCCGTTGACTTAACTTCTTAGGGACTCCTGAAAGCTCAAGGACTCGTTGATTCAAAAAATTGGAATAGAATAAGATTAATCAGCAAGCAACTCACTTTTGCCTCAAATTTGCAATTATAATCCTTGCTGAGTTGGGGATGCTTTATATAAAGAGCATTGCTCTCCGTCTTTAAACATGTTTTGTGAGTGCTATCCACCTCTGTACAGAAGCCACACCAATTTTAACGTTGAACTGGGATTTTTGTTTTAATTGTTCTTCTTCTGAACTTCCTATGTCTTAAAATTCCAAAGATGAGCATTTGCCAAGAACCGAGGATGGGATCATCCTTTTCATTGATAATAGCACTGGATCGAGCACTCGAAATTGTTGTCTGGTGGGTATATGGAGTAATAAACACAAAGTAATAGAGGATTATTTTGTTCGAGTTTAGAAAACAATTGTTTGAAGAATGTTGTTGGTAGGTGGGTTGTTGACAATAGATCCAATTTTTAGTGCTTTTTCTGTAGGCCTGCAGGGTAGTCAGTGGAGTGGCTGCGGTGGAACGCAGCTTGTCTCAGGTAGAGAAATAAGTGTGAGGAATAATATGAGAAACAAAAGCAAAAAATGATTGATAAAATTTATACAATTCAGAAAATAGAAATGTATTAATAATTATTTAAATATTTAGAAAAATACGAATTAAGAAATATAATTTATTAATTTTAACAAAACATCAAGATCTGTACTCATTCAGAGGGGTTATATCTTTTTCTTCTTCTTAGATGAGGCCCAGCACCAACCTTGTTTTTAGGCATAGGGCCTATGTTGTGGCTTCACTAATATTAAGAGTAGATTACATTCGATTAAGATAGTCTTAGATTTGTAAAACTTATGATTCGTGATGGAAACTTGATGCGGGAAATAATTGGTATGGAAGAATCAAAATCAAGATTGATTTCTTTTTTTCTAAACTTCCAGCAAAGCTCTAGGAGGAGAGAAAAATAGAGTATGCTGTTTTTCTCTCTCATCCAAGTGACACATTGAAAACTGTATTAATAATTTTTGGAAACACTAATTCCATTTTTCTCAAGGCACTCTTCCCAGTTATTCGCCTAAAACTTAACCTAGGTCAATTATGATGCATCAACCAAGTACTTGAGACCAAGTGGTAGAATCTTTATTGGTTGTCGCTCATACGAGAGGCAAGGGTTTGCCGCTAAAATTAGCTTCCCCAAAGAAATTATTAAAGAAAAGTGCTCATGTGGACAATAATCTAAGAAAGTTATTTGCAAAACAGAAATAGGGTAAACTAGCACCCAAAAAATTATTGTTGGAAATAGTTTTCAATCTACATGAGTAAAAAAAAAAAAAGGATTCATTTGCTCTCTCGCTATGGCTTATGATTCAGTTTCTTTTTAGCTGAGTTATTATAATAGAAAAAGTAATTCTGAAGAAGTTAATACTAGACTGAGCTAGACTTATTTTTCTAACATTGACCTAAATCCGATATTATCTATATTATTATTATATAAAAACACACACATAGACACATTTGGGTCGGGCTGGATTAGATCTATTTTTTTTAAGTCTATGTCTAATCTTAAATTTGAGTGGGACTAAAAAATCAGGCCCGGCCCGGTCCAGCCCTGCCATATGGGCAAAATATCTTGTCACAGGTCCTGAAACTTTGGGCCGGCCCGCCCGCTCCTACTTAGCAGATAATTCTTGCTCCAGACCTATAAAAAAAAAAAAAAAAAAAAAAAAAAAAAAAATCTCTACTTAATCCAAGCTACGATCAATCGTGAAGAGAAATTTTAAAATGTGAAAACTATACTTCTTATTTTGTTTTTTGGGGAAGGTCCCAATTGAATAGGAAACAGTTTCCTGACATTTGGTTTTATCCTGGGGAAGATATCAGTTAATTGTAACTGATATAGCGACATCTAAAATATATGCTACAAAAGTCCTTATTAATTAAGTCTTGATATCCCGGGATATTACCTAAATACTTTGGCTGGAATTTTTTTTACATAGTTTACCATTTCATTGCATACTTTTATTATTATTATTATTGTTATTAAATATCAAAGTTAAGGTGTGATAGCTGTCATTTTTCATTTTATCAACTTAAAAATTGCTCCGCAAAATTAAAAAAAAAAAATTGACAGATCATTGGAGGTTGCCAATTTCTCCTATCCTCCAAATTCGAACAACAAACTCCAACAAAAATGCAACACTTTTTATCCACAGAACACTGAAATAATGCAACCATCAGCAACGGGATATATATTCTCACGAGCTTCCCTCCCCAATAGATTTTCAATATTCAAGCAATCTTGCATGCCTGCTTGGGCCTTCCATAGCTCAAAATAAATAAATATCTCGATCCATCTCTGAGTCGTTAAAAGAAGTGGAGTGCACGTACGTCCGTAGGGCAAAGCAGTCGGGTTCACGTTGTGTCACGCTATTCCTCTATACATATACCAACGTACCTGCATTAATTCATGAACGTAAAGGAGAAGTAATTCATCATTTCACAAGAGAGAGAAAGAGAGAGAGAGAGGGGAAGGGGTTGGATTTTGGCATTGGTTGCCGCTGTAGCTGCCCTTGGGAATATGTTCCCTGGCGTGGAAGGATGGAAGGACTACGATGCGAATAAGGTCATACAAGTGGGAGGGAAGGTGATGTGCCAGGATTGTTATAAGGGATGGAACCAATGGGTCCACGGTGCCGCCCCCATTAAAGGTACCCTTCCTTCCCTCTGCGTTTCGGTTTCCCCTATCTTCTATTTAAGCGAAGTTTAGTTTCCATTGTGTTGACAGCCCCTATTTATTTATTATTAACTACTGAATTTTTCCAAAACTTTTAAGCTCTGACTTCTTGGGGTTGCTCTTATGATAAATTGATACTAGTCCCTCCAATCCTATTACTCGTCCTTGCATTGCTTTTGATAGCTCAATTAAGCCTTAAAAAAGGCAACTTGATGCCGACCTTCCAATAGGCTGAACTTTAGTGGTTAGTTCATGTGAACTAAACACACAACATTTAGTCTCTCTGCAATGAGAGAGGTTAAAATTTAAAAAAATTTGATATTATAAACTTTGTGTTAACTAATCAGTTAATAAGAATTAAACGTTAAGGATGTGTTTGTTACACCAAATTAAAAGAAAGATTAATTTTTTTTTTAATTTTTTTTCTAATATATATTATTTATAAAAAATAAATAAAATTACTAATTCAGTTGAATTAATAATTTATCTTATCAAAATAATTATTTTTATTTTTATCATATTGGCTATTATTTTAATTTTTTCTTTTTTATTCTTGTTCTCAACAATAAATGGTATTTAATGACTTTTTTAAAAAAATATAATTATTAAATTAAAAAAATATATCCAGTCCTACCCAATGGTGAGTGATATCAAATGTAGGATTAGACAAGTTTTGTCTTACCCTATTTATTATCCTATCCTATCCTATCTTACCTAAAAAATGCAACCTAAAGCCTAATCTGAGTGGGACATCAATTAAGCTTAAATATATTATTAAAAAAAATTTTAATTTGTTCTTGTGTTTCTACTACTTTTTTATTCAAAATAAAGAGCCCATGACCCCTAAATACTTATAAATCCTCCAAATCCAATGAAGGCGGGATTCAATTACAATGTCATTTGTTATAACTGCTAAAACTTCACTGGCTTGGTAAAATGACATTTTTTCCGCTATTACATGCTTGAACCCCGAGCCAGCTCCGAGGCAAAGCAAATCCACTTGATCTCAGACTCCACAACACCCTTGAATCGTTTCGCAAGAAACTTCCATTGGTTTTTTTTTTTTTTTTTTTTTTCGGTTTAAAGCGAAGGCAAGAGGGTAAAAGCTTAGATAATTCTCAATCTCACCACTTTCCCAGTCTCTCTCATTGAATTGCGTCGATCTCGGTCAAGTTGCACAGTGGCCGTGACGTGCGTCGATGCGCGCCAGCGGGGGGTATACCATGCAAGCGACGGCACCGGCGAGCGCGGCGAGTTCGACCTGCCGGTGACCAAGTACATCTACGGCAAAGAGCTCCAGCCGGAGGGCTGCGCTGTGAGGCTCGTCTCCTCGCCCGACCGCTCCTGCAACGCTATGACCAACTTCGGCGGCGGCCGGATCGGAGTGAAGCTCCACCGCCCCTCCCACGTGTATCCCGGCCTGGTCAAGTACACGGTGGGGCCCTTCTACTTCACATCCCCCATGCGCGACGCGCCTTACACGTCCGAGCCCCGCCGGGGACCCGGCAACCGATGCTCCTGAGTCCGTTTCTGCCTAATTTAATTGGTGTGTGATTGTTTTAATAAGGATTTAAAGGTTTTTGGGTGGTTTTTTTTTTTTTTTTTTTTGGGTTTATTTTCTACCGTGCGTGTTACTAAAGAGATTCCTCAGATGTACTTAGAAGATGATGAAGATAAGTCTTGCTTTTACCCTTAACAAAGATGAGTTAATTCTAGTTTAAGATTAAAATTTAGGTATAATCCGTTAGGTATTCGCCATCCAATTTTTGATTTAAGAGGTGATACTTCTTTTGATGCAAAAGCTCTAAAAGTTACTGAAAATTAATTCTTTAAACTAATATAAATTTAATCAAATCAATACAATTTTAATTAAAAGGAACTTAAAGAGTATGCTTGAATTAAGGTGTGTCTAATAAGCAAATTTTGTTCATTTATATAAGTTATTGGCGAGTTTATCTCTAAGATGCAATAATTCAACTTAATTCAATTCTTATGTCACGGGTATAATCATGAAGATGTATAATTCAATGACTTTTTTTTTTTGCTTAAAAATAAAATAAAATATATATAAAAAAAGAGAAATTCATAAGTTTCTCAAGTTGACAGCAGGCTAGCAATAAAATCAAGAGATTAATTTTTCCAAGATTCTTCTCAAGTTTTTTTTAGATTCGATCCAGATAACCTTCAGAGAGATCCAACAGCTCTCACGAAGGCTGTAATGACATGCAGCACTCCGAAAATTAGTACAAAATAATGCTTCGTAGTTTCGCATATGCGACGGTCGTGCCCCTGCCCGCGCTTGCGTCCTCACCCGCATCGGTGCTCGTACCCATGCTTGTGTGCGTGCTGTGCATGCACTCATACCATCCGGCAAGCGCTTGCGCTTGTGGAGAAGTTTTTCAATATTTAAACTTTCTTCCCTTAAAAAAAAAAAAAAAAAAATTTAGCAACGTGTGTAACAATCTACTTAACTAGCGGTGCATAATTAACACCATCAAGTAAAAAATACTTAAAAAACATTGATCAATAGCTAAATATATATATATATATTATATTAATTAAAGAATCAAATAATAAATACCTAACGAATTGTAGTTAAGATTCATCTTTAAGATGTATTTAGTATGAAATTAAAAAAATAAAAATAAAAAGTTATAAAAATAGTTTTTCTTGATTTAAATTTTAGAAATATAAAATTTTTTTTACACATTGTATTTCGTTGTATCTATAAATGAAGAATAAAATATTATAAAAATAATTATTAATTGTATTTGAGAAAAGATTAATGTAAGAGAGGTAAAAATATTATTAATACTTTTTTACTATCTTTAATATAAAAAAAAATATGAAATAAAAATGAATGGATGATATAATCTAATATTTTTACTTTTAATTCTATTAATCTACTTTTTTAACTTATAATTTAAAAAAAAAAAATTAATAACATATTAAACATCCTGAAAAGGATGAAAAATTATTGGAGCAAACTTCTCGCCTCCTTTATCCCCGTACCAAACGCATCCTTGATTCAAAGGTTTGCTTGGGTGCCCAGTGAAAAGATTTGTGAGATTTTTTATTTTTTTAATCACATATGTTTGGTTGCTTAATGCTTGGATTCGTGACAGCGGAGATTGAAGCCGATATTTCATTTTGAGAAGGTATGGCTAATATCGTTCTTAAAGAATGAAAGAAAGGACAGCTGCCCCTGTTCCGGAATTCCTTCAAGATTATTTTATTTATGGGATGACTCGAAACATTGTTTGAATGCAATCAGTGCTACGCCCTCTAATAATTGGGGCAGTAGTCCAAAATATTGGCCGTCAGGGATGAAGTAAGGAAATCAAAGCTCATCTTTTAAAAAATTTACAAATTTATCCTCCTCCGTTTCCTGATTTTGGCTAAGTGTGGAATAGCCACGATATAATGTGTCCCATGGGACACTGCACATCTCTCTCATAACCATCTTCATAGCGTTGCATTTGGAAATTGTTTATAAATTTGCATCAAATAGGCAATATATATATATATTGCCCAGCACATAGCTCTACTAGCTAACATCTCATCATCATCATTTAAAATTAATTATACTTTCATGATTAGCCCACTAATTTGCATTATTAAAGTCTTGCAAGGCCAATGTGCTTTTGATGATTATATGACAAGATATGTTAAAATCAATATATAGGATATAGATATATATGTCGAAATTATACATTGCATGCTACCAATTATATGCAACCTTTCTCAATATATAGGACGTGAATATGTGCATAGAAATTATATATTGCATGCTACCAATTATACACAGCCTTTTTTAGGTGAGGACTGCAAGTACGGAAGCCCCACAAGGAGCCAACCAGTATCGTCCATGATAGCCTTCTATGCCTCATGTATAGAGGTGGGCATGAGCTAAACCTGGGCATGAGCTAGACCAAGCTTGAACTAGGGCTAAGCTCGAACTTGATGAAGTATAAATGGCTCAGGCTAAGCTCACTGAAATTTTCTGTGCCTGAGCTTAACTTGGCTAGCCTGCACTTATTTAAAATGTATGCATATATATTATAAGTTGATGTTTCATGGTTGAAATGGTTAGAATGCCCACATTTAAATCCTTTCTAATACTGTTAAATATTTATTTTTCATCAAACCATATAAATATATGAAATATATATATATATATATATATATATATATATATATTATGAGGTTAGGTTAGATCGATTCTAGTTTTTTTAAATCTCTAACTTATTCCAAAATTTGAAGGGGGCTAAAAATTTAGGCTTGGCTTGGCTTATAGGCTAAAAAATATAGCTTGAGGAGTGAAAATTTTTAAGTTGAGCTCAAACCAGTCTACGAGCTACACACCTATGCCCTTCCCTACTCATATGTCCTTCAAACAAATTGGTTTTAATTTAAAGCCATGGTGATGATGTGCAACCTAATTATGCTACCTTTTGCTCCTAGACTAAGGGTTAATACTATATATATGTATGTATGTATTATGTATTAATTACTCAATTTGCCTATGAGATCTCACCATTAGGGACAAACTACCCATAATTATCCCGCATCTTAACTTATGGACATTTCAATTCTTGATTTAAAGAAGCTCATCGGGCCTTACACTCATCCCTTTCTTTTTGCTAAATCTCTAGGTTAATATTATTTCAATTATTTCTTTTCTAATTTTTAGTTTAAATATATTTATCTATACCCAAATTAGTCTAGTCCCTTTTGTCTCTTTCCTAGATACTTTGAAATCTCTGGAGTGGATATATCCTTATCTTAAGAAGGTTGAACCTATCTCAAACATATCTTATCAAAGCTATTAGATGTCACTATAGCCTTAGAAGTATTGGATGGAGATCATGAGAAGTCAATTCCTAGGTGTAGCACCAGGTCATGTTAATCACTAACCTTTCGTTAAAGAGTGAAAAGCGATGCAATTAGATCCTACATATAGGTTCTAACCAAGTTATTCATCTTGTTCTCTCATGGCACCTAGTCTAAATGGAGAGTCCACATCATTGAGCCATAGCCTCCAATCAAGCTAAGGTTTAAGAGATGGGATAAAGAAATGGGAAAAAACAAAGAAGTGTGTGTGGAAGGGTTCAATTGTAGAGATTCAATCATCAAAGAAGAGAGAAGAGAGCCTTAAATGTAGATCTAGCTATCTCTAGCTTGCAAGCATCTTGATCCCTCAATCCAAGTATCAATTACAGAGGCTAGATCATCTGTTATGATTTCTTGTAAGTCAAATTATATAAAATTAGAGTTTATCTTGGGGGTTAATAAGTTTAAAATCGACATGTTTCTATATATAAAGAGAGCACGAGTTCTGTAGATCTCTCTTCTATATAAGTATATGTAACTTTAGCCTCTAAGATAATCCAAAGCATTGAGAGAGTCCAACAGAGGTTTCTCCTACAGTTTTATTTCTGAAAGAGTATTTCTAATGAGGAAATAGTCATTGTAAAATTTATGTCATCTTTGTTAGTTGGATATAGATCAATTTGATCGAAGCATATTGAATTCTATGTGATGTTTTATTCCTTATTCTCTGTTTTCTTTTTTGTTGATCTCTCTTCATCCTCCGCTGCATAATAAGTGATATTAGAGCTTCCTCTATGCACAACAAATAATATCAAAGCATAATATATAGTAAATTAAATTGCTCATTGTATTGCAACTTAGGACTATCTTATGGTATATGAGCTTGCTATCAAAATGACTATAAGACATACTGCAACGACTCAAATAAAAATTTTAATTTTTTTAAATTAAGAATTAATTCTACCTATCCTTCCGAACTATATATGTATTTGCACTTCCTTCCTTAACCTTAACAAATTTATAATTATCCTCCTAATTATAATTTTATTTATACTTCATCACTGCCATTTAAATATCCGTTTAAGTTACCAAAAAGTAGTCATATGACAGTCACATGACCAATCTTTAGTAATTCTAAAAAAAAATTAATTAAATTAATTTTAATTAAATTGGTATATATTATTTTATCATTATTTTTGGCATTTATTGATTTGCTCTTTAGTGGTCACATAATTATTTTTTCATCACCTTAGGTGCTTATTTAAATGACAGTAAAATATAAATTAAATCACAATTAAAGTATTAATTATAAAATACAAATGTATTATAATTGTGGATAGCCAAATGAAATTAACCAGTGAATAAAAGATTCTCTTTTCCCTTCACTCACCCCTCCTTTCTTTCCATCGCCCTCAAATGTGGTCACTAACACCATCTTTATCTCCAAGAGGCTCTTAGTCACACCACTGTGGCCTGTCCTCCTCGGCCTTTCTCTCTCTCCCCCGGTCATTGTCCACAACGTTGTGGTCGGCCTTTGCCATCCCAAAGACGCCTATAGCTACCTCTTTCGCAAACCGTACCACAACTTGCTCGCATCTTTTATCGCCTTGCAAGCTCTGGTTTCCCCACCCCACCCCACCCCACCCCACCCCCTCGTCTTAATCCCTCCCCATTCAGCAGCAACTAGCGAGTGGTCCCTATCCCCACTCTCCCCCCTCTAAAAAAAAACAGAGAGGAGATGCTATCAAGCAATTGGCCCTTTAAATCCTAGAAATCTCCTCAAATTCTTTTGCTAATTTATCTTTGAAAGCAATCATCACGCATGTTATTCGTCACGAGCACATCCTATACTTTTATTAAACACACCTCTTCTGGTATATTAAAACTTCTATCTCATCTATTATAACATATAACGTGGGCCCTATGCAGCAAGTAAAAGACCAAAAAAACACCAGAGTATTGGAGATCCCAAGTCTCCATGAAAAGTCTTCTTAACATTCTCTCCTCACATCCTTCTTTTTTTTTTTTAATATTATCTAATATGCACAAAATACTAATTTTAAATAAGTAAAACTTAGCGGCTGCATGCGTCGCAATTCACATCTCCGGTGGGCGACAAGCCCGACGACTGGAAGCGGACGGTCGTTTTCACGCGGAAAGACCAGTGGAAGCATGATTCGCTGGTCTAATTAAAGCATTTCCCCTTCCCTTTAGCTTGGCCTCGGCTAACATGACACATCTTTCCCATACAAGGCAAGTACATTTAAAGTATCTTATCGATGGAGGCTGATGTGGGATGCATCACATGATTAATAGATCAGATGATTTCACGTTGATCTTATAGATATGCGGTAAATCAGAACCATTCAAAAACGACCCATTCGCTGGCCTACGGGATTAGTTAGCGAGGGTTGGGAGCGTCCACAGGAGCCACGGCAACCACGGACCGGCTGTCCCACCAAATCCTAACAGACCCATTCATAGCCCGTAATAGCCAGTTGGCCACAGTCTTTTCTCCCAAAGATTTGTTTCCACGCGTCCTAGGGCTGTAATCACCACCAACTCCAAGTCCCAATAGTCAATCAGGGCCCTCTGATCAAAAATCGCCGACAAAGTAGTCAAAGGTAAATGCTGGCCAATGGGAAATCTTAAACGAAATGGATCCAATTAGCTAATCACGCTCATGGGGCCCAGCAAAGTAATGGACATGGAGCTCCATGCCATATGGCATGATCATCGCCGTTCGCACCAATCGCAATGCATGATGGTATTTTTCTCGCTATTTTTTTTTTTTTTTTTTCCCCTCCTGGTTTCGTTTGATCATAAGATCGGACGCTAAAATTAAGTGCATCGCCAATGAGATAATTACACTTACCATTTTATTTTAATTAAATAATCGAGGCAGTTGGTAATCCAAATCAGGAAGGAAAATCGCAAAGAGAGTTTTCGCCATTAAATTAAACTCTCCCGTTCCTCCCGACTCTCCACTCCGCGTCCCCTGTCCCACGCGCGCCGGCTGCTGCTAAAGTTCGCCGAACCTGACCCTTTAAAACCCGGCGTCACCATTTCTCACTCGGCTCCTCTTCTCCTTCCTCGAAGAAGCCAAGAAGAGAGAGAGAGAGAGAGAGAGGGAAGCGATGTCTCGGGAGCGCTTCTCCCGGCGGGGGCCGCAACTGGCCGAACCCCGGCTCCCCTCTGATGGCGCGCAGTGGACAGCGATGGATCGCCGGCACCGGGCCCATGCGGCGGCGCGGAGGGGCTGGATGTTCCGGCCATCGCGCGTCGTTATCGGTGGCCTCGGCCTCGCCGTCGTCGTCGTCTTCGCCCTGGGGTTCTGGCAGCAGAGCTCCATGTCGCCCCTCGAGAAGGGCTTCCCCGGCCAACCCATCGGCGGCGGCCGGGGGCGGCCGCCCGGGAGCGTGCTGCGGTTCGTGCCGGCGGATCTGCAGCGGCGATTTGAGGAGCGGGGCGGGCTCGATCGGCTAAGATCTAAACGGCAGCTCGGCATCCGGCGGCCCAGCCTGGCGCTGGTGAGTGATTCTTGATCTCCTGGGACTACTTCTTGATCTCTTTCTTTTAGGTTCTTGGTCCAAGATTCTGGGTTTTGAACGTCGTCCGTCCATTGTCTTTACTGTCGGATTTGATTGAAGGAAATTCGTGCCAAGAATCTTGCATCTTAGTTCAATTTCCTTCATGCTTGATTTCTTTTTATACCTGGATAACAATTTCTCTTCACTAGTGTTTCCTGCGGATCTGGATAGCAATCACCAAAGCCTGTTTTTCGCTAACCATCACTTGCGTTGGTTCTTTCCATATGCTCTGGTTGCCGGTGAATCTAATTGGATTCTGTTGCCTTATAATCCTAACAACTACAGTGCTGTCAGTTTCCAATTGGAATCTTCTTGACAAATTGGGCATTCTTATTTAATTACTTTCTTTCTCATCGTGATGTTAGAGTGGCGGCTGTAGAAATGGATTATGGTACGTAGATTACATGTGAACTGAGTGGCATAAACCACAAGTTAATGCTAATCTTTCATGTATACTCAGGATCTTTTATTTCATTCCCAATCTGTCACCCTCATCAGATCTGTGTGAGGAATGCTTTGAACAACCCTTGTTCCTAGGGAGTATGGAAAGAAAAGAATTTAATACTGGACTCATATTTATTTGATGAGACTCACTTGCTCATTAGTGGGAGGTCCAAAATAACCAAACCAAGTGAAATCATAATGAAAGTAGCAGGGCTTGAAGTCAGCTTTGAGTAGTTATTAGCAGTTGGACAATTGAATTGGAAATGGAAGCTAGGAATCATAAAAGGCAACTGAATGTATTATCTGAAAATTCACTTCTTCACTTTACCTGACTTTTCAGTCATTTGATGCCAAAACTGTATGCTGATTAAGGCCTGAATTTTACACTCCTCACAAGTCCTTCTTTCTTGATGTATAGCCTTGGAGAATCAGGTGGAGCTTTCAGAAGTTTCAGTTGTCTGTCTGAGAAACCGGCCGTTGCTTTTTCATTTCAAGAAATTTTTTTAATGTAAAATGTGTATATCTTTTCGCTGCAAAAATCAATCCCTTGGAGAGAATCTTAGTAACTCATTTGTTTTATGCAACAAGTTTAACTAGTCAGGATAGTAGTCAAGATTGATCTTATTTTGCATGTGATGCATTCAGACTCTTAGATTAGTATCCTGCCACTTGTTTTTAACATTCTTCCAGGGTGCTGATCTGTCATTATAAATTTAGCCTCAGTCCAACATGAATATGACTTGATTTTGGCCCAGGCCATTTTTGAGCCCAGCTCAGCGGATCAAAATTGGGTTCTCATGAAGCTTAGAACTTGCATTATGGTCTGGTATTGTTTGCCTGGCTGGTATGGTACTTATCGTGGTTCTTTTCTGTACCAACACAGGGTAGCAGTCATAATCAAACTTAGAAAAAAAAGGGTCCAGAAACACCTTTAGTCATGGTCTGCAAATCCAGCATGGTCAGTATGGGTTAATATTAGGTTGGTACGGTAGACCTTGCCTTCAGCCTTGGTTTCGAGTGGTATGGGTTTGGTATGATGTGGTTTGAGCTGCTTCAAGCCGGTATGATTGGTTTGGGCTGGTTATCTTGTGAAATCGTCCCTAGAGGTGCTGTGTACCAATCTCTGGTTGTTAAGGTACATACTGGCTCGTGCAGAATATTACGTGCAAGATTTGAAACTTCAGTTCCAACTTTGACTTGGCTCTCTTGTTAGGCTATGCGGTCGTTCAAAACTAGATTAGACTTGCTGATCCATACTCGACTCAATGAGGCCTGCTAAAATCATTAAAAATGCAAGTGCCATAAAGACCATCTTTTTTTTTTTTTTTGGATCTGTTAACAACATGGAATCACATTTTGTTCCAATGGTTAATGAAAATTAATTCAGATTAGTTAGAGGTCAGACTAGACCTTGTTTGAGATACATTTCATGTCAAATTTGCACCCTTATCTCTCACTGCCGACACCCTTTAGAATGGTTGATGCAAATTACTAAGAAGAATAGCCATTGTCACTGCAGATCAATGGTTGTATGCATCAAAATAATTTCCTAAAGCAAATTGATTTCTAAACATCCAAGGTCGATAAAAGCTACAGTGAATTTGTTTATTATCAGGTCATGTTTCTGATTGAATAAGGCCCTATTCGAGATAGCTGTTAGCCTCAACTATTGGCCGATAGCTATCTCACATAACTTTTGGGAAACAGCCACCTAAAGGCATCCAGCAGCCAATCCAAACAGGGCTTAAGTCAGTGATGCGTGTCTGATCCATATTTGAAATGGATCAGATTTTCCAATCCCAGCCTGATCTTTGGTTTGGACCCGGTTATTATTGGGTCAGTCCTTATATCCGTATTGCACCTTTTCTTCACTAATGTTGCTTCTCATCTAAGATGTATTTTTGCAGGCTGTTTATTTAAATTACTGGATATTATTAGATTTGGAGTTATATTTTAACATGATTTTCTGTTGCATTTTTATAATGAGAGTGTGCAATCCCCTACTTTGGCCCTACAACTGTTTATAAAGGGTACACAACCCCATATTTAATCACTTTATTTCATTCCACTATGAAACACTGCATTATTAAAGAATGTGATGGTGCTAGAAATGCCTCTCAGATACTAGTTTCTTGAGACTTCCTCTTAGCTTCATGTGTTTAGTAGCTTTATAGAACTAGTCATAGTAGTTCAGCATCCGCAACCTTCTTTTTATCCACCAATTACATGGCAATGCTAAAAAAGTAAATGGCTTTAAGTTGAAAATTTTAAACCTGATTTATACTTCATAAATTGTTCAGTCTTTCTCACTAATTGGGTGGATGTTTGATGTTCTAATTCTGGTATTAAATTCCTGAGAGTGAGAACAATATATTTTTTGGGTTATGCTCCCGTAATATTTTTCTGTAGACTGACTTTGGTGTTGTTTATTGTCTCAGGTCATGGGAAGTATGAATATAGATTCACAATGTTTGATGCTATTAACTTTGGCGAGACAACTTGCAGAGCTGGGATATAGCTTTACCGTGAGTTACTTTCTCATGCTTCTAGAGAATCCTGCATCATTTGCTTGGTGGAAGCTCTTGAAATGCCACAATTCTGAATATGTTTGTGCTTGCTAATTTCTATCTAGCGACATTGTTGTGGCACAGTTGCATCAAACTCATGTTGAAAATGCACTATGCAAAAGGATAATGTTGTTGATGCTAAAAAATTTTACCCTATTCTTATCGATAAATAGAATTTCAGTTGTGACCTTTACAGACAATTTATTGTATGAGTTCCTGTATCTTGTCTAATAAGTCTGCTAACAAAGCGTAGATAGATAATGTAATCCACTGCTCTGGCATGTTCTTGTAAATGTTGTGCTGTATGGCATTAGAAATCTTGGTGGTCTTCCATTGATTCAAGTCATCTTAGATTATGCCTTGCTTATATGGAAACAATAATCATCTCATAGGTTCCAGTTGCTTATGCAAGAGAGGCAAGACTATTTGGAGTCTGATTTTTGTGAGGGTTATTAAACAGGGGAAAGTGGAGGGATTGTTGAGTAATAATCAACAGTGGTAGATTCTACATGATCATATAAGACAATATGAAGTTCACTGGTGCAAATTTTAAAATGATACCAAGGACATGCTGTTCTATGTTGTTATAGACTTATAGAGCAATTCTTGACTACAATATGTCGTTCCGTGTTATATTTTCTAGAAATTATGGTTATGGATTTATGGGATCATTTTCTTTTGATAATTTGGAAACCCCAATCAATGCTATGATATTTGGACAAACTAGTCTTGTTTCTGTGACAGCAACTGCATTTTGTGTATTTTTAACAAGCTAAGTTTGTTGTCAAGATGAGATAATCACTTAATTAAACCGGTCAAGTTTCTCAATTATGGTAGTAAGCTGGTGCATCTTGATAATATCTTTTCATAATGCATGCCTTGAGCCATTAATGTCGATGTTTTGAGCAGAGTTGATTTTTCAAATTTTCATCTGTGGATACAATTTTATTGGAAAAAGTTTTGAAACATCAGGATGGTAAGTTTCTTGGTTTGATCTCTTTATTTGTATTGTCATAATTTCTACCATGGTAAGCCAAATCGAACCGATTGGGAACCTGTTCATTTTTCAATTTCAGTTAGGCATGAACCCCAAACCGGTTTGGGCTAGTTTGGGTGTGGGACGGGTGAGGGGGTGGGCTAGGTGGCATGTTGAATGAAAATAAGACAGAGGAGGAGAGAGAGGATGAGAGCTCATCGGAGGCTTTCAGCCTCATATCCTAGATGAAAGAAAAAAGAAAAACTACAAAAAAATAAAAAATTGTAAAAAATGGTGAACTGGCGCGAACTGACGGTCTGGATCGATGCTTGATCAAATCTAATTAGTCCGGTACCGATTAATAGTTCAGCCTACTATAATGTAAATGGTTCTGAATTGGAAAAAATCAGTTTTTTCTAATACCATCACTAATGTAAACCTAAAATAAAGCTAAAAGCACAGTGAAACAGTGTTCTAATGAAGCTGAAGAGTCTTTTAGCAGGGGGAATGATGCTTTTCCAGAGCCTTAGGGGATTTATAGAATCCTAGCTGATAAATAAGGTGTGCCGAGAGAAGAAAACAAAGCTAATTAGGAGACAGTGGAGGCATGGAGCAGAGGTGGAATTTTGCAAAATGCTGAGGGGACCTTGTGATGACAGATTACATTTGTCTAACCTATGTGGATGGTCTTTAAGAAAGCTTTAGACAAAATATGCTTGTAATTAGCCTAGTAGGTGATATTACAAACAAGGAACCAAATGGGACCAAGCATAGCTCTTAAAAAAGATAGAGAATGGTTTAAAGGCTGTTTATGGAGAAACAGAACTAATGACTTAGTTGCATTGGTTGCCTGGGTATAACCACTAAAAGCAAAAAGCAAGTGCAATGCTTCAACATTTTGGTAATTGAGGCTTCAAATCTCCCTTTTGTTTTTTTCTCCATAGGGGTCAACAAGGTTGGTGACAGGTTCAAGGGAAACCTTGAAAATCATTACATTATTTGCTCGTGTAGTCGAAGAACTTGTCAAAGGAGGCGAGATGTGAAAAAAGTATTTAGGTTATGAAAATGGAATTGGTGGGTTCAACAATTTGCTGGTCGCTCGTTTTGTTAAGAATTTGATCAAGAAAGGTTGAAAAATTGATTAGAAAAAGTTTCTAAAGTTGTGATGAATATCTTATTGCGCAGCATTCTAAAGCTTAGATTGGCGCTTAAAACTTCAGAAAAGTGGTGTACAGGGAATAAATTTAAAATTTCTGTCATCTTTCCATGGTGATTTGTTAAAATGTGTACATTGTTAGGGCATGTCGAATTATGACATACATAAATTTTCTCTTTATAGAAGTTTAAATACAACAACAAAGCCTTAATTCCAAACTAGATGGGATCGGCTATATGATTCCTTTCTTCCATTCTAAGATCAAATGTCAAAGGACTTTTTTAAACAAAAATATAGATGACAATTTTGTCTTTAATGGTACGTGTCACAAAAGGCCATCTTAAGATATATAATTGGAGCAAAGGAGGTATTGTTGAAGCCATGTTGTCAAAGGTGCAGGTGAGGTGCACTTGTGTGCAAGGCTCAGCCCAAGTGCCTCACCTGGCTTTGATCAAGTGTTAGAAAAGCATGGCTTTTTTACCTTAGAGGAAAGCCTGGTGTGAATAAAGTGCACCTCTCCATCTTTTAATCTCAGCCACAGGATTTTAGCCATATTATACAATGATAATCAGCCAAAAAGGAGGAGAGTGATTTTGGATGTGGAGCCCCTATTGTGAGGAACCAGCCAGTGACTGGGAGGATCCAATGCTCCTCCAACTTTTCTGACAGATCCAAGCCTATGAATTCTCCTCTGGCGGATCTCTATCTGGTAACCTACTGCTGCTGGTTCTCTTCCTCCTCCTCCTCCTCCTCCTCCTACTACTACAACCACTACCAGCATAAACAGGGGATGCCCCTGCTTCTGCTTCTTCTCCTTGTCTTAGTGATTGGTGCAGTTGTAGTTGCAGGCCTGCAGTTGTGTTTTCATCCAGCTGAAAAAGAAATAGGTGCTTCTCCTCTTCTTCTGCTGCTGCTGCTACTTTCACTGCTGTTGCAACTATGTTTTTGTTTAGCAGGAACAGAATTCTTATGCTTCTTTTTTATGTTATTGTGTTTATGAATTGGTAATTCATTGTTAAATGTATTTAGGATGACTTGTTCACTATTATTTATATGCATATTGATATTTTTGTTCCTTGCTTCATCAAGGCACACATCTTTGCATGTCTTGAGCCTTCGATTGCTTTTGTTGAAATAGTTTGTTGGAGAGTTTCACGCTAGTGGAAGGTACATCCATTCTTTGCTTGGGACTTCAGTCTACGAATTGTTGTTTGGATGGGCTTAGTTGTATAGAGAAAACCAATAGACAATGGGATTTGGCTTGTTGGTATGCACTTCTCTCTTGGTACGTGCTAGGAACATGTGGGTTTTAAATTTTAACCGAAAGGCAGCATGTCCATAGTGTATTTCAAACAAAAAATGTAATTTGGTGTTGAATGGAGTATTGTTTGGTATTTTTTCAGCAGTCTTTTTAGGGAACTAATGAGGATAGATGTGTTAGAGGTAAAGGGATTTGACTCCCTTTGTGTTATTAGGAAGTTGCAATGGTAAAACTTCCAACTTTATAATGGCGAATAATGTTTTATTTTCCCGTGCCACTTAATTTATGAAGGAGAGGTTTATTGCAGCTACATAATTGATGGAATTTTGTGATGAACTTATGTCCTATGGACCTACACATGTGCTATTCCATTATTGTGAAATGATTCAAGTATTATGCCAAACTCCCATTATGTGGGCTGGCATGGAATGTTAAATACGGTGTCCTGCCATGCTAGCCCAATCACAAGCTAAGGTGTATGATAGTCACTGCTTATGTATATTAGTCCATGCCAATTAGCATTGGCCAAATGATATAACTTGCACAAACCTATATGCACAGTACAGTGAGACGTACCTTGTACTGCACCTATACTTGGTGTGATGCATTCTTCGTGGTACAAATGGGCATGTACTAATCAAGATCTACTATACCAATTTGTACTGATCCATATTGATCGTATCATGCCGTACTAGGAAGGTACTAGTATGGTATTGAGTTTCGATGTGGTATAAATCAAATCGGATCGGACCGAATTGAGCTAAACTATTTGATATCGACCCGTACTGCCCTGGTACTAAGTAGTGTTATAGTTAAGGGTGAGAAAAGAATTGACACCTGTCTTGGTTTTAGGTGCCTACCATACTATATTGATCTGTGCGGTTTTGAAACGGTAAAGCACCAATACGGTCTCGGTATTGATTTTGTGAACCTTGGCATTAACGATTAAATGAATTAACATACATTGGCATGGAATTATGTAACTTGAATAGATTGATATGCATGACACAATAAGTCGTGCGTTATACTGTACTTGTATTTGGCATGTGCGTAGTTTGGTATAGGTGGGTAAATCTTTGGTCGACATTTGGCATGCATAGGCAATATATACACATCACTATAATTTACCAAAGGGTATGCTTTGTTAGGGTTCCTTTTCTTTTGCTATCAAAGTTACACATAATTACTTTCTGGTGGGGAAATAAACATGTGGAGAACTCGACAAAAATACTTGCGTTGTTCATGCTTCTTTGCCCAATGTATTGTCTTGTCATGCCCCTGACTTGAAATCTTGATCCAAGAACTTGTTAACTGCTACATACCTATAAGGCATTATCTCACAAGTATGCAACGCATTCATCATAATATTACAATAAATAAACTAAACAGTGAAATACAAGGAAATAGAATTTAAACTTAATGATTACAATGTCTAAAATAAATCTCCAGACTCTTTTTTATATCACTAATATCAAATGTTCTTCAATACTAAATAAAGAGAAAATATGATTAAATGTTAATCGTAATTTAAGATGAAGGTTCATCTCTTGTGACTGTTCACTCCCTCCATCGGTGCCTTGTAGATATCTAATTTTCTGGATCTGAAAGGAGAAAGATAAAATAATAAACTCAATAGCCTGGTAAGCAATGAACATCTCAATTAGATGATTTAGATAATAAATTAAAGGTATTTTCTCATATAAAAAGCTTGGTGATTTATTATCCCTTCTGACTAATATTGTAGTGAATTGTTGTGATATAGCTCATTGTAAGCAAGTATGCATCAATACCAACTGACACGAAATGATACATGATGCACAAAACTGCATTCATGCTGTTAATATTGCTGCATGGTATATCATCATATGCTTGGTTTGCTAGAAACTGTTACTGGAATCTTCAGTTTGACAGGAACTTTTGTTTTTTGTTTTTTGTTTTAATTTTTATTTTGCTTTGCAAACATTCTAACAAGTTCCAAAAATATTTCTCTCTCTCTCTCTCTCTCTCTCTCTCTCTAGTTTCTAGCTACCATCTGGGATTATTTTATTTTATTTCTGAAACTGCATCAAAGTCTGGCTAGTAAGCATCTTTCATCAGAAAATGACCTCCTGATTGAAAGAAACATTCCTTTCTATTTTTATAACAAGGGGATTCTCAAAGCTCACTATGAAAATTCTATGTTTATTTCTTTTTCTTTTTCAATAGAAATAATGGGAACCTGTTGTCTTTTGATCTGGAATATTTAGACTGGCATAGAGATGGTTCTTGTTAGTATTTTTTATGTCAATATTCTATATAAATCTTCTAGAATTTTGTACATGCTGCTGATGTTTCAGTTTTCTTAGTTAATTTGTTAGGACACTGCATCTCTACTAGTTCTATTCCTGATGTTTTAGAAGTGGGAGGCAACTAGATGTTTGGCTGCTAATTCCTGGTCATTTATGCTTCTGCTTATGTCTATGAGGTTTCTTATTATTTTTTTTCCTGGTTTAGCGGAGCTAACATGCTTATGTGGTTACTTTTCTTGTTTGGCCATCTTATGAACCATGCCATATAAACTTTGAATATTAAGCAGGTTTTCGCATTGGAGCATGGGGAAGCTTACCATCTGTGGGAACTTGCTGGTTTTGAAGTATCATTTCTAGAAACTATGCAGGCTTTCAGACTGGAGTATGGCTCCATTGACTGGTCAAAGTGAGTTTTGATTTGTGATATGCATGCATGCATGAGCATTTCTGTTATTATTTCTTTTACATTAAAAAATTTCGAATAAATCTTTTCATTTAGCTTGTCTTTTGCTTTCATTGGTATATAGCATACTTGAATTATATTTTTCTCTTAGTCAAGTTGGCCATGATGGTATTTTCCTGAATCCTGACTGTTGTGAAATCTCTTTGTTGACATGGAATAGCTATGAAGGTGTTATTCTAAGCTCTCTTGAAGGCAAAAAAGTGATTTCAAGGTGCATACAACTTCTCTTAACTTACATTTTTGACCCTCACATTGCCTGTTCTGCTGTTGAAACCATCTCTTTATCATCCTGTGATCATGATAGTGATGTTCACATATATTGACAAGAGAATCACAAAGCTAAGAAGTCAGTATTTTTTTGTTGGATAACTACAAGAAATCTGATTCTTTTTTAGGATTAATTTATAGACTTGAAGTGACAGTTTGATGGATTGGTCAAATCAGCAATCAGTGAGCCAACCATGTGGAGTAGGATCTGCATATCCTACAAATCCTTCATCGAGCTATATGCTCCATGGGTTGTTGCTTTTTATTTATGTATGATTTTATGTAACTGGTTCAAACCAAAGAACAGTGTGCGGCCAGCATGATGACCAGCTATAGTAATTGAGTTTTAAACATATGTAAATGCATGTATAAATTCTTGTATCAAGGCGATTTTCTTAGTTATGTATATAGAATTATATAGGTGTACAAAGGTTTTAAAGTCAACGGTGAGGTTTGGTGCAATGATAAGGTTCTTCTACCGGAGGTCTTTTTTTTTTTTTGTTTTTTTGAACACAAGGTTTTAAAGTGCAAGATGCCGATGCCATTGTTGGTTTGGCATATCTGTACTTTGTGTTACATGCCATGCTTTGTTCTGCGTACTGGAATAATGAAAAACAAGGTTGATAGAATCGAATCAAAATGGCTAAAAATCGGTTCAAAAACTAGTTTTATCTTTGGTTCTGCCCTTGAACCTATCTGAATTGTGCCGAATCACTCCGTTTGGGCCAGTTCGAATGTGGGATGGGTTGGGTGGCATGTAAGCTCTTGTAAACTCATTTAAAAAAAGAGAGGGAGCCTTAGAGTTTCCCATGAGTTCTCATTCCTCTCTCCTTTCTCTTATTTATATTAAAAATCATTTAAGTAAATGAGAGGATGGCATTTACTTAAAGAATTTTCATAAAAATAAGGAAAATATCTCTCATTTGAATTTAAAAAATATTAAAAAAATCAAATCATGTAAGAATAAAAGTCAATTGTTTCTCTTAAAAACAAATTTGAAGAATTTTAGAAAATTCTGGTTTAGCAAATATCAAGTTAGGATACTTCTATTCTAAATAAAAATTTCAAAAAATCAATTTAATTGAGAAATGATGAGAAAATAAAATACGAAAAAAATTTATCATAAAATATAATTTGTAAGGCTTTGGTCAACATTTGATTAGGATCACAGTAATAATGATTCTTGTACTAACCTATGTCAACTTGATTCACTGCTCATCAAAATAATAAATATTTTTTTATTCATTCAAAACCTATATTATATTTTTCTATATGTTCATTCAAATCTCCTTCGATAAATATTTTTTTTTCACTAAGAATATTTTGAATTACTCCATCTTTGTCCTTCTAAAAGCTTTGTTTTATAGCATTAGTTAAACATATTTGAGGAATATAAGCATTAATAATATTAATTGAGTTCTTTTCTAACATCAATTTAATCAAAACTATTCTATATCATATTCTTTTAATATCTACAACCTTATCTTTTAGACTCTTATCTATAATAATTCTTGTGTCAATTATATTCTTATCTTTACCTTTATACTAAAGTTAAAACCATCAACCTCTTTTGCTTTATTTCCAACCCACTTAACAAGCTACATTAATTCTTTTTCTGGTCATTATATTTATTAGTTCTATTATTTTCTTGATAATATTCTTATATTTCAAGTTACTAAACATATATTTTTTTTATTTTTTTGGACTAACTTTTTTGCCCACATCCGTTTATAAAGGTTTGAGAACCCTTGCTTACTTTTTGCCACATTTGGGCATCGATGTCATGCTATGTCACTACTTTTGTCAAACTTTCCACTTTCCACTTTCCACTTTCCACCACACTTGGGGTCAAATGTAGTGCGTTGCAAGTAAGGGACATCTCAGCGATTTTCTTTATTGGATTCATGTTCATGAGGTGTGATTATAGTTTTGTGTTGATTGTCAATCTACTGCAACCCTCCTTTATCCATGGCTTGGGATTGGCTATGTATAAAACGTTATGCATGGGTGGAATTTTCCATCTACCCCTCACCAACCCAAAAAAAGAAAAGAATGCATTGTTTAAGGTAAAATCGCATGATTTTACACCTAGCAATGCATTGGGACCAGAAAATGATGCTAGATGGCAAAAACAGACAAAATCGTTGCTCAAACTCTCAATCATGTAACATCAGGAAAATTAGACAACTTGTATTGGAGTATTCATGCATTATTTTATAACATCCTATGTTATGCCTTTAGCTTACAACACTATTAACATACTAATGGTTACATTAGTGTGAATACTGGTATCAAAATCATGTTTTTCTTTGCCTTGGCGCCGTATAGAATGCCAAGCAACCTCTTAAACATTCTTATCAGCTAGTAGGTCAACATTTTATACACCATAGAGGCACTGCCATTGTCACAGGAAACTCATGTATTAATGTAGCCATAACGGCATGAATCAAGCATTCCCCTAATTATTTCGATTAACATAGATAGTACATTTTATGCATGCCCCTGTTTCATGCTAGTGACCTGCCAACATAGTCGAATTGCAATTATAACATGCTCAGGGTGGGTAATTTAATCATGTTGTGTTTGCATGCATGTAACTTGTGTTGACCCATGGATTTGCCTTTGATCCACATTGAACCTGATTAAGTTGAGTTTATTGAAGTCCTTTGGCCCAATCGTCCTGTTACAACAGGCCTGGTTACTCAACTGAATATTTGGGTCAGACTTAGTTTTGGGTTAATTAAACCTGATTATGGCCTGTCTGGTAGTTGTTGTATATGACAAAACAAATATGATAGATTTAATATTTAGACTTGTTTGAGTTAAATTGTTAGATCGAGATCTAATGGTGTGGGCAAGGATATAAAAGATCAGGGAGGGAAAGACATTTTACATGACCATCTCCATTCCTAGTCCTAGTATCTGTTCCACCTCTCCCCTGCCTTTCAACCATAGGGCATCCTCATCCGCTATGGGCATCCATCAAGCTCCAACAGTCACTGATGACAGCAGCAGACATTGACAGCCATTGACAATCACCTTAGATCTATATAAACACATTCTCTCTTCATCTCCCTCGCTTTGGCTGGCTGTCACCTCCCTCTCTCTTTGTGCATGCCTACGTTCAACTGGTATCACCACCCCAAGCCTTGTTGGCCTCGTCCACATCTCAGCAAACTCAACCACACCTCTCCACCCTCAACCTCTTGAATTTTATCTCCAAGTCAATGCAATCCCTAATCCTCATCCAAGCTCTCAACTTGACCAAGATACTTATGATGTTGAATAACTGATTCTTGGCCAGATTATGTTTGCAGTGACTTTTTGCGGACTTGTCCCCTTATAAGTGGTTGATCTTACAATAACATGTCGCTAATGTATCAATTCTTTACCTCCTTCATTATCCTTGTAGATGGGCTATGTTTTTCCAATTAGGTATGCCATTCTTTTTCTAATTTATGTTGTTGGCACAAGAATCTAATAATCAGTATCACTATTTATTACAATAATAAATCAGATGATCTCATGAATGGATACCTCTATGCTTATCCATTGGCTCGAATCTTTTCTTTTATGCAAACTCAAATTTGACTGGCATTGTGCTTCATCATCTTGGTTGAAGCACTGCTTGATTCCATTATTACTTACTAAAAACTTACTAAATGATTAAAATATTCAAGTCCATTTATTGTGACATGGTTTATCATGTATTTTTCTATCCACTCAGTTCTCTAGCATTTCTATGTTTATTGTGCTCTCTTGTTTCTGTATGCTAGATATTTTCCCTTAAAATTTTATCTTTCAAGTTATTCATGTTGTTGTTGAAAGATGCCAGTTCTTTTTACTCATGCATCTATGTAATGTTCCACCATGATGTCACTTTGTTTCTGTGCATTTTAGTGCTTAGGCTCTCTAAGGCTGTCTTCAATTTGTCGTATATTTGAATTGGTTTTATTTTCTGTGATCATGTTTTGCAGTTGTCTGGTGCCACATCAAACTAAATATGTTAGATTCCTTCTCTGTCTCTGTGTCATTCTAATTACTACAAGTTATATAGGGGCAAATCCTTCTTTCAACTTGTCTTTCACCTACATGAATTGAGGAATGCTTTCCTATATAGTGTTTGATGAATCTTTTTTCAGACATAGCTATTATATTTGTACCATTTTTATTATTTCTTACTATTTGGTCTTGATTACAACATAAACAGTTAAAAATATCCTATGAAAAACTTTTATGCGTGTATAATTCATTGAAGTGTATGATAAATATAATTCTCCTAAGATAAGAAGAACTTGCATCAACTACTTGTTAGTGGTTGTGCTCATTTAATTTAAGATAAAAGTGAAGGAAGGCAAATGAGTCATAAGCTGTGACTAGAAATCACTTGTTTTTTGTCATGATATCATTATATATTTATGAGTCTTTTAATGCGTAATTATGTACGTTGTTGTTATAAGTTCACAAAAGGTTTATGTGGATGGTCAAGACATTAGAAACTCTGGTTGGGCTTAATTGTAAAATTAGAGTACACACATTATTTAACATTTTGAGGCACCCTGAGAAAATATCAGGATTCACTATCTGATTTTACAATTCAATTTGCTCTGCTTCTCTTACATTTTAAGAAATGTTCCTGATATTGCTATGATATCTTGTTTTTATATCATTTAAATGCTATGTTTCCATTCTGCAAGATACCTAAGAAAGCTTGAGGGTTATTAATTTTATTTGATCTGTAACTTCATTTTATTTCTTTGATTGCTTTTCTTCTTCTTTTTCTAGAAAGATATTTCTCTTGTTAATTCTGTTGTTCTCTTGTCCTACATGAGCACATGTTGTATTAGTGAGTTGTGTACCACATGCAGCCTTATGCAGGAGCCTTTCATATCTGTACCACTTGTATGGCTTATTCAAGAAGATATCCTCGGGAGGCGAATTTCACATTATACAGCAGTGGGCTGGCAGGACCTTATTAGTGAGTGGAGAAATGCTTTTAGTAGGGCTGACGTCGTGGTGTTTCCAGATTTCTCTCTTCCAGTAAAAACCCTGTGCTCTCTATTTTGTACAGATGCAGCCACATTTCTTTTCTTTTTTTTTTGAAAAAGGGAGATTAAAGTGTTCTTTTTTGACTAGCTTTCTGTTTTTTTTTATTTTTTTCAGTTGTTGTATAGTTTGCTCGATGCTGGTAACTTTTTTGTGATTTCTGGATCTCCTGCGGATGTCTGGGCGACTGAGAGCTTTATTAAATCTCATTCGCGATATCAGTTGCGGAAAGATTATGGATTTGGTGAAGACGACCTGCTAATTCTTGTCATTGGGAGCCATTTATTCTATGATGAGTTACCATGGGACTACGTGACAGCTATGCGTACCTTAGCACCTCATGTTATGTCACACACAAGATTAAAAGATCTGGAAGGAATGATAAAGTTTGTCTTTATGTGTGGTAATTCTAGCGATGCCTCGGGCTCTTTTCAGGTACCTTATTAAATTCGTGATTGTATTGTGCTATCCTCTTATAGAAATTATCTGTAAGAAACATATATTATTATTATTACTATCACTATTATTATTATTGTTGTTGTTGTTATTATTATTTATGGGAAACTTGTTCAAGGGACGCACAGTGAAAACATCTCTATTTATATAAACTGTGTTTGTCATTTTAATAATTTTATCAGCATATAAAGTTGTAGTTTTACATAACAATGGGTACGTTTTTTTTTTTTTTTTTAAAAGGATACCTTTCTTTGAGCTTTACTCATCCTGATGTATTTGTCAACATATATACATAAAAATAAGTTTAGCAAACATACCAGTCTTTAAACAAAAAGAGAATTAGCTTCCTTGCAAAATGCATTCTACATACTAGAAGAAATGGTCATGATCGAAGGGCTAATAAGGAAGTGGAATTTGAAATTGTTGTGCAGTCTTTTATATATTAATCAAGAATTTATAGATTGTTCATCAGTCCATACCAGTCTGTTATGTGCCATAGTGCCATGGAATTGAGAGCTAGCACCTCGTACCTATGGTTCATAGGAAAATTGCTTCGTATCAGTGGATGCTAAGTCAGCACTTGGCATTACCATGGTAGCATAATTAACATGTTGACATTGTCAATATACATATGTCCGGCCTGCTTGAAATGCTCATTCAATTCAACCATTAACTTGAACCTATGTTATTCACATGGGCCTGCATTAGAGTTGCCACATGTACAGTTGCATGATGCTTAAACAGCGACATTTATGATCACACAATGATAGGTAGGCTGCATTTGCAGCAAATGCTAATCCTACTGCTTGTGTTTGCAAAGTGAAAAGCAAACTGCCTCTTTCCCCTATATGCAGCCTGATTGCATACAAAATTGCATATGGTTATGTGGTGTGGCTAGAAGACTGCATACAGTAGTTGCATAAGAGTATGTGATGCGTTTAGGAGATTTTCATATGCGCATGCAGCCTTCTGCATTGCATTTTAAAACAATGCCAGCTAGTGATTTACATGGGAATAGGCATCAATTTTTGAGTACTTGGTGCTAATGATTCGATGTAAAAGGAGTGTTGCAAAAGTTAGCACTAGCTGTCTATCTTGTTCAAAAATGATGAAAGTAAACCAAATTACCAAGTAATGTAGACAAAGTGGAAAAAAAAGATATGATATTTGATTCTAAGAATATTTATACTGCTTGTGGTTAGATTGCTTGAACAATAGTTGTCGTTCATATAGAACATCCAATAAAACCACATTAGTTGATTAATCCTTTTACTCCTCTGTAATAATTTGCTCCATTAGACATGCATAGCAGGATTCTCTGTCCATGCGGCACTGTACTGTTTCTGAAGCAGGTCATATTTCTACATTTTGGCATCAGATTGAGTTCATCTCTTTTTTTTGACTTCAAAAGGGTCCATAAGTCTATAAAATTATACTATAAATAGTTCACATCTTTTGTTTGCTATCTTTTTCTGGGTACCTTGACAACAGAAATTTTTGTTTTAAAAAATTGAAAGAGCCAAACTTTGCTTTTCTGTGGTTGATGGTCATATTACATCTTTCCCCACTCTGACTGTCAAACCATGAGATATTTATATAGTCATAGTACAGACTATCATATCACAGACTATCGTTTGTCATGCTGGTTAGATTATCAAACTTCCTGCTGGATCATCGAAGTATTAATATATGACACTTGTTTCTTTTCGAGCAGTTATATTTCTTGATGATATGCATTTTTTTTTGGCATTCTTCACAATTTAATCATACTCGTGCATTTCAGATTTGAAATGTTTTAATGTCAAAAAGTTAACTGGTGTCAGCATAGAGAATATTGGCCTTAAGGTATTGTGCAGTTATATTAGTCTAGTAGCAGACTGATCTTTATTACTGTTGGGACAGGAAATTTCTATCCGTTTGGGTTTTCCAGAAGGTTCAGTGAGGCACTATGGTATGGATCATGATATGGACAACTTGCTATTGATGGCAGACTCCGTACTTTATGGGTCTTTTGAAGAGGAACAGAGCTTTCCTCCACTGCTATTGCGAGCCATGTCATTTGGAATTCCCATTGTTGCCCCAGATCTAACTACAATAAAGAAATATGTGAGCCTAATTCTTAATCAGCTCCTGGTTTCATATTTTCCAAGATCACATTTCCCTGTTTAAACAAAATTTGTATTGCAGGTTACTGATCAGACCGATGGCTTTATTTTTCATCCTAGCGATCCAGAGTCATTGGCTGGAGTTTTTTCACATTTAATAGAATACAAGAAGTTATCTTCTTTAGCTCTTGATGTTGGTTCTAATGCCTACATACTCTCTATGGACATGCTAGCTTCAGACTGCATTGCTGGTTATGCAAATCTTCTTGAACGTGTACTCCAGTTTCCATCAGATGTAAATCCCCCTTATTCCTTTTCTCCTACTGAGCATATCTCTTGGTTATGGGAATATTTTGAGGAATTTAAAGTAGGAGATCATTACAATAAAAGTGAAGATTACCGTACAAGACAAAGTTACAGCATTGTATATCAGCTTGAGGAACAATACGTGAAAAATCATGTGGATAATGGTTCCAGAGTTGAAAATGTGACTTCCACAGAAGACTTCCCAACAAAGTTAGATTGGGATATTGTTAGCGAAATGGAAATATCTGAGGACTTAGAAAGACGAGAGATGCAGGAGGTTGGCTGTTTATTGGCATTTTTATATTTGATATTTTGTTGAATCATCATTACTGAAATGATTTTGAATTTTGTTAATCTATAGCTTGAGGAAAGGACGGAGAGAACTTTGGGATCATGGGAGGATGTATACCGCAACGCTCGGAAAGCTGAAAAGCTGAAATTTGAAGCAAATGAACGTGATGAAGGTGAACTAGAAAGGACTGGGCGGTCATTGTGTATCTATGAGATCTACAGCGGAGAGGGGGCGTGGCCATTTTTGCATAGTGGTTCTTTATACCGTGGCATATCTCTTGTAAGTTCTATGAGCTTAGATAACTTTCCATCCATCAGTTATTTTGTTTGTTAGGTTAACAATTCTTTGAACTCTTTCTATAAATAATAGTTCGAACCCAATAATATATTTCCTACTTCTTGCAACCACCTTTTTGTCTTTTAGCATGAATCTGATGATTCTTTCTTGCTGTAATGTAGAATTATCTTTCTTTTATCTGTGACTTCACCATCTAGTTGATGTGATAAATCCTGATTTGTGAGTTGAGTCTCCTTTTGTTTCTTGTACTTTGCCATTATTGTTTCTTTTTTATGGCATTTTGCTTCTCCCTTTTAGCTCATGCATTGTTGTTTTGCCCCTATATTGGTCTTCTTTTACCATTTATTTGCCTGCCCAATCTGATAAGCTTGCTGTAAAATCCTGCTTGACATGCATATTTCAAGCGGGTGCTTTCTTATTTTTGTTTTGATACATGTCTTCTATTGTTGGTTATAGGAACTAGATTTTTTGATTTATTAATTTTAACACATCTTTTACATCTTTGTAGGTATTGTCCCTCTCCTATACTTAAATCACACCGGTTATTGTTAGTAATTAATTTTAACACATCTTTCACGTCTTTGCATGTATTGTTCCTCTCCTATACTTAAATCACACCAGTTATTGTTAGTTACAGGAAAAGTGTGATATGAGGAGAGTATATAATGAAAAAATTAAATAACATGTAATGCAAAAAATGGTTAAATTACTTTAGAAAATATCTCTAATTATCTGTACCAAATACTAATTTTTAATTAATTTATTTTAAAAATAATATTAAATTATAAACTATTGAAAATATTTATTTTAATTTAAATTAATGTAGAATCATATCAAGAGTATCACATATATTTTTTACAGCCATGGGTTTGTCTTAACCATCATTTATTTTTGAAATTTATTTAAATTTGGGCTTATTGGATAGTTATAATTATCTTCGAATTTAAACAAAAAAGCCAGTGGATTTACTTCAAAAAATACTTCTATATTATCTATATATACTATTGTTTTTTATTTTTATTTTTAGTATTCTTAATTAATTTTAAATAAAATATTTAATTATAAATATCTATAAAATTTGTTTGAATTTAGATTGATGTAGAGCCTCATCAAAGGTACTTGATATATTTTTCAAACCCATGGGTATGTTTCAATCACCACTAATTTTTGAAAGCATTGGTTCAAGCAGCCATAAATGTCCAAATTCAAACAATTGCTGTCAAAAAAAGATGGCAAGTAGGATGCAAAACCCCAAACATGTTATCTTTTTTAAAAATGTTTAGTAATATTTATTTATTATTATTTATAAACAGAAAATATATTTTTATTAAAAAATTGTATGATTAATGAATCATGGTTTCTTCTTCAATGCATAAATCATTCTAAGATTGATAACATATCACGAAATCATGCTAAATTACAAAATTTGGACATTATTTTCCTGGATTTTATCAATTTTTGGCCTGTTTTTGGTATAAAAATGCAAAGAAAAAAAGAAGAATGAAGAGGAGGCAGGGGATTATACTTGCTTTGGCTGGATTTTGGCTCAAAATCAACAAATTATCCCTGTTCCCTGATTTTTCCTTAAAAAAATCCATTTTTAGAAGCCTTCTTTTTTAAGAAAAAAGAGAAGTCATGGGGTTTGGGCTGCATCGGCCACGTATTCCGCACCATTTCTAGCTGATTTGGCAGACCATGAAACTACCTAATTATATGAGTCTGATTTGTTCAATTTGGACTTTTTTGAGAAAGTCAATTTGGGGCTTTTTCATCACAATGGTATGCTCAATGAAGGTTGAGGCATGTTCTCCATCCCTTGTACCCTTGCCAAGTTGCCACTCTGATCTGATCTAATTACCATCAAAGGCCTCCTGGACTGATGAATTAGAACTGTCTTGGAAAGTCAGAAGACTGAAAATATTATGTTTTTATTACATTTGTTAAAAAACAAAAGATCTTACATCTGCTCACCTTTTTTCCCCTTTTGGAGAAGGTGAATCATATTAATTTGGCATGACATGTTTGTCCGTGTTCTTCTAGTTAAAATGGTGGAGTTTCTAGATCTCATGTTAAATTATATAAATGTTTTTTTGAAGCTTATTTCCAGATATGACTATCACCCTAAAGTTTTATTACCATTTTGGACATTTAATGGAACACTAAGAGTTAAATTTTTGATGACAAATTTGATAATTTGAAAAGTAATAATAGGGCTTTCAAACTGAAGATCCATACTGTTGGGTTTGATCTTCACCTTTAAAAATGTGCAAAAACCAAAAGTCATATATTTTGGAGATCTTTAACCTAGCATGTTAAGTTGACTATGAAATTGAATGGTATCAATTGCACTAGAGTGCCAAAATATATGATAGGATACCAAGATTGAAATTCCATTTTATTGATCATGATCTAGATATTTTAAAATGTTGGTAGTTTTGAATTCAATGGGTTTTGATGATTAGATCATGGTAAAACGTAGTAACATGCATTATAACATTCCATTTATGTTGAGGACCACTAGAGCACATGATTTTTGGTTTCTAAGCATCTTTTATGGTGTAGACTGTAGATCATGTTTGATATTTTTGATCTTCAAATATGATGCCCCATCATTACATTTTGAATCATTATATCTTTTTAATTTTTTGTAGGGAAAGTAGGTTTCTAAGTTAGCCCTAGTAGGTTGCTAAGTTATTCAACCATGTATAATTTGATATTTATGGCCTGATATGCTTGCATCAGTTAAGAGGTGCCAAAAGATCAAGAGCAGATGACCTGGATGCAGTTAGTCGTCTTCCTATCTTAAATGAGACATACTACAGAGATGTTCTTTGTGAGCTTGGCGCCATGTTTGCGGTTGCAAATAGGGTGGATAGCATTCACAAATTACCCTGGATTGGTTTCCAGTCATGGCAGGCTGCTGGAAGGAAGGTATGTGCTATAACATAGTTTGAAATGCAGTTAATTCTTTGTTCACATGCTGTTTTGATTTGTACTATCAGAATCAGTTGTCAGTAATTTTTAATTGAATTTATTTATCTTAGAACGTATGAACTTTTCCTTTTTATTCAGTTTCTTTCCTTTTCTCTCTCTCTCTTTTTTTTTTTTTTGGTCCTGGGGAGGGGGTTGTAAATTTGAAGTGCATCCGAAAATTTAAACTGGTATACTCGAACAGTAATACATACAATTCATGCTTAGATATTTCTCTTTTTTTTTTAAAAGAAAAATAAAAAACTGTGTTCATTTTGGCAGGACTGGTGTTTTATTTGAAAGATAAATAGAAATACTACATTTTAAATTGCAAAGAAGAATAATTATGTGTTTGCCTTACACCAATAAGATAGATGTATAATAGATTCTGTTTTGGTACGATAAGCTTGGTAAGCTTTAAAGCATTCAATGATTAATCACATTGTCAAATCATGAAATAATATACTTTAAATTAATAAGAGATGTCACTGATATTTAACAAATAAATGATAAATTGATTTGTAGTTTTCTCCTTTTCCTCTCTTTGCTTGTCAGTATGAATCCTTGTCAAATGTGAAGACATCACATTCGCATAAAGATAATCTTTTTTTTTTTTTTTTTTAAATGTTGAACTGTCCTGAACTGAGTTCAAATTAGTTAGAGCTGCCTGTTCTTGCAGCTAAGCAAATATATGTAGCTGTTCGGTATTGCATAGATATGAATGATATTGACTGCTTATTCGACCAGTTTTCTTATGCTAAAGATAGCTGAGATTGGGTGATTGGCAAAATTGTTTTCTTCGAAAAGGGTTGACCCCGAAGAAGGAAGCTATTGAAGAGTAACTCCAGATATAACAAAACAGGATTATTGATACATGAGGACATGTAAAGTACTGAATTTGGTATAAGTTTCTTTTCTTGATAGTTTGTATTAAGCAAATGGTAGAAGGTTATTTTATGCCAATGGCGTTTGTGGTATTGCAAGGTATAAGAGTTGTACATATTTTAAAATTATGGTTAGAGGCAAAGTAAAATCGAGATAAAGAACATGCAGCACAGATCAAAGCACATAGAGTTGAAAGGATGCAAAGTTTTTGCATTAATGTCTTGTAAAAATTTTACTAGAATTCAGCACATGTTACTCTCATCATTTTTTGAGGGGGGACAAATGATTTGTAGCTCTCAAGAAAGTGGCTGGCCCCTATGATGCATGTGATTGGAAGCATGGTTGGCTGTTATCATGCCTAATTATAATCTTTTTTCATCTACATATGAGTAATTGCATTCCCACTTTCAATGCTTCAGATCCGATGATTTGTTCCTCAAATAGAGCAAAATGGAGCCTTGGGTATATTTATTAATAGAGTGGATGCTTATAGATGAGATGATGGTGCAAGGGTTTAGGAGATGTGAATTACCAAGGCATAGTAGAAGTAGATATGGAGGAGAGATTTTGTTTTTTGGATACTGGTGCTCTCAGGTCACGGTGCCTTGCAGTGCCTTTTGCATTGTAATAGCTGGGAAAGCAGTAGGAAAATTAAATTATTGTAATGTTTTTGCCTCATTTATCATTGCTTCATTTTTAGGAAATTGCACATCATGGTGAACCACGTAAACCTTTAATGTCAAAAGGCATGATAGTGATCTTGTTCCGAAACATGACAAGTTTCAAAACCTGAATCAAGGTAATCAAGAACTTTATTTCCATTATACTGCAACTGAATGATTAAAATACAAACGACAGTGCCTTTATTATTATTATTATTATTTAGATAAAAGGTAATTTAATAGCCTGAATCAAGGTAATCAAGAACTTTATTTTCATTATACTACGAATGGATGACAAACATACAAATGATAATGTCTTTTTTATATTTTTAATGTCTTTTTGATAAAGGGTAACTTAATAATCACGTAGCAGCATTTTTCTTTGCATATTAAGTCCGTCCTTGGTGAAACCTCACAATCTTGTGTCACACTTGTTGGACTAATAGTTCTCACCATTTAAGAGCTTTGGTGCGCATTTTGGGTTTTCTTAAGGGAAGAACTCTAATAATCAATATTTCATCACAAATAAAATTAAGAAATAAAAAATGTTGCTATATAGAGAATACTAAACACAAAAACAATTTAAACTATGGACAAAAGTAATATAAATTCAATTATCTGAGGCAAAATATATAAATAAAAGAAAGATAAATTTATTTCTGATCCCTTAGATGGACTCATATTATTGAGGTACCCCTAAAACAATTATAAAAGCGTTAAAACAATTTAGAATCTCAAATAATTATCCTTTGACATCAAAATTATCGATAGTTAGGTTTCAAATGCAATGGAAGTTCATTTTGAATTGTTCATTCACATTTGTCCATTATTTAACAAAATAGGGAGTGTGATTCTTAGTCCTTAATAGATTGTAGTGCAATAATGTATATTAGCGCAATCGTGATAACCAATATATGCATCATATATGTGGTTTCTTATGGATTAGACTACTTAGTTCATATATAAGAATCCTCTATGAATATGATACAACAAATATAAACGTGGAAGTTTGTTTGTATGTCTAGCATCTTATTTCAAAGTGTGTTCTATTAGTTATTTACAAGGTAGATTTTAAGTACATATACAGGATTAAGGAATTTAAATATTTATCTTTTAGCTATGTTTTTAAAGATGAAGTTGACCCGATCCATAGCCCGTTTAAATTAGAAAATACTACAAACAGACTCTTGGACGTTAGTCGTGGACCAATCGTGGTATTTGTGATTGGATTTAATTGGATTTGGACCATTGGCCTAGTGAAGATGCTAGGGCTTAAATGGAAGGAATATGCGAGAGCCCATACTAATGTGTGTTTAGTCCTTCATTGATTGTGCACCGAGTAGAACTTGGATGCTTAATTGGGCCAAGAAGCCCAAATAACACCTTTTGGTTGGTACTGTTGGTACCATTTTTTTGTAATGATATATAACCTCACTAAAAAGTCGAGGTGCTCCTTGGTCTTGTATAAGTATCAAAGATCTACTCCATGCATGGCTAATGTATAATTAAACATACGATAATTTAGGCTCTTACATACTCCTCTTGTCTAAGCCCTTAGCATCCTTAACAAGCTAAGGGTCCAAATCCAAATCCAAATCCAAATAAATTCAGTCACTAGTACCATGGGCTCTTTTATATTGTCCCTTAGTTTGTATGACCATGGGTTGGGCCTGCTTTAATGCCATTTGTAGCGACATAGGATCTCATCCAAAAAGGCTAGCCAGGAAGGTGATATTTGGACTTCTGGTCTCTATATTGGGGGATCTATAAAGTGCATGGCCATTGTGGGATTAAAAATATGCTAGCAAGGCTCTCACATTAGGCTAGATCTGGTGTAGAGGGATAAGGAATCTGAATAACACCTTTTACTTGTCTTTTTTTAGGTGAGATCTTGGGTTGTTACAAATAACATCAGAGTGGATCCAGTCTATGGCCCATGCAGAGTAAGAGACACCATAGATGAGCTTGTGGTATTTGTAATTGGATTTGATTGGATTTGGATTTAGATCTTGAGCTTGATGATGATGCAAAGCCTCAAACAAGGGAAGCATGTGAGAGCCTGTGCTTGCATGTGGTCATGCACCAGGTAAATTTTAATTACAAATATAGCGTGAACGAATCCAAATATCATCTTCTAGCTTGCCTTTTCAAGTGAGGTCCTGGGTTGTGATTTCCGCATTAGATACCTGAAGTGAGCTAAAGCATGTGTTCTCATTTATGAATCTCGGTTCTTAGGGTGAATTGTAGTTCAATAATGTATATATGTGCAATATTGATAACCAATATATATACATCATGTCCGTGGTTATATGAATGAGGATATTTAGTTCATATGTAAGAAGCTATATGAAGATGATGCAACAAACGTCAATGGAAAAGGTTATTTATGTCTCTGACATCTCGTTTCAAACGTAGATATATCTACCAATAGTACCGTATCGATAAGGTACTAGTATGTTATTGAGGTTCGATTCATTATGAACCAAACTTGTCCAAATTGAGTGGAACCATCCTGTATCGCTTGGTATTGATCTATGTCATCCAATTTTGTGTTGTATTATGGTTCAGAGTGAGAAAAGTATTGGCAACTTGTTCCGATACAGGGTGCGTCCTATATTATACCAACTCATACAAACTAGTAATGTACTAATACAATTCTCAATGCTAGTTTTATGGATGTGATATCAAATTAAGGAGCAAACACGAAGAGTTTCCTTATTAGATACCTAAAGTGAGCTAACCTATGTGTTTTCATTCATTAGGAGACTTGTGACCTATGTTGTAAGATCCAACATAGGGAAGCAAGCATGTGTGCAAATAAGTTTCCAAAATCCAATATGCAGGCAGCTGGAGTACCAGATAGCACATATGGTATATGTAGGTGAAGATGCAGTTGGTATTTTGGAAATATTAGGAAAAAAAAGAGCTTCGTACTTTAAAGAGAAAAGAATTAAGTGTGTACTTTCACCCATTTGATATTCTATTTTAGTATAAATGTTAAAGCAAAAAAATTGATGTCAAAATCCACAATAATCTATGCACAATGGTGTATTAATCTAGTTAACATGTTACTAGGTCCAAACAAAAAAAAAATTGCAAGCAAGGATTAGACATGGCTGACATTATCTTACCATCATCCAATATTTTATCCTCTCTCTCATGTTCATTTCATACTCTCTCTTCTCTTTGTATTTGTAGTATTTAAGACCAATATTTTTAGTTTCATACTATATCTGAACCTTCAGGCTGTTATACAAGGGTTCATGATATCGAATTAAATTCTCTGAACTCTATAGATCTGAAGAAATTCGCTCACAAGGATGAAGGCTTTGTGCCCTTAAATTCATCCATTTTGTCATCTTGTAGTATGCTCAAGTATTTTATTTTAATAAATACCTGTTTATATGTTGTACAAATTTGGTAAAAAGTTTTACTGCTGTCTCATTTGATACCTTAATCCATTAGGCCTTGTAATGGATAAATATTTTCTATTATCATTTGTACAAATTTCTAATCATTTTATTTCACGAAATGATTGGAAATTTGTTAATGATGTTCCATCCTTACTGCAAACAGGTTTCCTTGTCTGATAAAGCAGCAGAAGCACTAGAGAAGACTGTACTATCAGAAAATAAAGGAGATGTCATCTACTATTGGGCAGTGATGGATATGGACCAGATAGATGTAGACACAGAAGATTTTGACTTCTGGTCCTTGTGTGACAGCTTAAATAATGGGTATTGCAGGTACCTTCCATCTTTTTTTAAAAAAATTGAAAAAAAAGAAAGATAATTGCTCAACTTATCCAGGCATGCTTTTTTATTTGCTTGTCAGCTTTGATCAGGCTATCCGCGCTCTTTAATGTTACATTTCAAATTGTTTCGACTGATATTTGTAACAATATGAAGGCATGTCAGCTTGTGCTCCTCCATTCAATTGCTTAAAATTTGTAACAATATGAAGGTAGGAGGAACCGGGTATTGGGGAACCGATACTGGACTGGTTCGGTTTAATTTGGTCCTTGGTATTTGACTGGTTCGCTTCAGTATTAAAGCAAACCGACAGCATATTGGTGGTTCAGGCCAGTATGCCATTTTTCTTGTTTTTTTAATTCTGTCATGGTTTTTCAGTTTTTTTTTCCCTTTTTTATGTGATATACCATATACAAGGCTCTCGTTCGAAATCATTTAAGTAATGTCATCTTCTGTCCTTTTTCCTCTTTCCATTCCATTTACTTAGTGTTTTCTTTTGCAAGTAGCATTGATTTGGTATTGGGTTCTTGAAAAGCATTTCATTGTGAAGGTCATTGGACGCCACCCCCTAATGACTTTAACAACTGAACAAGTTGGCACCCACAGCTACAGTGATAACATGTTTGCTAATGCCTTGTGTATTCCTGGACCTTCACCAGGTGTGTCATGTAAGCAAGCCTAACATCCAAATTTTTGAATTAGTGAGTCCAAAGATTTGATGCTAAATAGAAAAAATATTGAGCCTGAAGAGGCCTCAGCCTTGGCCTGATGGCATTTCAGTATGATATTGACATAGATCTGGAATTATATTTTCTAGAATTTTGAGTTTCATGACTTCAAAATCCTTTGCCCTGTTGCTATCACTTATTTCACTTCAATGGAGGATGCGCATCAAGTCATTGACAATATGAAGATGCTCAAGTCACAGTATCTAAATGTAGTTTGTACTTCCGTTCGAAACATTTATTTACCTATCCCATTGTTTGCATCATATTTACATGTTCCCTTCTTTCAGTGTCTTTGAAAGGAGATGCATGCAAAGTGATAGTATGTACTGTTTGGTTTTTCTACCATAGTTGTACATATTACTATAAATATGTCAAGTCTGCAATCCACTCATTCATCATGATTCATGAAGCATTGCAAGCAAGGTCTGCAAAATAGTCACCGAGGCTCATATTGGTAGATTATTGGTTTGGTATAATGTGGTACACACCTTGTATCGAAATAGCCCCATTCTTTGCTCATTCTTAACTGTAATACTACTCAGCACTGGATGGTACAAGGTGGTTTAGCTCGGTTCGGATTAGTACAATTTATATAGAATTGAAACTCAGCACCATACTAGCACCTTAGCGGTATAGTTGGTATAAGTCAGTATGGCAAACCTTGATTGTAAGTAGGGCTTTGACATATTAAGTTATTAGCCCTGTTATGTTGTGCACTTTATATGTATGCCCACTAATAGCTGAATTATATCAAGTACACATATAATGCATCTTTCATATAAGCATTCATGTTACACAAGAACTTAGCTTGTTATCTATATCTTTTCCCCTATCAAAACCATCCCCATCTGGCAACACTAAACTATCAGTTTCCATGTAGGCCTTGAGGACTTGCTATCTCTATGTCTGTTTGTTTGCTAAGCCTGCCGTCTTTTCTTGACTTCCATTTATCTGGACTATGAGCATGACTGGAATTTCTTGTGTCCTCCTTCACCAAATTTCAGTCACTTTTTTCATCTTAAGCGTTTTTACCTGTTGTGCTTATTTTCCATGCATGTTATTCTGTTCATTTTTCAGACTATGTACATCGAGGTCTGCAAAAACGATACCCAGACCCAAGTCAGTGCATTAATAGTTTGGTACTGTATAGGTCAGTATGGTATGGTGTGCTTCCCATACTGAGAAAGAGTATCATTTTTTTTTTCACTCTAAATCACTCGGTATTGGGTGGTACGGATTGGTATGGGCTGGTACGGCAGACCTTGATTTACATACTTGATTAAGGACTTAAATGGATCTTAGAGTTGGTCCCTATGTATGCACAATGGTGTAACTGGGTATTGGTTACCCCATTTTGCATGATTTACTTGCATTTTCTCCCTCTTTCATAAGAATTGTCTGAATATAGTGTCAGAATCAGTGCATATCTTCTTGATGATAGGGTCTTTGTTATATAGTTGAGTTTACCTGTAGCTTTGGTTCATATCCAGTTATTGCTTTTTTTGTCTGATTGGGCTAATGGTTGACTGGTTACACTTATTCACTTATTCACATCTGGAGAGACAGATGAATGTTGTTGGAAGTGGAAGGCTTTCAAGATTGTCTATGATTCACCTGCCCTTGACTTGAAACCAACAAAGCTCTTCATTGATAAATCTAGCAATACCAGAACTTCTTCGGTGCGATGTCACAGATCTAATATTTATCAACTTTTCAGGGTTTTGGATGTAAATTATAATCTTTATCCACTTTTTTGCCCTCCTTTTTTTAACCTCTCTTAGCCCTTTTTTGGTTATTCTTTATGAGATTGTTGCACACCTTGGCATGTTCATTTTCAGTTAACATCCTCCAATGTTAGGTTTTGCAATTAAGGCTTTGTTGTTGTTGTTGTTATATCCACCAGCGTGAGGGTTTATGTGAGATATATAACCCACCGGTGTGAGGTTTCATGTGAGATATATAACTTCTAGAGCAATTCTAGATAAATCTTTAAAGTCTAATTAACTGAAGAAGATGACCTTTGATTGAGATCATCATGGTCCATCATATTTATGAACATCCAGATTCCAAATCTTCCATGGAATGATTGAACAGATTTTGACCACTGTCTTTCTGCCTAACACCAAGCCTTATCAATAAACAACAGTGTATAGAAAGAGCTGGATACAGGATCTCAAAGGGTTTCCTTCAGTATAAGATCTGTGGAAGAGAATCCATCTGTGTAAACAATGAATGTAATCCATGAGGCAGTCTCGTAAGTGTTGTGACGGAGTAGTTCCGGTGCAACTGCATGCGAGTCGTGCAGCTCTCTATCAGTGTCATTTTCCTCCCCTTATTTGTGGGGTTAAAATTAATTGAGAAAATAGTTCCTATGCATTTCCATGTTGTCACTAGGTCATTTACTGCACAAAGTACTTGCAGATGACATTAGAATAGGTACATTCAAATCAAGAATTATTATTTGCTGTCTATCCTCATGGTTCAAACATGTACAGCCCTGAGTATGTGTTAGTGCAGTTTTCTCCAGTTAGATTTTGCACATTTAATGTTGTGTTTTTTAAGAAAACTGCTTGTGTGGTATCATTTGGAAGTTAAGAAGAAGTATCTGTTATGTTTACTTTTAATGTCAGTCTGCATGTAACATAAACATGGATTGCAAAGCTTAATGTTATTCCATTTTCTTACAGGTTTGCATTTGCAAAAGCATTCAGAGAGATGTACGGGCTTCCTGATGACATGGAAGCCCTGCCCCCGATGCCAATTGGTGCTGGCCAGTGCTCTGTTCTCCACAGTTGGGTGATGCCAACACCCTCCTTCCTAGAGTTTGTAATGTTTGCCAGGTAAGTCTCTAAGGTGTGACTTGAAATGCTGCACTCAACTATAACATTTGCTTGAAACCTTTTCTACTGAATTTCAGAATGTTTGCTGATTCGCTTGATAGCTTGAATAAGATTAATAGCAGCAGCACTGAATGCATGCTGGGATCTTCAATGCTAGAGGTAGCTTAATGTTTTATTATGATATGATTTGAGTTCTAGTTGATTGATACTTAATATTGGTACGCGTATAACATTTGTTTCCAATCATTTGTAATATCAGAAAAAGCATTGCTACTGTCGGATATTTGAACTCCTGGTCAACGTCTGGGCTTATCACAGCGCCCGAAGGATGGTTTACCTCAACCCAATCAATGGGATGCTCGAAGAACGGAACCCTACCGAGCAGAGGGATGTGATGTGGGTGAAGTACTTCAGCTTTCCATTGCTGAAGAGTATGGATGAAGATTTGGCCGAAGAAGCAGATGATGGCACGCATGGAGTCGATGGATGGTTATGGCCTTTAACCGGTGAAGTGGTATGGCAGGGGGTCTTAGATAGGGAGAGGGAGGAGAAATACAGGCGCAAAATGGATAAAAAGGCAAAAACGAAAGAGAAATTATTAGACAGACACAATCATGGATACAAACAGAAAACCTTGGGACAGGAACAGAAAGGCAAAGTATGATAGCAGGGTCCAACAATTCCACGATATTAACTATAATCAAAACCACCTTAAACCGACTACCATATGTCCCCGTCCATATGGAGGTTGTCAAAAAGGTGGTTAATGCAGTTTCAGCATTGATTCTTCATAACACTGCTATAGGTGCAAAGGCGGCATTCTTGGTGTACATATAATTCTTTCCACCCTCGTCTACTTGGAATCATGCTCCAAAAGGAGTAGAAGAGAAAGAACCACGCTACCCGGATTTTTTTTTCTTTTCTTTTCTTTTCTTTTCTTTTCTTTTTTGGGTTCTTTTTCCTATTCTTGTTAACCATCAGGCTAGGAGTACCTCAGAAAATTTTTCCCCCTTTTATAGCCGGATTGATATTCTTTGATTACTGATACAATGGAGCAGCTATACCCAAGGAACTTTTGTACTGCTCATGTAATCTTCTTCTGTTCTTGTACATTCAGAATATTAGAGAGGTGATTTTCAATGAAAATAGATATTCTTTCTGGTGAGTGCGTTTATCACTAGATCATATTCTTAACTAGAAAATATGACGAACAACTATTATTACTTTTGGCTGGCTTGAACAAACATTTAAACTTAAGCATAAAATTCACATGGATCTATATAAAAAATGATAAATAAGAAGTTCGATTTTCATCAAGTTGGGATGTCCTTGTCTATGAACTCTTGTTAAGTATCGGGCTCCAAAGCAATTCAAGATTTCGTAGAGAGGGTATCAAGGAAGATGGGCAGCATTTCGAATTCAAGGTATTGCTTTTCTAACTTAAAAAAAGAGGGCCAAAATTGTCTCAGAGAAGACGATTAAATCTTTAATTGACATCTTTCTATCTTTGTCGTATTTTAACCCTTTATTATTTTATATCCTTGTATTAAAAACCTTCTAGCCTCAATTTGCTCTTACATTCTTTTAAAGAAAATTAGAGCCCAGCTCTTTTCCTTAAAAAAAAAAAAAAAAAAAAAAAAAAACATATTTCATCTTTGACTTCTAAAGCATTTTTGGGATATAAAATAGTTTAGTATGAATGAAACTATCCTAATGCAAATATGAGAATTTCCTTCTCCCCTTTCTTAATTTACAGCCCTCAATTTATTGCTCCTTTCGCTCTACAGAGGATGTGACTATATAGAATTTCTTGCAAAGCCTATTACACTTAGACTAATCCACCACAAACATACAACCAAACCAGGTTTAAGCTATATCCAGCATAACCTAAAATTGGCCTAGTTTCCCTCGGATTATCACTTTAGATCTAGAGCAAACACATCAGCTAATTGGATTGGGCCAGACTAGTTCTATGGAAAATATTTTACTCTTTGAAGCATCTTGATCTGGCTTAATCAAGTATTATCCAATCCATCACAGTGCATTTGGGTTCATAGAGTTAAACCCAGATCTGGAATAAAAGAAAGTACATTTTCTTTATATGTTAATATGGACAAAATGACAATAAGATAGATAACTAGTAAAGAGAACTAAAAGAGAATATTGATGTGAAATGTTACCGCTGATATCATATCTAGTGACATCAAATGATGTAATTCAACACCCTCCTTAACAACCTCTTCCCCTTCCACACCCCTCCCCCCCACCCAAAAAAAAAAAAAAAAAAAAAAAAATCTTTTAACACAACCATAAATAGCGTTACTACAGACAACACCAAAAAGTGATAAAAGAGTTAGAAATTCAAAGCCATATAATTTTAGGTCACACAAAATAAGCGATAAATGTCCTAGGTAGTTCAAAATTATGCAACTTTTAGGTTTTGATGGATCAAGTTGGATCATTTAATTTTTGACCAATTTTAGAATTTGCTAGTTTGTGCTTTTTTTTTCTTTTTCTTCTCTAAAAGAAGGAAAGATTTGCTTTCCCACCTAGCTAGCTAAGTGTAGGCCGAATATGGGTATAGGACATTTGGGTATCACCTTTTAATGAGCTTACTAACTTGATAGGTTGGCTTTGATTGTTAGTGACATAGACTTGACACTATTTTTCTAATATGCCATGTTTTGGATATAGACTCGATTTACAAGCCTAAGAAAACAAGATGAATGGAGCTTAACCAAATTAAAATCAAATTAGATCACAAGTTGACTTGGGTTATTTACAATGCTTTTTATAGGATTTTAGATTCCTTAAAGGGCAGCCTTGCACTATTTCAAGAATACCATGAGGCTGGGTTAATTATTTTTAAGGAACATTTAGAAATCCAACTTCTCTTGCTGCAAATGTAATACCTATTGAAGTGCCCAAGGCATGATGCCTCAACTCAAATAATGTTAGTTTCACCAACATTAGCATGGGTCTTGCCTATGATACCAACTTTTGCAAGCTTATCTTCAAATAATATATATACTTGTGGAGGAGGTTCCATTATTACCCACATCTTACCCTTAAAGCTATTGGTTGAGTTAGCTAGGTTGTTCAAAGTATACATCCCTAATGGACTAGCTCTTACAAGTTAGAAAAATAGTATTATTCTCTTTGCTACGAAAAGCTTGAGTATAGTGAGTTCTCCATATGATCAAACAAATAATTAAAGTTCGATCCAATATCCCCTCCTTGATCGTTTTCTCCAACTAATCTCTCTATCTCTCTCTAGAGAGAGAGAAAGAGATAGATTTCTCCTTAATTAATCCAGTGTAATATAAGGATGGCAATTTTTGACATGACTTGTTTGCTCAACTAAGATTCATCTTACCTAACCTAACATATTGAATTCATGATTTAGGTACAAAAAACACAATCTCGATTTGCCAGCACATCAAGCCAAGTATATGATAAAGCCTTTTATCCTACCAAGTCATAGAAAGATGTTATATAATATATATTAAAAAAATATTTATATTTATATTTATATCAATATTTTTATATATATTTTAAAAAATATAATATAAACTATTAAACCATTGCTTTGATAAGTTAGAGCTAAAAATACGGATGAACTAAAGTAAAAATGGTCCGAAACAATAAAAAAAGCCTAATCATTTAATATAAAGATCAAAATTAAATGAGCTTGCGCCTTAAATAGAGCAATGGGTTGGTTCTGGGTTAGCGAGCCAGTCATGGGCTATGTTTGGATTAGACATTACCTGAGGCATTAGGTCACATCCATATTTAGCCTTTTAGTTTCAAACCTGATTTAACTTATTGGTTGCCTCTTTTGGTATAACACCTCACATTTCAAAGAAATTCTATACTCAAAAAAGTAATCTTGCAAAAATAATTGGCATCTAAGACTAAAGCGTGGAAATTAGATCCACCTCCTCTCGGGTAATAATGTGAATAAACTTGACCTCTCTTACACTATGAGAGCATTTGGTTCATGAAATATAAGATTTCATCGTGATATCATATTATCAAGCATATGGTTCCTGAAATTTAAATGTTTGAGCACATAGGAGACCCATGGTTCATGTTGTAATTTAATTATAGATTGTTAGGTATCTTATATTAACATATTTGATTAACAAGCCCAATTAGCAAGAATTCAAGTAAAAATATGTTAAAATTTCAAAAATATCTTTATTTTTCAAATTAAAAAGAACCGAAGTAGAGCAATACTTTCAAATATAACAATTATATATTATAGAAAAAATATGATAATTAATTATATTATTTCTATTCAATATGATACAAATTATTATTATTAATATTATATAAAGTATATAATTAACACACAATGATAGAATATTTCATAAATATATAATTTAATTATTATTATATATTACATAAAAGTATCTAATATTATATTTTAATACAAATAATTACTTAAAAATATATTATAAAAATTAAATATTATTATAAGTAAATAATTATTATAAATAGTTAATACAATTAAATATTACAAAATATTATTATTAATAATATTAATGATACCACATATTTAATATTATAATTAATATATAGTATAATAATAACTATATATATTGATTCTATTAAAAAAATATTAATATATTTATAATACAAAAATATATTACATTTATAATATATACTATTTATTATATTATAAAATAAATACAATATAAAAAATAATGTAATATTATTATAGTAATAATAATAATTTAATAATATTATTAAATTACATTATTTATATGATAAATTAGTATTATATTATATATTAATTAGATAATATTTAAATTTATTAATATATCAGTATAAAAATACTATAATAATTATAGTAATAATTGTATAAGTATAATTATATTGAAACAATTAATTATTATATATAATTTAACATGATAATTTTTTATCATTTGTATTAATATGTAATAAATTTTAATATGATATATTATATCGATATTAAAATTAGTTTTGAAGAAAATGAGCTTTTGTTCTTGTTTCGATGGCCCAATTCAGGGGAAAAAAAAAAAAAAAAAAGTAAGACAGAGATTTTCAAATTGCCTAATCTTATGGTAGGTAACAATTCGATTTTTAAAGCAATGTTAAATGTCTATTAACCTTTTTTGAACTTACGGAATCAAATGTGTAAATATGACATTACTATAGAAAGATTGCTGAAAACCTTTAAATATTTCGTGAATCAAAGCACCAAACACCCCATAAGTGTGAAGCCACGTATCCATGTGATGCTATTAACATGAAGATTTAATAAACAACTCAACATTTTGCAATTCTATTAACATGAAGATTTAATAAACAACTCAACATTTTGCAAGTCACCTCGAAAATGTCTCAATGAGCAACCCTTGGGCCCAAGAGGACAAATTGACGGAGCCAAACCCAAAGTAGTTCTTGGGCATCGCAAGACGATTACCAGGGTTGCGTTAGACCCGAGGTTCTCTCCGCTCGTTGCAGTCGCGGTCACGAGCCGACACTGCGTGCACGCGTGCCAGCCATGAAAAGTACAAGAAATACGCGAACACTCCCAGTTCACGTAGAAAATACCCACCGCGTTCTCCTTTTCAAGCCCGCCCGCGACCCAGTTAGAGGCCAAAACTCTCGTCAATCTCCATCGCTTCCGTTTCCACCCGCTTTTCCCCCTTTCTTATCCGATCTCCGGCGTCGAACGCCTAAATCCCCGCTGTTCCCCGACACCGATCCGATCGCCCGCGAAAGCCCCCTGGTGAAAGACGGCGGGACTCCCAACCCTCGCGCGCGTCCTCCTCGTCGTCGTCGTCGTCCGATGGGAGGCTTGAGAGGCGGCGGCGTGGCCGATCTCGCCGGACGCGGGAGCTGAGATGCGGCGGGATCCATCGGGAATCCCCTCGTTCCTTGACGGCGGCCTTCCGACCCAGGAGTTCGAGAGCCCGGGGCCCTTCCTGTTCCTTTCCTTGCTCTTCCTCCAGGGTGGAGGGATGGATCTGTCCCGCGTCGGCGAGATGGTCCTTAGCTCCGTGCGCTCTGCCAGATCTCTCGGGCTCCTCCCCTCGGGTTCGGATCGTCCGGAGGTAAGATCTTTATGGCTTGCTTCTTTTTCCATTGCTTTGGCCTTTGCTTCGTTCTTGATCTGTTCAGTGGGAGCTCAGTTGGCGGAGTGGTGGGGATTTTATCTCGGTCTTTACTTATGGAGTGAAATATCCCAAATTGTTGCCAAAATCTTTGCCCACTGAGCTCAGGCGCGGTGTTGGGGGACGTGGCCCCAACAATTCGTGGTCCACTAACCCCCTGTGAGACATCTCAAATGTGCATCAGGATGACCGCTTACCACTTGCCTGTGCGTTGATCTGATGGGAGTTGGTTTCTAATTAAATTCACAGGACTATTTAAAAAATTTCTGATATTGAATTACAAAAAATTGGACGCTTATTTTGTTCTGGTGATTGCATCTTATTGTGCAGTCACAGGCATTAGAACCATGAACTGCTGAAATCATTGTATCTGTTAAGGAAGGATCTGTGTCAAATTATCAAACTTAAATGGCTTCCTTAGTCATCAACGATGAATAGTTTTCCATGCATCAATTTGTCATTCCTCTAGCTCCAACTATAGTTGCTTGGATTGCTTATTTCTTACTAACACGTTAAGAGCGCATTTGTTGGTTATAGATTTGATGGACTGCACAGTTTGGATCCCTTCTAATACCTTTGACCAGGAGTTGCCATTTTAGTTTCCAGCAAATAAGGGGCAGTGCAGGAAGCCTTCTGTTTTGTTTAAGGGGAAAAAGAAGCCTTGAGCAACTTGAGGATTGAGACTTCTATGAGGTATTCAAGTTTCAGGGATTTTCTAGTTTTTTGAGCTGGGGGAGGGAGCACAGGTAGATCATTGTTTCTCTAGATGAAGAGAACTTCTAAATAGTATCATTAATCTGATTTGCTATACTTGCAAAAATTCTCTATTGTTTGGTAGAAGGAAGTGGAAGTTGAGATTTACCCTTGTTTTGTTTTTTCTCCTTGAGGCGACTGATAAGTGGAAAATTGCTGCCTTTGATGAGGAGGAGCTCAGGGAGTTGAGCATTGGAGTCAAACTTTAGTTGGCTATTCAGTGGGAATGAGGCTGGAAAGCAATTTGTTATCCCAGCTTCTCAAGAGAAATTGAAGTCTTAAAGAAGGTGTTCTGGTGCAGTCCTAAACATCTTTTTTAAGTATTGGACTATTTGTTTATTTATTTTATTATTATTATTATTATTATTTGTGTTGTTGGGAGGGGAGGGGGAGGATGCTGTGAAAGAGTGTTTTGGTGCAGTCTTAAACATCTTTCTAAGTGTTGGAGTACTTTTATTGTTTTTCTCTTTTTTGTTATTAGGAGGGGGAGGGGGCAGATGTGGTGGAAAAGAATTATAGGAGAGTGCTAGTGGAGGAAGGGACATATTATGTGTGGGATTTGCAGAGGATATATAGAGTAACAAAAGGACTAAAGGTGCAAAATCAATGAAGGTCCTTCCAAGTCTGCTTCTTATTTAGATGTGATTCTTATATGATGGTCTCCGCCCATAGACTTGAAACATCATTCAGTGTTCTCAAGTGTTATTAGAAAACCAAGGCTTACAGATTAACCAATTGACATAGAACAAGTCTTGCCTTTGTGAGTGTTTATATTGTATTTGATGCTAAAGAGGTGTTCCATGAGATGGGCCATCAATTTTCTAATGGAGACCTCAAAGGGCTTGGCAGAATGTGAATGGAAACCAATAGTTTGTAAGAGATGTGAGGCATATTACCACTTCAATGAATGATCTCAATCTCACCAATTGAGTCATGAAACCTGTGGGAAAGCAAGAAAAGAATGATCTTCAAATGTGGAAGGAGGATAGAGACAATGGGACCCAAGCAATAAGAATCTCTATATTGAAACTAGTGATGAACAAAAAGCTGAGGTAAGTTGAACTTTTGGGAGGGTGTTAGTATCTGAATATTCAACCGGGCAACTAAATATTGTTTTCTGACCATTTATTAATGGGATACACTTTTTGTATTGGCATGATGTATGAGAAGCATGCTAATTGGAGAAATTCCTTGGAGTTTATACAAATTGAGGAATGCTAGCACTTAGGTGAAAAGGTCGCTCTTAGTAAATAGTAACTTCTATGTAGGGTGGCATGCCCACTTTGGGAACTGGCCCTCTCACCTGCTTCTAAAGTGTTATTCTTTTGTTTAAAATATCCACTTTCTTGTAACCATACCCAAATTCATTACCCCACTTGCTCCCTCTTTTGACAAGTGAAGGGTCACCATTAGCTTGTGAAGTCCTAATTTTAGTGTAGGTTGGCAGAGCTTGGAGGAATTTTAGATGTTTAGATGAAACTGTAAGCTGAGACTTAGAAAAGATACGATCAATCATAATTGGGTTTTAGGACTCGCTGGTAACACAATGGGCAAAGAACTTGGGATAGGAAATTATTTGGGAATCCCTTTTTCACTCGAGATGCTAGACAAGAAGAGTTGTACAACCTTGGTGAATATGATTAAAAACAAATTAACCTTGGTTCTAACATTTCCTTTCAATGGCGGGTAGATCTGTGTTTGTAAGATAGGATTGCTATATGGGTATTGAATGAGAATTGGAGAATAAAGGTCAGTTTTTACTCAGATCTGTTTGAAATATCGTAGAGGTATCAGCAAAGAGGCAGTTCAATGAAGTCATTCATATGGCATGAATGGACAATTCTGAAGCAGTTGGTTGCTGTTTAGAGAGCCTTTCATGGAAAGTATTCAACTCAAAGGAAGCTTTGGGAGTGGGGATTGCCATGCAATCAGATGGTACTCTGCCGGGCAGATCATGAGTCTTTAGAGCAACGACTCTTCAATTTTGCTTACGATAAATGGATGGAGATAAAATTACATGTAATATGGAAAAATGTGCTGCTTTGTGCTGATTCGGTGCACTGGGAATTAGAATACAAGAAATGTAATATTCTTTTGAGTGAAAGTTGAGTGGAAGATTGAAGGGCTGAGACTGATAGATAACTAGGTGAGGACAATGAACAAAGTATTGTTTGGGGGCAAAGTTCGCCGTTTTGGTACCAGATCCCATACCGGTATTATACTGGTACAATGTTAGTATGTCCAGTATACAGGTTGGTTTAGTGTATCGAGACTCGATACGTACTGATATTGAACCTTGATTTAGTATCGGTATGCTATAGTACAGTATGCTCAGTATGGGGCGATATGTAATGGTATGGCATACCGTGTTTAGGGTGCCTCCTCTGTAGGAGGAAGTTAAACATAAATGGAAATGAACAGCAGGAGATTATTGAAGACCATAGTTGAGTAAGGAAGAGATGTAGCAGCATTGTTAAAGGTTTGGCTGTCCTAAGCTTTGTAGAATGTGATTTGTATAGTTTCCTATTGGTATGTTGTGTAGACTTGTACATATGCCACAAAAATTAATAAACCAAATGCTTGCTTTCTTCTATATTTAGGTCCTTTTGTTTTCTTTTAGTTTTTTCCTCAACTTTTCTCCAATTATTGTTTGGTATCTTTTTTCCTTATTTAACTTGACTCTCATTTGTAAATCCAGTGCTTGCATATTCTCAGCTGAACTGGAGTTATACACTAGATAGTCATCTCAGTTGTTTAACATGCTTTTTATTCATTGCTGCAGGTTCCAGCTCGGGCAGCAGCAGCAGCTGCTGTTGCTCATGCCCTTGCTGGACTTCCACCACATGAAAGGTGTAGCCTTCCATCAAATTCAATCTATGGCAGCAGATCTCAAGGTCAAGTCATAGAAGAGCTCGAGGAAGCCTTCTACCAAGAGGTTCTACTTTTATGAACCATCTTTATTAGATGATCTGATTTCTAAATAAGGACTATCGGGAGGTTAATTTTGAATCCTAAAATGGTATTTTGATTACTTCTTTTTTTGGGCCAAACTAAACCATATAACTGTTTTGTATTTGATAACTTATATGCTTAAATTGGGCGAGGATGGACAACTGGATTTGAGACCAGACTCTGAAAAGTAGGGCATTTTAAAATGTGGAAGCAAAGCACCTGCATTAAATAACGTTAATAATCATAAAATTATTGAAAACACATCATTTGATATCCACTTTTTAAGGAAATACTCATCCATTGTTTTTACGTAAATGATAAATAAAAATTAGTACAATTGCAATATAAATGGTATCTGTTGATGTCACCACAGCAACAAGAAAACTGATCAAAGAGAGTAATGTTAACATTAATAACTTGATGTGGGAGTGGAATTCAAAAGTAGGTGTTGCGCCTAAGTTGAATGCTTAACTTGAAGCCACTTAAATATGGGAAAGATATATAGGAAGTTGGTTTCAATGAAATTGATGCAATGCCGCTTGAAAGGATGTGCAATAAATGTTGAGAAAGAGGTGATGTATACCGACATTCTCCATCCATTTTTAGTATTGGCATTCCATTATTCTGTGACTGTATAGTGCTTGTTCAAGGTTTCAATTTGTTGAGGTAGTTGAAAAGATTTCTTGTTCTTGGTTTATAATTGTCAGAGATGTTAAGCATTATACCTCCACCTGCAAATATTTTTTTTTTTTCTTCTTTTCCTTCATTTTCAATGCATTCCTTTTTGGGTCAATGTAAAATATGGCATTTTCCCTATATGTTTTAATGCAATCTACAGAGATTGATCTTAATTTTGGTGGTGAACCATGTTCAATTTTAGTTTTGCAAGATCTGGTGGTGTACACATTTATAGGGTCATTTGGATTTTTGAACAGAATCTTCTGATTCTTTTGCTCAACTTTCTTGCATGATTTCATTCTTTTGTTAAAAATAGTGCCTTTTTTGGGTTCTAAACATACTATCATGCTATGCCGTATAGGTGTGTACAGCCCTGTACTGGGCAAATACCGAGTCTCAGTATGCTAAACTGACCTGCATATCGAATGTATTGACACTAGACCAGTGTGATATGGGTATGGGGTCTGGTATTGAGACGGTAAACCTTGCATCTTATAATACTTTTCTGTTATAGAGGAATAACTGAATGAGCACCCATAGGTACCAGGGTTGTCATAAGCAAGAGAAGATTAAGTAATTATTGAACAAGTACCTTGAAGATTGATAAATGGAGGTCTAGTCACAAAGTTTGATAAAGTTTATAAACTGCAGGTTTTAGGAAGCGAGTCATGGGCCTCAACTAGAAGTGCACGAGCAATCTTGAGAATGTGACGATGATACCTCTGAATAAACCTGTTTAAGGTGTGTGAGAGGGCATGATCAGCAAGGTAATTTGCTGTGTCAAAAGTGGCAGATTTAAGCATAGAAAAAGTGAAGGTGCATGACACCACATAATATATTAAAAGATTTGGTGGACCTTGCTTTATTAGATAAAAGGGGGAGTATCAACAGCTTTGCTAACCTAGAATTTATAGTTTGATCGAGAAAAGATACATTGTTGAGAAATGTAGTGTGAACCAGAGTTCAAACTTGAGATACAGAGATATGGCCAACAGAATAGCAGTTAGAGGAAAATAAAGTTTGTACAAAAGATGGAAAGGCAGACTATAGATGGAAAGAGGAACATAAAGATGGTCCAAATAAAAATTCCAACTTTGGGCATGGACTTAGACATTTATTGGATAGAGCATGCAACGAAGATAAATTGAATTGAGAATAAAACGATTGACTAGCTGACTCGTAGTTTATAACCACAATACATATGAAATATGAGGAATTATTGGCTTGTTTGTAGTATCTGAAAGAAAATAATGGATCCATGTTGGGAGACAGATGAGGATAACTGTATCAGTTGCTGAAGCTGACTCTTAGGGTTTGGTACTTTGTCATTTTTCTTTATGATGGTTCATTTTTCTGGTACACTTCCGGGAAGTGAAACTATAGGTATATGGGCTTTATTTTATTTTGCTTGATGTTGCTTTTGGTTCTTTATATTGTTTGTCAAAGATAATTAAAGAAGCCCTGTGCCTAGGCACTTTAATTTTCAATATCTGCTTGTCAGGTTTTTGGTGTTTGTGCAAGAGTTAAATTGGTTCATCCTTTCAACTGCAATATCTCCATATGGTTTTTTGACATTTCTTTATCATCTGCTAATGACCACTGCTCCTGTTTGAAGCATCTGGATGATATTTCATGGTTTGGTTTTACTGGGAAAGAGGTTGCCTTTCTGATGCTGATCTTAGTGTTTCCACTACACAGTCTTATTAAGTCAATTCCATAATCATCTGTTTGCAGGATTTTGATCCAGTGAGGCATGTTCTAGAAAATATTCCATCTGAAGAAAATGATGTTACCTATTTTGATCAGAAGGTTAGCATATAGACTGATTAAATTGAATGCTCCCACTTTAACCTTATTTTGTATTTTGTCTTCTATATAATTTTACTGTTATTAGTTGTCCATCAAATTTCTGCAATATACATGGCACCATGTTGATGTTTTACTTTTTCTGTTCTAGTGACTCTTTGATTTCTTGGTGAGATAGTCATAGTGCTACTTTAGGTTTTTCTTCAGAAAAAAAATCTTTCTCAGTTAAGATTGTGCCAATATCCTCATAGATTCAGTTAAAAATGTTATTAAAAAATATATGATGGTTTGTTTAAGTTGTGAAGCATGCACGTGATCTTCCTTAATAGTTGTTTTTTTCTTTTCATATTCCAATGTATTTTGTTCTTCTTTAAGATGTGGCATGGCATGGTTACCAAGAACTAAGAATTCATTATATTTGCTGAAGTCCTATTTCTCAATATTTGTGAAGATGCTTTCATGATACAAGATGAGTCATGTGTTTCTTTGTACAGTCAACACTTAGATTGGCCCAGCTTGATAAGATTGCGGAGCGGTTATCACAACATGTTATGGAGCATCATGAAGAGATGGGTATGTTTCTAATCTGGAAGCTAAAGCCAAGAGATATTTTATTAGATCTGATTGAGTGGCTGTTTCACGTGATTTTCATGTTTGCTTCAGTTGCAAAAGACCCACCTTTAGAGGAATATTTTCTGCAAAATAAAGTCATGTTTTTTAGTATTTATCATGTTTTTTAGTATTTATCACTTAATTATCTTTTTTTTATTTTGCTGTGATGCAAGTACAAAATGTAGATATTTAATGCATATTGCAAATTCTGCAATGCCGATTATTGTTTGGTATATAATTTATTCATAGAGATGTTTCCTTTTTTTTCCCATTAATAACTGTGGTATATGGTGGTTATTTCTGGAACAGGTTATTTGATATTTTGATTTATTTCGAACACAATATTATGCAGCTTTATGTGAACCAATTAAATCCTGGAGTTTGTATCATTTTGTCAGATTTATAGTTAGTCTTGAATAAGAATTTTGTCTAGCAATGAAAGAACACAAAGCTAAAAGGTGAATTCATTTTTGCAGACTATGCATCTTCTCAATAGTTATCAAATATATATTAGTTTGAACTTTCTAGGACTTTTTTGTTTTAACAGCATTTTGCTAAATTATTCATGATGCTGCTTCCTCAGTCATGGGGTAAGCTTCAGTACTACCAAAATAAATTAAATTTCTCCAACCAATTGTTGTGAACTTTGGCATGATCAGTACATGATCTAAAAAAAAGGAAATGTTTACAATTTTATATTAATGTACACACACATAGACACATACTCCCCTTCTATAAGTATATTACATCTGTGATTTTTCTCAACTCAGCCTTGACTCACTAGAGAATTATATTTGCATATGTTTTGAGTGTTTTCCATTTTAGTAGTGTCTTATTAAAGGTGACAGGAAGAAATTTGTTTATTTATTTATTTGTTAATGCTGTTCCTGAATGTGGATTGCAGTCACCAAACCAAGCAAGGATCCAAATCTGTATCCTAGAACAGAAGCAAGAGATTTTGGAAAGTGCTGGTCATTAATGGGGGGTTTTCTACAGAACTATAGGTGGAGGATGCGTGTGAGATTTTTCTTTCCTATTTTTGGAGGTGATGGGTCCAGCTGTTGAGAGTGATTTAAGAACAGTTAGGGGGTGGGTTGTTTTTCTTTTTAGGCTTTTTTTTTTGGTTCGGTGGGGCGTGGGTTGGTGGAAAAGGAAATACTGTATTAAGGGCTTAGGTTTTGTAAGAGATTCCTAAGGGGGTGCGCTCAGGGATTTGGGGTGGTTAAAGGGTGGAAGTTTTAAGCCTGGGGCAGCATTGTGTGCTGAGAAGTTTTAGAGAGTGGGGAGAGAATGGGGGATCTATGTACTTAAATCATGCTTCCCTCACTGCTTCTTGGGACTATAGCTGAATCTTAGCCATCCAACCATGTAATCATCAAGCTGAGCACACTGTAGCATGTACTGCTCTTTTTTCTATTTGATTACATGCTTCACTGAAGCTGCTCCCTCTAGTCTTATTGATGCTTGGGGATTCTTGAGGCATGCATTAACCCTCAAAATGTTTATGCAACTTAAATGTTTCAATTATCACTTTTTGTCTACTTTGTATAACTATTAGAAAATGCAAAGGAGTTTGTATGTGATAAAAATCTCGTAGAAGGTATCTTAGAAAAGAAAGGAAAAAAATATATACAAGAAATTATGCTTGTGAAAAGCATGCAGACATTCCAATTCATATTGTTATTAGGTTGGTTGGAGGCATGAACACATTTGTGCCTAGTTCATGTTAAGTTATCAGTGCATAAAATATACTTTATAAAAATACTTGTTTGTTATGCACATGTTATATTAGCACTATCAAATGATGGGCGAACTGACCTTGTTAGATACACTAGTAGAATTAGTGACTTGAGATACAAGTGAAGAAGGATAGTCATAAATGGGATGTGTGTGCATAAGTACAATATATGACCTAGATATAAATAAAGTAGACTTATATTCATGAATGGGGAATGTATGCATGTGGGCACATATCTGACTTTTTGTATGTACCTGTATCATTATAATGCCGACAATCAGGCTACATTTCACTATTTCGTTGGCAGTTATCTTCATTCTACTGCTTTAGAAATTGATGAATGCACTCTTATGTTGTATCATTTGTCAACTTCAATAATGCACTTTACTCTTTGATATCATTGGAGTGCCACAATGGAGTGCTTGTAATAAAAATAAGTTAATTCCTATATCACCATAAAAATTAACATGCACCTTGAATCTAATCCTTCTTGTCTGTACAATAGCACATATTTCTTTATGTTTTTAAATCTAGTATATTCTCTGTGTTTTTAACTATTGATATCTATATAAATTTTGCATGGTTGATGGATCAAATTTTATGTTTATATGGTATCTGATGTAAATGATCCCATTAAACTTTCATCTGTTTTATGTTCACTTGATGCATGGGTGAAAAAGCTCCAAAATATTTAATTTTTTGTTTGTGGGCATTGTAGTTCATCATCAGCAATGTAGTTCCTCAAATTAAAATGGCTATCATTGATATTTGATTTTAGGATTTGGGGGTTCAATCCTACTAGTAGAATTCTAGCTAATTTTTTTCTTTGTCGGCACACCCACATACATGTGGATGATAATAGATGAGCTAGAATTCTATTGATATAATTTGATTTGGAATCTTATAACTGCAGGTTATATTCGAGCTATTCAGATATAGGGTCCACAGAGTTGATCATGATTCATGACATCTAAAATGCCTAAATGATAGACGTTAAATGCTAGGAGGTTTCTTACCTTTGGATTGTTGTTCTTGGTTAAAATTATACATGATGGGCCATCAAAACATGTATGGATAGAAATTCTTGGATTCTTATAAATCAACATTATATCAATTAATTTTTATGGTTTTTAAGTATTTCAAATGTTGTATAACATGATCAATATTTTGGAATCTGAATTCTAATGGCCCCATCATGTGATTGACAAGATTTAGGCTCAAATTCTTCATGAAGAATTCTAGCTCTCTCTCTCTCTCTCACACACACACACACACACACACACACACACACACACACACACGCATGCACGCACATGCTGACACAAAGGCACACGGACACCCCTTTGTGGACCCAATATAGACACATTGAAACTGGCATGAATGTAAGCACATACATTATATATCAACCTATATGAATTCATACACATATGTTCATATGCACCATTAAACTTATGTATACAAGTATATGCAAGTGCAGACATACATGCAAACATTATATATATATATATCAAAATTAAGCACATGTTTTTGCTTGCATATTTGGATATATGGCTATGTATGGGATGGTTTTAATTGATATTTTTTGGATATATGGCCATGGATATACTTGTGATAATTGATATTTTTTGAATTGCATTGAGAATTATCTCTCTTTATTCTATTCTCTTAAACTTTCTCCTTTAATATCTGAATTTTCTGCGATTCCTCTTGAACTTTTGCCATATTATCGATATTTTCAATCTCAAATCCCATAGGTTATGAGCGATTTAGTTATGCCCTAGTTGAGAACTGCATATTGATTATTCAAATCAATGATCCACTCTTTTCATTATATTCATCAACCCCTAAGTACTGGTTGGAAAGCATGGCGTGGAATGATTTATATATATGGTGCCCATGCCTTATTAATACATGACATGGGCATGTATTAGCCATGGTTTGCAGTCTGGACACTGTATCGTTTCCCAACTGGTACACCCTGATTGAGTACTGGTATGATAAAATCTCAGTATTGACATTTGGTAATGGGGATGTACCAAGTCTTGTGTGTCCTGCTGGTACCAGACAGTATGGTCTCGTATGACAACCTTGCTTTCTGCCAACTTGCTTTCTGCCATTAGTTGGATTGGCATTGGGCCAATGTCAAACAAGCATCAACACCTAGAGAACAACACAGCAAGACACAATATGCAGCACACTAGTACCATTCCCATGAACAAACAGAATGTCATATTTCACCCCATGTGTACATATGTACTAGAACTTGGTTGGCTAGGATACTTTTTTAGATCGTCAGTCAAACCAAATTATCCATTACCAGTAGTCGAAACTATATCTAATTCTAAACCAACTACATAAGATGTCCATTTTTTTAAGTCTACCATTTTGTTTTATTTTCTGAGAAGCCAAGTAAACCTTTGTAATTTTCTGCTTTTTTTAGGCCTTTCAACAGCAAAATTGCCGTAATTAAGCCACACTCTCAGTATGTTCTTCAAGTCATTTTTCTTTAGAATTCTAGTTTTCTAAGGTACTCTAGAATGCTTACTCATTTTACTTTCAGCACTCAACATTTCTTTCCAATTCTCTAGATTAAACATCAAGTTTTGTTGCATACTTGATGTCATTGAAATTCATTTTTTTTTTTTTATGGTTATTTCATGCACCCGTGATTTTCATTATGCAACTTTGAATGTAACATCTGATAATATGTTGCTTCTTCAATGGTCAGTGAAGGGGATGCAATTGGTGATGGAGTTGGAGCAAGATTTGAAAGTTGCAAACGTCATCTGCATGGTATATTTAATTACCATAATGTTCTTAACACTGAGAATTACATTCTGTATAGGCATTGACTCATAATCATCAAATACATTTTAAAATTATTGCTTTAATCTTTCAAATACTTTAATTCTCATTCTGCTTTTTTCCCCCGATGTAATTGTCATGGTCAAATATCTAGAATGGGCGACGGCATATATCCTCGTCAATGCAAGAGGTTTCAAGGGATCTTGTTGTCAACTCACATTCAAAAAAGAAACAAGCTTTATTGGTAATCATATCATCTCAATGTTCAGCTTGCTTTTTCTGGTACTATTTTTTCTTAGATAGCATAGAAAATTCCAAATATATACTTGTTATTTCTGTTTATGGTGCTTTGAAAAGTATTATTTCTGTTCCTCATTTGTAACATTCTGCCAAATTGATATGGATTATACCCAACAATTGACTTATGAATTACTAGATTCTTTTGACATCATGTGTTTACCTTTTCATTTGAAAATTAGCATTAACTATGGCAAAGACATATCTTGAAGCACATTTGTATCGTAACTTACATAGGATTGTACTGAAATCCAACAAATTTTTTCCATTTTTATGATTAGCTTTAGGGTTAATTCCACTTGACCTTCCTTAATTATGGGGTATTTGCACATTCCTTGCTAAACTAAAAAAATTTGCAATCAACCCCCCTAATTTCGATTTTAGTTGCAATTAGCCTTTGCCATTTAAATCCGGGGTTAAAAATAACGGAGGAGTGGACACGTGACTATCACGTAACCCCTACAGACACCATTTAGCTTGTCTAGAAAAGGAAAAAATGGTTGTACCCTTGATCAAGACTGTTTTCTTTAAAGGATGGGTCTTATTGCTCTTTACCACACTATTTATTATGAAAATCTCGCATCTTTAGTGATCATGTGACAACTTTTCTGTTTCTTTTAATGCTTAATTTAAACGGTGGTGGTCAATTGCAACTTAAATTGAAATTAGAAGGTTGATTGCAAATTTTTTTAGTTTAGGGAGGAATGTGCAAATATCCCATAGTTAAGGGAAGCTAAGTAGAATTAACCCTTAGCTTTATGAACTCATCTTCTTTGCACAGACTTCCTATTATGGCTAAATCTTTAAATGATGTGAGGCTTTTTAAGCCCCTCATAGGTTTAACTCTTGTTTTCTTACGACTACCTTATTGTAACTAGACATTTCCATGTAATTTGATTTTCTCTTATCATACTCACGGGCCTCTTTTATTTACCTTGAACATGACGATGCCAATTGTATTCACTTCTCATCATCAATCGACTCTTATGCTTGTGATAATATGCTAACTATTTAGTCCTTTCTAATGTTACAATATCTATAACCAGATCTGTCAAGCCTGGCTCAGCTTTATGAATCTGCATCCACCAATTATTCCTATTTAAAGATTCCCCTAATGTTACTGCATGCTTTTCCATATTCTTTATCACAACTTCCACCATAATTAGCACAGGTCTTCTCCACTTCCTAATTCCTTCAGCAAAGATCAGGGCACCTCCCTTGCTGCTTCCTCCACTGATATTTGTTAAAATGTCCATGCCATCCCAATTGGTTCTCCATCACTTATTTAATTAATGCGACATCTTTAGCTCCTCTATTATACTCATTAGTCACTGTATGCTTCCTATTTTTACCTCACATCCATCTTGACATTCTCTAATATTTAACTTGTTTTCTTGAGCCCTTTATATTGCCCATCATTCAGAGTCATACGACATTGTGGGCTGTAATTTCTATTTCTACACATTCGTACATATCAAAGTAAATTGCAAATATAACTTTTCTTCCAAGCTATTGTGATGCCATTAATCCCCACCAAGCACGAAATGGAGAACCAATTAAAATGCTATTTATCCCATCTGACCCAAATAATATCCTTTTCTTGTCAGGTGAACTATGTACTGACGTTTCCTTTCCCTGTTAAATTTTCTCTATATTTAATCTTCTGATTATTGATGGAAGTAGATGTTCCAGCTGTTCTTGGTTGCTGCTGTCTCCAAATGAAATTCGTTTCCAAATGGGACTTAGCAATTATTGGTGGGCAACCTGTTTGACTTTTAATTTTTGTAGGGTCAGATGACACTGAAGGCTTGCGATCTGCTTGCTGACAAATCCTGTTATGTTTCGGTGATTTAGTAAAAAGATTAAATTCTTGCACATCTTTTGGTAAATTTGATGAGCTTAGTTCAGTGAACTCATCTTGAATAAAGCTAAATGAATATATATGATATAGCCAGTATCATTTTTAGCTTATGAAAGAGATGTGCTCATAGTATTGTATTTCTGAAGATTGAGTATGTTGTTGTATAGGCCTTAGAATCTACATGTGGGTTCTGTCAAATTGGTTATCAAGTTGCATCTTGTTACCTGTGATGTCTAAGTTGGTGGTCGAGACAAACTCTACTGACCGTGCAACTGTGTACCTTCTGTGATAAATATGAAAAATATTTATCAATTTGATTATTATCGTGGACACTTCACTGCATGATTGGGCACCTTAAATATTTGTAGTCTGTTTAATGTATATGTCATGTTTTAATAAAAGGTGTACATGGCAGCATGCATGAATGTGTGCATATACCTTTGCATGTGCATGAATGTATATGTGCATGTGTGCATGTGCATGAATGTATATGTGCATGTGTGCATGTGTATGCCTGTGTTCTTGTGACTCATCTATTCCCTTTTATCCTGTTCCCTTCATGAACCAGCATGGTTACCTTATTCTTTATCTGTCTATTCTCATTTTCCCCTCTCCTGTTGCAAGTATTTTGTTTCCGAAGTGCCTGCAGTAGTTTTTGTAAGTGATTTTTCTCATGAGTTTTTGATATTTTAACTAACCACCCTTTTCATAGTAAACATCAAGTCTGTAAGATCACTATTTTCTGAATTCTTTATATGGTTATGTATGTTATTTACGGAAGAAAGAGGTCATAAGTTATCCACTGACATGATATTCAATGTAGGGGTCTGCATCTTATGCTTCAATTTGGTTTTATGCCCACATAAAATAGTTGACAGTGATTGAATATGAGTGGTGACCTGATATATAGTTTATTTGGACTTGGATAAGTGAATCATATACTTGTGCATAATGCAGGACATGCTTCCTACCTAAAATAATTCACAGTGATTAAATATAAGTGTTGATCTGATGTATAATTAATATTTGGAGTTGTATGAGTAAGTGATGTATATATCTATGCATCCTGCAGGATATGCTTCCAATACTTACAGAACTTCGTCGTGCATTAGACATGCAAATGGAACTTGAAGCACTAGTCGAGAATGAAAACTATTTTCAGGTAAGATTTTGATTTTTTTTTTTTCTTTGCTGGTTCTGTTTTAGCCTTTTAGATGCTTATTTCTTGCAGTGGAACACATTTTTGTGACAGAACTGTTTTTCATGCTTTTGGTGTCTTAATCACTTCTTATGACAGGCATTTCAATTATTACCGGAGTACTTGCAAATTTTGGAGAATTATTCAGAACTTTCTGCCGTTCAAGAAATGGGACGTGGTGTTGAGGTTAGTTTTTTGCTTCATCAAAGGAATTAATTGCCAGATGGTTTCTGAGACTTCCTCTATACACAGTTAAATCTTCATTGCCTGTGTTTTAAATTTGTTGGTAGTACTTGCTTTATTAAATCTTTCATATTAATTCCATACTTTGTTTTTCTACCATAGGATTATGATAGTTTGTCTTTTTAATTTTGCTATACCTGCAGGTTTGGTTAGCAAGGACAATTCAAAAGCTAGATTCACACTTACTAGGAGTTTGCCAGATGTTCAAGGAGGAAAGCTACATAACTGTCAGTATTCCCATCAGTTGGCAAAGAAATTATCATTTCTTTTGTTTAAATGGGTACTATGTCTAAATTGTTGAGGTTTGACTTTATTCTTTGATACATATAAGATGTACGCCACCCTTTTAGCTGTTCTGGACATTTCATCATCTATTTATCTTTATAGACTAAAGCTGAACTATTTTTTCCCCTACATTTCATCTTGCAGGAAGTTCGATTCATCTTATCATTTGTTAACAGTAAATTGTTGTATAATGTTGCTTCAATGAAAGCCACCGCTTTCATTTCAACATCTTCTTTCTTTAGTTGTAAGAACTATGGTTGCTAGTGAGAACTGTAGTTACTACTCTCTTTGACCATTCATTTTCTTCCTCTATGATTGTTGAATTGACAATAAGATGTAGAAGCAAGAATGGTAAAGATTACGAGATTAGGAATTTGGGGTTACATGGTGGGTTGGTTATCATGAGTTTGCTTTATTTGGCTACTATCGACGATGGCCGATCCCAAAATCGGTATGGTATGGTTCGATATAGGAGCGGTTCGGTCCTGTATCGCTCTAAACCACCCTGAACTGTTCCATACTTTGTTGAATTGTCTGGTTTGGCTCAGTATGGGGTGGTTTATGGGTTGAGGCTGGTTTGGCTCAGTATGGGCGGTTCATGGGTTGTGACCTCCTGGTTCATGTGATTGATACGCTGCCGGTTTAGTATGGCATGGTATGCCCCATACCGAGCTGTACTGGTGCAGTACCAAAATGGTACCGATTCTTGGTACGACAAACTTTGACTACTACAACAGAAAATGCTACTAAAGTTGGAAGAGTTAGTTCAAATTTCTGGAGTGCCTATGTTATGGCTGTTGACTATATTAGCATCATGAAATAGTAAAATAATTGAATATTTTTTGGTGGTTGTTTTTCATCAATTGCATATTCAGATATTAATACAACAAAATGGAAGTGCAGCATAGATTTTTCCTGCAAAAATGATGTTTATTTGAGGATAGACATTTGTAGTGATGATCATTGAAGTTGCTAAACTTCTTTGATGAGTTATAGAATAAATGGATTTCCAAATTTAGGTTGTTCTTAAAACTAAATTCTATAGAAAATTATGTAACTGGCTCATAAATAAATCTTACCAGCTATTGGCAAAATTAAGCTAAGAATTCAACTCGCTATAAGTTTCGTATGATTTTTTTTTTTTTAAAGATATGCAATTGCATTACAAGTTTGGTGATGTTTATGGGACTACTTAGCTTTAACTAGATTTCTTTTGCTGTCCTGTATTAATTAAATTAACCTCAATGTTAACCCTATTTATTGACAGATTTTGTGCCAAGAATCTTCCGTTCAGAGATTTGGCAATTTACCCATATCATTTGTGACATTTGCCTAAAATGAAGGCTGCACTTTAAATATCTGTTTTGTGTTTTATGAAATCACATTCAGTGTATACTCTTGGTCTGCAGTGTTATTCTTAAGAATTATCACACTGCCTCTACGAGTAAGGCTGGCAATAAGTCAACTGTTAGTTAAACAAATTGAGTAATCTATTTCAGTCAAATTCGTCAGTTGCTAGCTTACCTGTTTCCAATGATCACTTCTTGGCTGCCTGGTGGCCTCCTCATTCACCACAGACATCCTTAGGCCTCCCAAACATTGCCTAGCTATTTTTTCTTGACATTATGTGATAGATTCTCGCAACACTTATATTACATTTAGTTTCTTTTCAGCCTGCTTCATCTTGTTGTCGGGGCTTTTCATGGATGTATTGTCTGATAGCATTAATTGATCTAATGTGCTTAAATATGAATAGTTACACGCACACAGACACACACACATACTCATATATGATGTGATATGATATGATATTTGAGATAGGATTCGTTCAATTAATGTATGTAAAATGACATTCCTATATTTTAAGAGAGCAAATAACAGACTAGGTTTGTTTTTAATAGTGTAGAAAATGTATATATACATTCCTATATTTTAAGTTTCTTTGGCATTTTTTGTTTTTTGAGTCTACAGCACCATATTTATATGCTTGAATTTGAATGACTTCATATGAAATTGAGTGAGTATCATCACATCCTGTAAATATTTAATTTAACCTTTATATATACTAAGGTTCGTGTATTGTGAATCAGTATCATTTCGGTACCGGACCGGTATGGTTTATTATCGGACATATTGTACTGAACCGTGGCATATTGGTCAGGTGGACTAAGGGGCCTCCAACCCATAAACCGCCCCGAAGTGGGCCAAATTGGATGGTTCGGTTTGGTTTGGTATGTCGGTATGGGCCGGTTTGATTAGTTTGGGGTCGGTTTGCCTTCCCATGCTAAACCAAGAGGCGGTAGCATTTTGGTTCCTGGCCAATTTGGTTCGGTTCACTGTGAACCGCCTAGTTTGGTTCAGATTGGGATACAAATTGTATAGATATAGACATACGATGGAAGAAGATTTGCTAAAAAATATATAACAAAATTGTGTTGTAGGCATCCTTGCTTTTGGCTGTGGACAGTATGCTGATGCATATCATGATCCATTGTGTTTGACAATTAAAAAAAAAAAAAATTCACAGGACATTTACCATATGCATTAATTAGACCATTTGATCAACAAAATAGTTTATATTAATATGAATAATTCACAAAATATTTTTTGATACAAAAAGTAGGAAGAATCGGATAGCTCAAGCATGTAGATCATTTTAACTGCGTATTTGTTCAAAAATTATCTGTAGTTGTGATGCGTTAGGACTCTTTGAATTATTTCTAGAAATACTAGATGTCATCTTCTCTTAATCTGACTGATAAAATGGTGGTGTTAGATGATCCTGTATTACATTAGATGTCCAAGGATACTCAATTAGACAGACGCCAAAAATAGGAGCTTCATAGGATGGAGGCGATACTAATATATTTGCATATGTCCTTACTTCCAAATCTTGTACTTGAAATTTCATAGAGAGTTCAATCATCTTACTATGATGATCGTCATAATTTAGTGATGCTTCATAATTTCTTTCAAGATCACAATATTTGCAAGATTGTAAATATTGAAATAAACACATCCTCTGAACTATAAATCCAGACACAGCACTCATTGGTAATGATTGTGCTCCACAATGCATTGTGGCTTTTCACTTTTGTTGTTCATCTGAACCTTCAGCTTACCAAGTGTGAACTTTAGGGCTCGTTAATCAAGAGTTTTGGATCACTTGTTTTGTTTGGAAATCTTGAAAATATATTTCTCTGTAGGCAGTTGATGCTTATGCGTTAATGGGGGATGTTGCCGGGCTTGCTGAAAAAATACAGAGTTACTATATGCAAGAAGTTCTCTCTGGAACACATTCTGTACTTAAAGATATGGTGCAAGAGGTAATTTAATTTTTTGACTCAGTCTTGTTTTACAAGTTTTGCCTTTTCAGTTCTCTGATCAATTTTCATGTGCTCATTTTCTTGTATATAAGCGTCAGTATGCGAGAAGATTTGAGGTATTTAAACGAGGTGTTCTATTTTAGGATCTTAATTAAACCTTTGATATTATTATCGGAACTATATAATGTCCCTGAGGATGCTATGTTCTGCCTCTTCTGGAGCTTCATGGGCTTTTGTAAATCAATCTTATTGTTAAATTGTCAATCAAGATTTTTTTTTTTTTTTAAATATGTGTTATGATCATTAAATTATTAGTCTATAGAACTTGACATTAGGAATCTACAAAGCCATGTACCTTTCAAGGCATTACTTGTGTCAAATCACTTGATTATATTCTTGAAAATCACTTGTTTTCCTGGTTCCCTGAATTTATAAAGCTTGTTGTATTCTTCTTGCTGATTAAATGACTCATAACTCTTGTATTCTATATTAGAAAGAGGAGTGAATACTTGTCCCATCCGCTTCTTGTTGCCATGCTTTTTGTTTGCTTTCATAGTTGATGCAACCTAACATTGAAATGAGGTAGACAATCCTTACATAGATTATTTTTTTCTTTTAATAAATAAAAGAGAATGCTAAAATAATGAAAAGGAAAGTTATATGTTCTACTTCTTTCATATGCTCCCTGTTTTCTTTTTTTTATGTTTGTTGTTCTTGCTTTGGGAGCTTAAATTGCATCCTTTATGTTCAACCATTTTTACTAAGTTGGTTTAATGGGTCCATGTGATCATCTTAGTTTGAGAAAGTCTTTGACTAGCTCTTAGCTTGACCTTACTATAATTGTTTCTAGACTCATGGTAAGGCAACTTTGAATTAGAGAGTGGCCTTCCATGAAACTGTAAGAACAAATCTACAAAATTTGTATCTAGTTATGCATTGTTATCTTATTGGTTCGATGTGGTATAGTTAGTACGATACGATACGCACCTTGTACACTCCCACGAAACTAGGTAGTATGAGTTGGTGCCAGGCAGAACAAGGTGGTTTCATTCAGTTTGGATTATGGTCCGCCATATCAAGAATCAGTACTAGTTTAGTATTGGATTAGTACAATTCAGTATGGAGCATATTGTACCGAGCCATCGGTATGGAGTGTATTGTACCGAGCCAACGATGTATCGATCACCCTGTACTGAACCAACGATATACTGGTTAGGTAATCAGAAGGTTCTAACTTATAAACCGCCCCATACCAAGCCTTATACACATGTCAGTCATTATCTGACGGTTCTGAGTTATATAGGGCGGTTCGGGGCGATACGGGCTCTGTATTGTTTTGAAATAGTGAACAGCATCGGTTCCACATTGGTACAGTTCGGTATGCCCTGTACCAGACTGTTTGGTACGGTTCAACATACCTTGGTTTGGGCTAATTCTTCACATATACTAAACCGACCCTAGGAACTGTTTCAGTTTGGTATGGGTATGGTATGGTACACCCTAGTACGAGCAGTTCAGGATGGTTTTGTAGGCCTTGCTTTAAAATCTAAATGCTAGTTAGTGGGTAGAAAGATTTGCCATATTAATTATATATTTAAGCTCACAAAATCAGGGAGCGCCCTTTTGAAGTTTCCCCAATTGTGGAAAGCATCCATATTCCATAAAAAGACAAAGAAGGTAGTGTTTGATATTAGAAACCCTATTTATTTGTTGGTTAAAATCTATTAGCCAGGTAGTGCAACATAATCTCCAAATGGCTTGATCGTGCAAATATAGACATCCTTTAAGACATTTAATTTGGGCAAGCATTGTGGCTTTAATGTTGTCATGCTGTTAGATATTTCCAATGAATCTGCCTTTTTGCAATCTGTCTAAGATCAACTGTTTCAACTTTCAAGTTCTCTTTTGCTGCACACTTCCAAGAAATCCCATATTCTTTATTCAACTTCCCATCATGTTGTTTTTCCTCGGTTGTCCTTTTGTCATTTCATTTTTGAACTATGAACATATCTCCCAACATTTTTATTTTTCAGATTTTATTCCCAGAGCATACAAAGGGTATAAGCCATTAATATATTACATAATTCCACCATGCTCATAACTATTATTTCTTTCTTTGTGTTTTTTCTTGTTTGATGCATTAAGTTTAAAGCATATTTCTAGTCATGTTCATATTTCAATGCAACACCAGTTAAATTAGATAGATTTTCTTGCATAAAGTGTTAATGAAGCTAAATTTGGCAAAAACAAATTATACTATCTTTTTAGTAAATTACTTGAGACAAGCACTTTGAAAGACACTTTGCAAGGTTTGAGCCCAGAATCTCCTCCTTTAAGGAGAAGCACGAATGCTGAACTATAGCCTAGTTTTCATTATCTGATGCAAAGAAGTTCACAAGCTGTTTGGCTCACTAATTATCATAAAACAGTTGCTTAAATTTCACATGCATTGATAAGTTCATCTGAATTGATAAATTTATTCATCAAATCATTCAACGTCATTGGGATCCAATTTTATGGCAATTTATAATTGATATCTAGCATCTAACAAAAGCTTTTTCTTAGAACAATAAAATTACATTTTATTTTCTTTGTTACTAGTGCCTCTGCCAGGTACATGTTTTATATGTCACTTTATTTGTATACCCTTGGGGCAAGCCTTAGTGCAAAGGTAAGGTTGCTGCATTGCGATCTAAGTATTATGGATTCAAAACATGAAAGCAGTTTCTCCATATGTGGGGTTAAGGTTGTGTATATCTAACCCTATCTAGATCCTACAATGGCCGGAGCCTCATGCATTGGGATGCATTTCCTTTTTGTATTTGTACATCTTTCAATTACAACTCATAAGAGGGCATGGCCTAAAATAATTCCCACCTTTCTTAGGGAACTGTCCATGTATCACAAAAATATTTGCTGCTGGGAAAATAAAATTGATTTAGTGGATACCATATCATCATCTTTAGTTGCTTTTCCAGTTGTTTCGATGACTTTTAGTGCTTACAATCCTTAAATCACACTTTAAAAGTAAGTTTTACCAACACATTATAAATAAGGTCTAAAAGTAATTAAATCACAATTTAACAAGATCTTTAAGTTGATTTTAGAAGGATGAAACAACTAATAAAATCCCTGTATTTCCAATGAGACCACATGATTGACCCCAACTATGATCAAGTACGTTACAAACTGATTTTTGAGATTATAACTATTTAATCAAATTTGCTTTCTGAATAAGTAATCTTGGTGGGGTTTTGAATAAGAGAACTTGAAGAACTTTTCTGGAGGTGCAAAACCTTTTGGATTTCTCACTAATCTCTAGATAGATTCCTTTTTAGTTTAAATTATCAAACTATTTTATCGGGTAGGGTCTTCTAATATAGAATTTAAGTGTTTTCTGATCAATAGCTAATTCAAGGTTGCCAAATTTCAGTCCTTTTGATAGGCGTAAGATAATCTTATATTTTGAATTTATTTGTCTTTTTGATAATCAATTTGACCATTGTTTCAAGGTAGTAGTACTTCAACTTCATTGGGAGTTTATTTTTTGCTCTATGTCATGTAATACCATTATCCAAAATGCCTTGATTCTTGTTGTTCAGCCTTTATGATGTGAAAAATTTCAAATAGAGACAGTGAGATGCAGATCTTGTAACCTTTTAAGCCTTACTTATGTGACTATTGTTTAGCTTTGATTATTTGGACAACCAATAGAAGGGAAGTGATGGACCTTTTTTCATTTTTTTTTCCTCCACGGCATTGTATGTAAATTGACATTTCAAAAACCAAGTATGCTAGGTCTGTTATTCTACACTGGCCATGAAATTTTTGCATAATTTGCATATGGAATGTCCTTTCTTCAACAAATATTGTGATTGAGGTGAGACACAACACAGACATCCTTTATATAACTTATCTTCATTTTAACTTTCTTATTTTTTTAAATCATTTAAGAAAATTTTGAGGCTTATGCCCAGAGCCTTTGACTTTAACCTGGCCTTATTGAGAGTATGGATTGCTTACCTTGTGCGGTTGTGCCTTCACCTTTTTAGGCACAGGTTTGTGTATCCTGATGTTTCAAACTGAGTGGATGGAGATTCATTCGACTATAATACTTGATGTACTCTCATAATATGTCCAGTAGTAGTACTGCCAACTTAAAAGATTTGCCAAATGAGATCTAGCCAATCCTTAAAATTGAACTTCATATATCTGATGATCTGTTCTGCATTTTGGCCACTTGACTCTAGATTGTTAAATTGCATGATAAGCTTTCTATATCTTATACATGATTCTGCTTTAGTAGTTGTTCTAAACCTTGATTTCTATTTTAACAGTTTTGTGGGAAATTCATTGCTGGAAGAAACTACAGTAGCAGTTAATACTTGAATGAGCATTCAACATAAGCTTACAGTTGACACAGTTGTTAAACGTTTTGTTTTTTATTGTTCGTACACAGTCATTTTTTTAGTAGGAAACAATTATTTTTTTAATAAGGATCATGTGATTACAGAGATATATCAGCACTATGCAAGGCAGGTCAAACCGTGCCGAACTGTCCGCCACGAGACGTACTAAATCGTACTAATGCGGAACTAGTATGATCCACCGTTTTGAAATGGTATTGGACTCATGCTACCCCATACCGTACCTAACCACCCTGTACCATGCCGATCTGCCTGGTTTGGCTCGGTACAGGTCCGTTCATAGGTTGGAGCGTGGCTATATGCTGCTGGTTTGGTACGGTACATCCCATATCAAACCATATTGGTCTGATATCAAAATGATACTGGTTCGTGCTATAGCAATCCTTGGTCTCATATGACATGAATTTTCCTCACGATGTTGGGTGTTAATGCCTAATGATGAAAGAGCCTCTTGAGAATATATTTCTTGTTCAAACTTCAAACCATAAAATCAGAACACTGTGATATTCATTTGTTGGCCTCTGACAATAGCTGAATAAATATTCATGTAAAAATTGTTGGTCTCTGACAATAGCTGTGCATTGTCTTAAAATTTTAGAAAATCCAGTCTGAAATTTAGCATTTACTAGAACATTAAACACTGCACGTTTCACTCTATCAAGCTTGTATTTTTCTAATCTTCTTTTTGGTATTTTCTTTCTTCTTCTTCTTCTTTTAAATTCCCTGTTAGACCTTTTTGACCTGTTGTTAGTAGAATTGCTAAATGATCTTTATTGTCCTTTTTTGCTTGCACAGTAGATGGTTCTTTTTTAAAAAATTTCTAAATGACTAATTACCATGGCAGGAAATTGGAAATACCATGCAGAGAAATAGGTGCGTCTTGGATACCCATTGTTTTTCTTTTTTGCATATACCTATTAAAAAATACAAATTGTGGAATTAGTTTTAAGACTTGGGTGATTTACCTTTTCAATTGTCCATTTCTCTGTTATATATTAGTTGCCTTGAGTGTTTTTTTCTCTTTTTTTAAATTTTTATCTCAGTGGAAGTAATCCTCGTAAACTTGTCTGGTTGATGATTGATGTAATGTTGCTGAGTTAGTTAATTTCAAAAACCAAGTTGGCTGATTTTGACAATAGTCAAGTATGCATGATCAAGCTTATGTCAACCTAAGGCTTGAATATTTTGCTTCTATGATTGTGCAAACTCTAATTTATTATGACAATATGACAAGTTTGAAGACATTGTTTTAAAAATTAAGACTTTTGCTACTATATTGGGTTTTTCTTCAAAAGTTTTGATGTCACAATTTTTTTTTTTAGATCTTTTTTTTTTTTTTTTTTTTTTTGCATTTGATGATTCTGATGCACTTCTTCATAATTTCAACTTATAATGAACCTCGTTGTAGTTTTTTCTACTAATACTATATCATTTGCAAATAGCATGCACAAAAAAATATCATCTTGAATATGTCTAGCAAGTTCATCCATAGCTAGTGGAAAAAGGTAAAGGCCTAGGGTAGATTCTTAATGTAAATCATTGTAATTGAAAATTCACCAGTACCATCACCAGTAGTTTTATTACTGATAATCACTCTATTGTAAATATCATTGATCATGTTAATATATTTAATGGGTGCTCTTTTTTTTCTAACATCTACCGTAAGATTTTTATAGGGGCTATCATATGTTTTATCTAAATCAATAAAATGCTATATGAAGATTGTCTTTCTCTATACTTTTTTATTAACCTTTTAAAGAGAAAAATAGCTTTCATAGTTGACCATCCTGGCATAAAATCAAATTAAATATTTAATATTCTTTTGGTTATATCTCAACATATACTCAATTATCTGTCCCAAAGTTTCATAGTATGACTCGAGTTTAATACCACAATAGTTAGAACAATTTTGAATATCACCTTAATTTTTATAAATTGATACTATCATGTTTTTTATTTCATCTGACATCTTCTTGTTCTTTAAGATTTTACCAAATAAATTTGTCAACCAAGTTATTCGCACATCACTTAGATACTTCTAAATCTTAGTAGAAATTTCTTCATGTCCTATTGTTTGTTCTATTTTTATCTTTTTTATAGCCTCTTTTATCTCATGTATCCTAATTCTACGAGTATACTTAATATTTCTATCTTCGATAAAATTAGTAGGGCATCCTAAATCATTTATATGACTTTATTTAATAATTTATAATTTATTCAAGTAAAAATTTCATTTTTCATTGAACTTGTCCTACTCAATAGAACTTTTGTATTTTTATCTTTGATCCATTTAATCTGAGTTACTTGTCTGGTTTTTATTTATTTGAGTTTTGCAATCTTATGCATATCTTTCTTTCGATTTTTAGTTTTTAACTTGCGATATAACTTGTTATACACTTTGAATCTAGTTTTCTTTTTTAATTTTCTTCATGGCTATCTTATAGTTTTCACTCTCCTTTATTACTACATTTAGAAAATTTTCTATATAATTTTAACCACTAATATACTTTCTCCTCATTCCACCACTCAGTTTCCTTACTGTGTGATCTTTTTCTCTTTAATTCTTTTAGCTTCTTTGTGGATACTTTTTTAATATTGTTAGCCATCCTTTTCCATATAGTCTTAATTTCCTCTTATAGATTTCATTTTCCTTCAACATTTTATCCTTACAAACTATTAGTTTTCTTCTTTCAAATTCCATCACTTAATCCTTGAATTCTTATATTCTTTAGTCCTCCATTTTCAAATACATGTATCCATTGCCATCAATTTATGTTGGATGGCTAGACTCTCATCCGGCATCATCTTATGATATTTGCATAAAACTCAATCAATATTTATAAGAAGGAAAAGTCTATTTGATTAGCATTATGTTTGCTTTTAAAAATTAGTGAGTTATTTTTAAAATATGTGCTAGCTAATATTAGATCATATGCCATTACAAATTTTGTAATGACATATCCTTCATTTCTATCTCTAAAATTATAACCTCTACGCATTCTTTTAAAATTTATATTTTCTTACATGTCCATTCAAATCTTCTTTGATAAATTTCTTCTCTATTAGGAATCTTTTAAATTATTCCATGCATCTCCTTTTGGAAACTTTGCTTTGTAGTGTCATCTAAACCTACCTAAGAAGCATAAACACTAATGATATCGATGGGCTTCTCTCCTAATAGTAATTTAATCAAAGTTATTCTATATTCTACTCTCTTGATATATACAACTTCATCTTTTGAACTCATATCTATAATAATTCCTATTCCATTTTTATTCTCATCTTTTTTTGTATATCAAAGTTTTTAACTACCAACTTCTTTTGCCTTTTCTGCTATCTACTTAGTTTCTTATAGGCAATCTACGTTAATTCTTTTTTCAATCATTGTATTTATTAGTTCCATTAACTTTTTTTGTCAATGTCTTTGTATTTTAAGATGCTCAATATATACTTTCTTGGAATAGTTTCTGCACTAACACCCGTCTATTAAAATGTGAGAATCCTCACTTTCTGCCACATTCGAGTGCTGATGTGATGTATTGCTTCTAAGAAACGTCCTACCTCTTGCAAACTTTCCACTACACCTTGGGGTTTTGTACATAGACGTAGTTAAAATGAGAAGGTTCCTTGTTATTCTAAATTATTGTAATTAAGGTCTTTATTTAAAATATTTCTTTTTGTGATACCGTAATGCCATGGTCTTTTATTGTTCATCCATGGAGATAATATCGAATTTTTTTCAACCTAAAATTTTCTGGCAGTGCTTTTCTCTACTTCTCTTTAATTGGAAGAAATGTTGCTGGATGTAAGTTATGTCCTTTAGAATCTTTCATATTTTGTAAATTTGGATACAGTTGTCCATATTACATTCTCACTTTTATTCAATTTTATTGAAAAGATACATGTTGGCCATATTATTGTTTGTGCATTCATTATATTATTCAATTCTATTGTAAAGATACATGTTGGTCATGTTATTGTTTGTGCATTTACTATATTGTTTATGATCATAATTTTAATATGTATTGGCATTTATATTCACTTTTATATTTTCTGTGCTCATTTCCTCTATCTTGAAAGGATTCCATCATGGATTAGAATGTTGGCATGTTTGCTGCAATGAGCAGCCTCTGGTTGCATGAGTATTTCTTTTATTGTCTTCTGTTACTAATACTTTTCTTCTGCAGACTTACGTATAGTGATCTCTGTGCTCAAATACCTGAATCCAAATTTCGGCAGTGTTTGTTAAAAACCTTGGATACCCTATTTAGGTTGATGTGTTCATATTATTCTATTATGAGCTTTCAGCCAAGAGAAAAGGTGAGCAAATTAGGTTCATATTTTATGACATTTTACATTTTGTGTTGTAGCTTTTTCTTTTTTTATTTTGTGCTCAAAATGGCAAAATGTTATATTAGAATTGTTTTTAGTTACCTGAATGATATATATAGACACCTTCATCTTTTTTCCTTGTTTAACATGGTTCTATTTTCTTGTTTTTTATGGCATTTGTTTCTTTCTTTTTTTTTTTGAGGGAAGGTCAAGTTTATTATCAAGGATATTTATGCATAAGCAATGAAGTGTTATGTTACCATACTAGAACTATGCCAGATTTTGTTTTTCTGTAATGGGATTTACTCACTATTGCACTTTTTATTCCTACAGGATTTTGAACCCCAACCATTAAACAATGAGCTGAAGAAAAGTAACACATCTCAGTCCTCAGAAGGAATTGTAGTTGATTCAGAGTCATGGATATCAACTGATCCAAGTGTACAGAATGGATTTAAATCTGAATCTGTGTCAAAAATGGTAGACTTAGATTCAACAAATACTCCATCTGTTGTTGGTAGAACAGAAAATCTGGGACCAACATCATTAAATTCTTGTGCATCATCTACTGAGACAAGCGATGTTGAAGCTGCTACGTCAAGCAGTGGTTCTCCCTTTTATCATTTGAGAAGAGATGCCACGGCATTGGTTGCTCACACACTAGAGAGAGGGCGAAAAAATCTATGGCAACTTACAACGAGTCGTTTATCTGTCTTGCTTTCTTGTTCAGCTATCTGCTTGACTAGCAATTACCAATTCCTTAGGAACTATGAAGATCTTAATATATTTATTTTGGCTGGTGAAGCATTCTGTGGAGTAGAAGCTGTCGATTTCAGGCAGAAGTTGAAAACTGTTTGTGAAAATTACATGGCGGCCTTTCACCGTCAAAATGTTTATGTATGTATCATTTCCATTTATCTTATAATTTTTTTTTTTTTTCTCTTTTGGAAGTTTCTACCTCATGATCATTTAGATTGAAACTCTCTCTGATGAGTAACAGATTCGTTTAACCTGCACTTGTTCTTATGCGCTTGTGTTCTTAGTAAGACAAAATTGCGCATGATGTTTCTGTTTCCTGTTTTCCTTTGATTTTCTTTGTTTTCCTGTCTATTTTTTTCAGATGCTCCTTTTTTTGTTTCCAGATCTTTGAAAATATGTCCTGATTTTCTTTCTTAATTGATTTCGTATTTGTCATATGGTTGCTAATCATTTTTCATGTTAAATAAAGTATAGCAGCTAGTTTGCTATAAATATGCACTACAGGATTTGCATTTCTTGTGCAAGACATATACTCTCATGTGGACATGCAGATCCATGGATGCATACATGGATATGTACGTGTACGCCATCCACATGTTATTTCATAACCTTGATGAAAATGTTGAGCCATACTAGTTCCATCAATTCATTGAACCCTCACCAGGCTTTCTTGCTGGGTCATTCTCTGAAATCTGATCACCGTCTAATGGAAGACCACCAACAGTGTTGCTGAAACTTTAGTGAATCATCATGTTTTGATGCAGTTTGACACTTCTCTTCTTTCATATTCCAGTCATTCTTTAGATGCCACATTGTGCTAATTCTGGAAGCAGTTCTAGTGAATTTTGACATTACAAGATTCTTATTGTTCGGTACTTTTTTTTTAAAAAAAAATTGTCTTGAAGAAGAATTGGGAGACCTAAGATAATTTGGATGCAAATTGTGAGAAAAAAAGTGAAGTGCTTGAAATAACATAAGAGGTGTCCTGAAATAGGGATGCTTGGTGAATGAGGATCTATAAGCCCAACTTCAAGTAGTCGGGACTAGGGTTCACCATCTCAGTATCAAACCTCATACCAGTACCACACTGGTATAGTATCGGTATGCCTGGTACATGGTTGGGGCTGTATCGAGTCTCAGTTTGGTATTGAGAGTCTAGGATAATACGGCATGCCTGGTATTTGGTGGTACGCATCAATACCACCAATATGGCACACCATAGTTAGGACCAAGGTTTTAAATACTACTGGGATGAGGGGGCATCCCACCATCTTAGGAGATGGGGCACTGTCTCTAGTGTTGGTCAGGATGAGTCGAGAAATTGACTAAAGATGGACAAGATATCTATTGTCTTGAGTGTCGAGATATGTGGCATCCTACATCATAAAAAAATTGGATGGTCTCATCTCACATTATTTAAAGCCTTGTTTGGGTCAAGGTTAGATAAGTATATTAATGGCTATAGCTCATACTGTGGACATGTAGGTTGACATTAACCAAACAATAAAATTATATATGCATATAATCTAAAATAAATTGAAACATGAATTTTCAAATGTATATCTTTTTTTTTCCCAAGTATCAACATTAATTTTAGTGTGAAGCTCTGTGATAAGCCAAAGATCCCAAACAGTGCAGTAGTCACTAGAACTTGGGTTCAGCATGTGTGATTCACATCAGAGAAACTGTTGATGGCTGTGATTCTGCATCGAGTTAATCATGTTCCATTGTTTAGATAATTTGATAAATATGCTCCCAACTTTTTGGAGGTCTATTTTTCATGTTTCACTCCCTTGGGATAAACTGAACTAAATGTGGTGTGGTTATTAAATATAGGAGTACCTATCAGGAGTGGGGAGTGTGATGGAGACATGCAGATACGCAGTTTCTGTTGGAGACACACACACACTCTCTCTCCTACATTAGGAAAAAAAAGAAAGAATATGTCAGATATCCTGTGTGGCGGGTGTCATGCTTTTTCTGCTTCTAACATCTGATATCCATTGGGTTTTTTATAATCTTTAGTCAGAACTAAAGTCTAATGTGTATATTAACAGTTTTACAGTATATAATGGGTTAGTTCTCTCTATTATCAACTAATTTTAAATATGAAAAATGATTTTAAGCACACTCTAACACTATCTTTCTGTTTTTGCTGAACGCTCATCACCTTATTAAGTTCATAAGATTCTTGTTACATGAACTTCTTACTAGTTGTTATTATTATAGGAGCTGCATCCACCACAGATTATTTAATATGAAAAATGACTGACATGTGATTGCTGTCAGATAATGACTGGATTTGTATCTTCTATTAAATGTCTGCTCTGTATCAGGCACTGAAGATGGTCTTGGAGAAAGAATCTTGGACAAAAATGCCTGCTGAGGCACTACAAGTAATCAGTTTGGCAGGCCTTACCGGTGATGGTGCTCCTTTGATTGTTCCTTCTGTTGGTAATACCTCCACATTGTCGGCACTTCACTCTAAAGTATCTCATGATCCAGCATTTACTGGAAAGCAGATTAATGGATTTGCCCAGTGGCTCGAGATAGAAAATCCATTTTCTTCAAAGCTGGCATCTGGCTCTAAGGAATCACCAAAGGCTCATTTACTATTCAACGGATCGATAGCTGATGGACATGCTGTTGATATCTTGCATGGTAACAGTATGTCTGCAAAGGGTCATTCTGGTAATCATATAAATGGGGGTAGTTCTGTTCTAGAGGATGAAAATGAAGACCTTCTTGCTGACTTTATTGATGAGGATAGTCAACTTCCTAGTCGAATATCTAAACCGATACCTGCTAGAAAAAATTCTGCAAATTGGAATGATGAAGAGTTTTCAGCCCAAACAGTGTCCTCGATTTGTCTACTAAGGTATCTATCTTCTAACATTGAATAAGAAGTAAATGTTTATTGTATTTATATTTTAAACTATTAAACTTAGATATATTTAAATGAATCAGGTTAATGGACAAATATGCCAGGCTCATGCAGAAATTGGAAATAGTCAATGTTGAGTTCTTCAAGGTATCATTCTGCATGCTGTTTCTTTTTATTGCTTTTAAACCTTTGCAGGAATATTTTTGATTCTCTTCCTTTGTCCTCATTGAGTTACTTAATGCAGGGCATCTGCCAACTGTTTGGGATTTTTTATCATCATATTTTCGAAACATTTGGCCAACGGGACACAAATCAAAGTGGAAAATCCTTTCAAGACACTTCGTCTTGTGAGCAGCTGTTCTGTTATCATCTCTCTCTCTCCTCCCTACCCCCCACTATGTGTGTATGCACACACATGCGTCCTGTGATCTATTATATGGCATATGTATTCATTAATTGTGAACTTGTTGGTTTTCTTGTCATGCTCAGCTCGGCTTAAGACAGCCTTATCAAAAATCATGCAAGATTGTGACATGTGGATCAGACCCCAAAATATACCATACTCTCCCTCATCACCCATGTCATTGAACACAACATTCACACATATGGACGTAATACCTACCATACCTTCTAGTACTATGTTCGGACATGCACCAGGTACTTCATTTGGGTTGAAGGTATGTGTTCTTTACACCATATGTGCATACCACATCGACATATTTTTCCTTTCTTTTTTTTTTTTAAGTCTTGCTTTCTTCTTTTGAAAATGAATCTGGACAAACAAGCAATTACAAAGGATGCAACCCTTGATTTGAATATAAATGTCCATGTACATGATGTTTTCTATAGCTTTATTTGTAAATTATCTGTTATGCACCAAGTCAATTGCATGTCATAATTCTAATTAAGTGCTTCTGCCGCCTTATTTATAATGACATTATTAGCGGATGCTTTTGGGAAGATTGATATGGAGATAAATGTCACCCCCCCAACTTGACTCTTGGTTTGTCACATGACATAGCTGCACATCCTCTAGGGTGTGGCCCTAAAGAACATGCAAGGTCTTTTTTTCCTCTATTTTCACAATAACTCATAATATCCTCTTTAATTAAGAATAATAATAAAATCATTTAATTATGTCGTTCTTGTTTCTTAGCATCATAATACTCTAACTATTCTGCTTCTCACTCGAAACTCAGTTGTAACCTACTACTAGGAATTCTATCCCTAAAAAAGGCAGGTCAAATATGATGTGAGCTTGCAACTCAGTAAAAATCTCCACATACACACATACATGATGATCAAAAATATATTCAAAAAGAAGCATAATCATATGAAAATTTTAAATGTCCAAATATGCCAAAGAATGCACTTTAGCCAATAAAATATTTAATAGCATCAAACTAGAGTTATTAAAACTAATCAGATGAGAAATGGACTCCGTATCCTAAAGTGTACTTAAACAATTTAAGTTATCTTTTCGGCATTGGACTTGTTCAGGTCATGATCCGACTCACGACTAGCAAACCAATAGTGCTATGCTTTGGCCTGTGATCAGTAATCCACAATTAGTGTCATGATTTAGCCTGTGACTAGCAAACCACATTTATGTGAAGATTCGACCTGTGATCAGTAATACACAATTAGTGTCACAATTTAGCCTGTGATTGGCAATCCACATATAACGAGGCTAGTCCAATCTTTTTATTTAATCTAATTATGCATGTTTTTATTTTAAATAATTAAATTGTAATAGTCATGCATATCATGCTCAAATATTTTATTTAAAAATATCAGATGCCATCACAAATCATGCATAGCATCTTACAAAAAATATGATTTAAAACCGAGCTGAATGGAGAAAAAGAATTCATGCAACTGACTCAAACTAGTTTGGGATTAAGGCTTTGTTGTTGCTGTTGTATCACAAATCATGCACAATCATGCTCATCCACATAGTCATCCACATATACACAACAGGATTATCAATGTAATGCCAATAAACATACATGGGATTCTTACTTCTATTGAAAACAAATTCTAATTGATGCAAATAAGGGATCCTTTAAGGTTCCTTGTACTGCATGAGATCAAATCAGCATCATAGAAGGGGTGACTATTAGCTTCATGTTAACTTCTTAAGAGTCTTATATTATAATAAATTTAACTATGTCGTAATTCTCAATTGACAGGACATGATGTGAGCTTTTCTATCATCAATCAATACTTTTAGCTAGAAATTTTAAGCATATGACAATGTTACTTGTTTGTAATGACCCAGAACCTCATCCAACAAGCTAGCTAGAAGATGTTATTTGGGTATCCAAGATCTCATTAATGCATAACCAAAGTGAAATTAAACAAATTTGCATAGGCCTTTACAAACTCTTGCTTTTTAAATTTTATTAGACTAAGGGACCAAAGCCAATCAAATCCAATCACAAATTCCATGATTGGTTTATGGCCAACTCCAAAAGTCCCATGTTGTAGTCTAATCGCACATGGGTCATGAGCTGAGTCCACTTTGATACCATTTGCAACAACGCAAGACCTCACCACAGAAGACAAGTCCAAAGGTATTGTTTGGGTTCCTTGGCCTGATACCTGTCCAAGATCTACTTAGTGCACAACTATTATGGGATTGATCTCACTCCCATCCTTACATATCCTTCATTTAAGCCTTTGTTTCCTCACCAAACTAAGAGTTCAGATTTAATCAAATCTAATAAAAAACACCATGATTGGCGTGTGGTCCACTCTAAATGGGCCTATGCTATGACATCCCTAGTTCTTATGGGCCATGAATTGAGTTTACTCTGATACAATTTATAACAATTTGGGACATCACTTAAAAAGACTACTCAGAGGTTATTATTTACATCTCTTGGCCATGTATAAATATTCAAGTTCTTCCTAGTATACAACTAATGCCGGATGAAATACATGACCATATGGGTCCTCACTCCCATTTAAGCCTTGGCATCCTCTTTATATTAAGGGACCCAAATCCAATCAAATCCAATCACGAACACCACGATTGACCTATGATCAGCCCTAAAAGGCTCATGTTGTAGTATCTTCTAGTCACATATGGGTCATATGCTAGGCCTGATTTGATGCCATTCATAATGTCCTAGAACCTCACCCGAAAAAGGCTAGCTAGAAGGTTTGCATTCCTTGGCTTGATGTAAGTACCCAAGAGTTCTCTGGTGCACAACTAGTGTGGGACTAAACACATTCTCTCGGTCTTCACGTTACTACTCTGAGTTCTCTACTGAAAATACCTAAATTTGGTAGGTGTGTGGTAAGCTAAATATATGTATGTGGAACTATCGTTTTGTATTTTCGTCTAACACACAATAACAATGATAATGGTAAGAAATTACTCAGATACTATGTTATAAATGGAAAAAAAAATGGGAAGAAGCAATGAAAATATGTTGTAGTCACAATTGTAGGAGCACCATCATGAGTAAGAAAAGTACATGAGGCACTAATAACTTTGTATACTGAGCTTAATCAGTGCTAAGATGCATCAATCCACAAATGAGGACAATAAGGCTATGTAATAAATAAATAAAAGCACAGTCACCACAGTGACGAGGGTACAACAATACCAACAATACATTCTCATGTTGAATCCATAAAAGATGCCATAAAAGATGCAGCATGGTATGCGCACACATATTTGTAGATGTACAAGGGCAATGTTAATGTTCCCATACATAGCCAACCCGTGTGTGCAAATGCATGATTGGCAATCCGATGCATCTATCCATGTCTTTTCTCAATACACGTGCCTCAAAATAAAATAGGACCACAGTTCAAAAAGTTTCAATACTTCCTGACTAAAATTAACATAAAAAAAATGTTTCTTCTTGTTGCGAAGTTGTTCATTTTTTGACCAATGATGCATAGTGACAAGCCTACTAGACAAGGAATTCTGTTTTGAGCTTTTGGAGCACGTTTGGTGGTGTAGATTGTGATGTGCACTGTGGTCAAAGATTATCCACAGCGGCATACTTGACATATGCACAGATGTTTGTGAATGATCATTATGCCCCCAGACACACACATGCATCCACATATGTATATACGCATATATGTATAAAAGTGAATAAAAACTCAAAATTGTTTGGCTGTGGAGTGTACTTATTGTGGTGACCATTGTTTGCTTAACCTAAAAGCAAGTTCATAAGATTTAATAAATGCAAAGGGGCTTGAAAATACATCATTGAAACTACATTTAATTCGCCAACAGAATAAGTGAACCATGTTATAATCATGCATGGCTTTTTGTTTAATTTTGACAATAAAAGAAAATTGTTAAGATGAACCTAAAAATTTTATCTTGCTGCTCAAAGCAAAATTGTCTGCAATACTGTTTAAGCTCAATTCTTGTTAGGAAGGAGTTATGTTCCTACTGAGAGTGAAGTGGAATAAGTTGGTTTCTACCCATTTAGAATAGCTCATGTGCAATTTTATCCCTGATTTGAGGGAAAATCAGAAAAATGGCCTCAACCTTATTTTGCTTTCATCAACTGAAATTAATCAGTTCTGTGGTATACTAGCGCATTTGCCAGATATCTTTGAGCAATGTTGTTGGTATGGCTTCAAGCCATGATTTCTTCAACCTTTTTGTTTTACTCCTGTTTGCACTAGTGCACTCATTTCTAACATGATCCTTCCTAATATTACCAAACATACACTAGTGCATCCCGACCTCTACTTTCTTGATCTTATATTATGGCTTCTTTACTTTCCAATGGTGTTTTGTGTTTAGCTGAAATAGTTAGAAAACTTTGTTGTGCATTCTTCTTTTTAGAAGTTCTTCATATTTTTATGACCACATGCCACTCCAGTGGTGCATTTCCACTTTATCTACCTTGCAACAATCATCTGTCACTGTCATCTAAAAGAAAAATGATTTTTGAGGTTATCCTTACACATGTTACCCTGCCAATGGTTGTTTGAATTGTTTATTATTATATTAATTCCATCCAGTGGTCTTATAATATTTATTTACAGTATAATACAGAGCCTTTGAAATGAGCACCTTGTTATGATATTAACGTACCAACTATTAAGTGATCATGAAAGATATAACTATCTAATTACAGTTGCAGAATTCTGGAGTGCTGTGTTTGAAAAGGCAGCAGAACTATGCGGGCACTCAGGGGGCTGCACGGTACATATGCAGTGTCCAGGCCACTTGTGCCAGTGCATATATTGTTAGTATTATCTTATATATGTAAAAAATAAATATAATAGAAATAATGATAGTACTAGTATTATTTTTGATAATAGTAATATTTATCACAATAATAACTTACAATAAGTGTTTACTACTTAGAAACTTAATATTTAATGACAATAATTGGAGTTGACATGTTAACATCATCAAATGTTAATAATAACTATGACTAGCCACTCTGTAACCCACATCTAACCCAATCATCAACTTGAACCTGTCATGCATGGATGGGTCCGCTTACTCTGTGTGCATGGATGTACAATTCTAAGGACACAAATGTGGTCACATAATGCTGATCAGGCTGTATAATGCTATATGGATAACCTTTTTGTCTCATATGTACCCTGACCACATACAGTAAGTGCCTATTAGGAAATGTGGTGTGGTCAAGGGAGTGCATTTGCATATGTTGCTACATAGACTGCATTCTAAAAGACTGCTCGGGAGAGCATGGAGGGGGGATGTGGTTATTTTGTTGATGTGTACTGATTTAGTTTCATGGATCATCCTTTACATGCTTGATTATTGCAATCTAGTCAATATGCATGTTCCTTTGCAGTAAAGTTATTCCATCCATTCATAATGCGACCATTTTTACAGGAAAGATGTGCAGGTGCTGAAACAATATCACTAGTTGCCCGACTGTTGTATAGATCAAAAAATCATCTCCAGTCAATGCTATTACAGCACAGTGCAACTCTGGTTGAAGACTTTTTTGGTAATCTGGTATATTTGCTTACTTTGATAACTGAAACACTGAACTTAGTAACTTTTGTTATGTGTCAAGGTTTCAAGCACCGGTGCCAATGGAGTGGACCACTGATTTGGAAAAAAAAGGACTAGAAAATTTTCAGAACCATTTTTATTATTAATTTTTTTTTAAAAATGATTTAATGTGTTTTTTCGCTGATGCTATTCTAGTCGCAATGCTGGACTGGCAGTTTGGCACTTAAAAACCCTGTTATGCACAACCTTGATACCTTAGAGGTCAAATCATGTCTTCTGCTTCCTGCATAGTTATTAGCTTGGATATTATTCTCCGAATCCATTCTTTGAATTCTTAGATGTTGATATTGGTGATAGCCAATAGACCTGTTTGGTGACAAAATTTTGCCCTTTTTTCAGGTAGATTCTGTTCCAGATCTGTCCAAGCATATTCATAGGACAACAGCACATATGCTTCTACATATCAATGGGTAGAGTTTTGATATCCTTGAACCCGTTGGCATCTTGAATTTTTTTTTTAAAAAAATGTTTATAGAAAATTATCAATTATTGCTCTAGCAAATCTTTATCCTTTGAGTGGTGAATTGTATGCCATGTTTACTAAAATATGACCTTTGGCAATCTTTTAGTATATTTCTCAATGCTGCAATTTTTAAACTTATCAATAGCGCAATGGTGCCAGTTGTTGCATAGCGAACAAGACATATCACAATAGCATTGATATTTGTGTTGTATGAGCCATACCAGTTGTAAATCATGTATGCTCTAAATTTAATTATGATGTTGAGTGTGGAATACTGTAAATGGAAGGGAACCGCGTGGTATTGTTGAATTTTAAGATTCTACCATGTATTTATCCGCTATTCATAATCATCTGGTTTTAGCTGATGCAAGTTTTTTCTTTCACTAATTTTCTTCTTGGGGTGAATATCAGGAGGGCAGGTTGGGAGGGGTGACAATAACAAGAAGCATTGGTTCTGAATTAAATGATGGGATTTGTGTTTGGTTTCAGAATGAAGCTAAAATAATTCATTGGTTATTTATAATTCCTCTAGTTTACATATTAAGCATGGTATGCAGTACCAGTGCATACTGCCCAATACTAGATGTACCATACTAAACTATTACTGAACCGAGACTAGGTACAGGTTTGCATTGAGTCTCGATATGCTGAATTGACCTACATACAGAGTGTACCGATACTGTAACAGTATGGTACCAATATGGGGTCTAGTACCGAGGCAAATATCTTTATTTTTACCTTAAGTTCTTTCTAATTATTATGATCATTTATAGGTATTTTCTTGAGCAAAACTGTTGAGAGAATATAGAGATATGGTTTCAAGTTTAACATATCCTACTGAGTTTTGACATGGCAACATGATATGCGGCTATGTCAACACTTGGCTTGTTCTAAAAATAAACTGTCACATAATCTTCTTAATAGCTAGTCAATAATATGCTAAGAAAACTATTTTTCCTAGCATAGACGGAAGGATGCACATGTTGATGACATGGTTCAAAATTTCAGTTTTGGTTTCATCCGTGCTCAGAGAGTTTCAATTTCAGCAGTTTCGTATGTTTCATTGATTTTAGCGAAATAACAGAGAAAATCCATAAATTGTCAAATAATTTGGAAAAACTATGTTCAGTTACTTTTGAACTAATCAAAATCTAAGAATTCTCTTGATTATGAATTATTGTTTTATATTGTTATCATGCTACACCATATTGACAACTGCAATTTGCAAACTAACAGTGATAACTGTCCATTGTGAAAATTTATCACTTTGTTTGTTAGGTATCATTGTTAAGAGCTGGAAAGTTACAAAGTTGGATGGTACTAACCAAAACTAAGTTGACTGTAATTTTATATGTTTTATTGTGCAGAGGCATGAATATGTGGTTGTAATATGTATGTTGGAGACTGATGTTTTATTGAGTCTGAAAAGTAGGATTATGTTTTTATTGTCAATCATTTACTAATTGTAGACAATGCACTTTATATAATTTTTAACTTTAGAGTAACTATTATATACAATAGCAGCAATAACAACAATAAAGCCTTAATTCAAAACTGGTTAGGGTCGGCTACATGAATTCGAATAGCTCGGTTTTGAGTCATATTTTTTTGTAAGATGTAAAGATTTTAAGTCTTTCTTTATCATTCTCTTTCATATAATTTTTGGTATACCTTTACTTCTTGGAGTAGCCATTACATAATTCTTATTTTTTGTGGCTTTTGTTGTTACTTGAGTCCATTCACAAAAATGATACTGCCAGTTATGAGACAGATTTTCTCATAAAGTGGCAAATCTCTATTGTTCCTGTCTATATGTTCACACAAGACTAGATTAGGCATATGCAAATATATGTGAGCTCTGTGTTTTAATTAGCTGCACAACATTGTCTGACTTCTCTTTAGATTGTGATATTTGTAAAGGCTTCTTAATCAAATGTGCTGACTTTGTGACCAAGGATTGAAGTTTTCCATGCAGGTAGTGTGCCATCCTGGCAATGGCAAATATATTTTATGCTATGCTATGTTTTGCTAAGCTGTAAATGTATAAAGCAAGGTCTGCTATACTGACTCGTACCAATCATACCATACTGTACTAGTAAAGTTCTGGTATGGTATTGAGTTTTGATTTGGTATGAACCGAACCAGCTTGAACTAACCTATATTGCCCGATACCAAGTAGTTAAAAGCGAAAAAAAGGCATCCTATCTTGGTACAAGGTGTGTATCATACTGTATTGATTTGATAATGCATCAGTACGGGTCTTGGTACTAGTTTTGCGGACTTTAGTATGAACAAATATAGATTATGTTGAATTGGAAAATGGAAATATTTGTAGAATTTATATATTTTGTCACCACTTTGTGTGGAAAATCTATTGGTTCATATTTATCAGATACCCATGATTCTATTGGTAAAATAGCCTCCCTCTCCCGAAAAATATTTTTTAACCAATGCTAGAAAAAAAACATTTTGTTGCAAATAAACAAGATATTGGGGAATCATTCATACATAAAATCATAATTATTTGCATGGGCCTTTTCCACATAAAAGGGGAATCTTCTGTTAAAATAGAACTAGAGAATTGTAGGAATCAAAGTGCTTGATATACATTGGCTTTGCAGCTTCTCTAGTACCTCATGGAGCAAGGAATATGGCAGTCTCTTGCATAGTATGCAAAATGCCATTTCATGCTGCACCAATTAGCACACAAGATAAAACCATGGTTGCCACTCTCTTTCTCTCTCTCATATTATGAATTTGGGACTAAGAGAGCTGTGAAACGAGTGCATCTTACAATATGGGAGTCTGTTTGTTTTTACTAGAAAGACTAGGGACAGATTTAGAAGAGAAAAGATGAGCCATGTCTCTCTGCTAAGCATGAAGTTGGGGAACTAAAGAGTTGTTTGGATTTAAAATATATTAGGAGAGCTTATTGCTTGGCATTATTAATGTGGAAATGCCTCTTCAAAACAAATGTCATTCTTTTGATATCACAGTCCTCTTTGATTAAATTTTCAGATTATTCATTGTTTAAAAATATAATTTATGTGGCAATTTGTGCTAGTTGGCATGTAACATGCTAGGTCAAATGTTAGATTGTTTATGGGGGGTTCCAAGCCATATCAACCCATTTTAGTTGGCTCAATGCAGAGCCAAAAGTCTATTTTTTAAAAAAAGAATACTGTTTTTGAAAGTTTTGGCATGTTACAGTAGGGGTGGCAAAAATGAATCCGATCTGCTATAAAGGGGTTTGGATTTGGTTTAAACAGGTTTTGATTGTAAACAGGTTGACTCATTTAGAGGTGTATATTAAGTAGGTTGGGTTGGGTTTAATATTCTTAACCTATTGAACCTGTTTAAGTAATTAGTTGGGTCAGATCGGCTTGGGTTGACTCATTTATCCAACTTATTTATATTACTGGTTAACAGGTTAAACAGGTTAAACGTATTAAGCAGGTTAAACAGGTTGACATTTGACCTTTTTATTATTGGTTAATAGGTTAAACAGGATAAGCGGGTCGGGTTGGGTTGGGTTACCTATTTTTAAACAAATCAGGTTCAGATTTGAAATTCTAACCTATTTAATAAATGGGTCAGGTTCAGGTTAGTGGTTTTTATAACCAACCCGCATTAGACCCGACCTGATTACCACCTCTACCTTATAACACATTTCATACTGCTTACTATTTGTCGTACGTTGTGCCAGCAGCACTTAAATCCTTGGTTTATAGATCAACACTGTTAATTTTGCATGTTTGATTTGTGGATGTCTGCCAGATCTTCATAGAAGAAGGAAAGTTTTGCAAATTCCAAAATATATAGACACTTAGTCTAGGTGGAAGTACACATCAACATTATTTAATTAGCACAAGTGTAGATATTACAGACTATCTATCATCTTTTCTTACATTGCAATGCATGCCCAAGATGTATAGGCCGAGTTTAGGTTCCAAACTATATTGTTTTTGCTCTCTCTCAGCTACTATTCTTTGTTCATTTAGGCCTTTATGGTTTTACATTTTTAATAGGTTTGTTGTTGTATCTCAGTTATGTAGATAGGATTGCAAATGCAAAATGGGAGGTGAAAGAGCTTGGCTTAGAGCACAATGGGTAAGTCTTATGTCTATGTACATAATTCCACTGAACTTCAGAAGTCTTCCTTTTTTAGTGAATTTTGATCTACATCGGTGATACTGAACCTTTTAAAAGGGTTTATGAATTCTTGTGGGTTTAGTCTTTTAACTTTGGCTATTATTGTTCTATTTTTTACTTTGAATTGTCTTTTCTGCATAAACATCACATCAACATCTTCTAGAACTTTGGCATCTTGACACAAAAGATTAAAAGCCTAGACATGCATGCTGCCATCTTTCAACTTTTCAAGAGGAACATTACTACTGAAAACTTTTAAACTTTAATCCCAGTGTGTTGGTTATTTATGTTCATGCAATATGAAAAACGTGTACTAAATTTTATATTGCATGCATGTATCATGGGAAAGCATAGAGCATCAAGATTGATTATCTCTACTTATAATCTACTACTTGTTTGCTGCCTTGCAATCTAACAAACTTCTCATAGGATTTTTCAACCAAAGATCCTTATTATGTTTTAGATACTAATTCTGCAAAGCTTAGTCTTTGACCCATGGTGAATTTGGGGGTATTTTAATGATAACTAGACATGCAAATGCATGTCACTTCTACAGATTTCAGATGTAAGGTAATTTAACCAACTTTTAAATATTAAACTGATTCAAAATGGTTAGCTACTAATTTTGGAAAAAAATGATTTTGTGAAGGGTCTTTTTTTTTGAACAAATTGGCAAGCCACCTTACACTTCATGATAAATGGAATGAGGCAAGACAAGCATACAAAAAGCAAAACAAGAGGCATCAAGAAAGCGGAGCCAAAAAAAAAAAAAGAATTAAGTAAAGGAAGAATGGAATAGGCACAGGCCATATCTAGCCTAAACACCAAAGCTCCACCTGAAAAAATTGGCCCATATATTGAATGAACCCACCTAACACATAGGTATGCATGGCCCATCCAAATACCGGTGAAATTCCAATATAATTGCCCAACAATGGTCAAGTTTGAATTTCAAATATCAAAATTTGAAATTTGAAAACATATTTGAAATTTGAAAACCTTTTTCTTTCATTTGTGTGCTTTAGCATCAACCGTTTCATTGCATTCACCATTCCACTCCTCTCCTTCTGGTACATTTTGCTGACAACCCTTGTATCATGATCCTTTGCTTTGTTTCTGCCCTCACTGCTGCTTTCCTGATGCTGCCACTCATTGGCCACCATTATCATCCACTCCTACCACTTTGTCTCCATCGACATGTATGCCAAGAAATTTTGATTTGTCCTTACTGTCATCCTCTGCAAGCTCATCGTTTTCACTATCCCCATCAAGTGGGTTTGCATCTCCCACAGCTATTCCATCTGGATGGTCATCCATCTTCTTAGATGCTGCTGATGGACATTGAGTAATGTTAGCTGCCAAAGAAAAATGGGAGATGCTGTGTTTCGCTGAGGGGGGTTTTCTTTGGATGGGGAGCCTAGATTGAGATCCTAGAGCTTCTTTCACTAGAAGCAGTTAAAGAAACTCCCATGGGCTGATTGAATGAAGGGTCATGTGTTGCCAAATTGACAATAAAATTAAGGAGTTTCCAGGATCAGAATTTGGATGTTATGGAGAGAGATTAGGATTGCGGAAGTCCTAGTGATAATGGGCATGTGATTAGAAAAGAGCATGCCCCATATTAAGAGTAAGAAGATCATTAATGAAAAAAAAAAAAAAATCTGATTAGGGGTATTGTGAGAATTGAATTAGGAACTATTTCCACTTTATATTGTTAGGTGATGCCAAAGGGTTGTATTTATATATTCATGTTATTCTATTCTATTCATGCATTGCATTCGTATACCATAGAAAGTGGTCTACATCATCTGATTATAGATACCGGTTTATTTGAATGTATTATTTGTGCATCTTCAACTGTTGCAATATTGTTTCAACATTATTATTTTGTGTCTCACATTCAAAAGTTTCATAATTAATATTTTGTTATTTAAAAATCCTTGGTAACCCAATATTTGATCCATTCAGTTGGTCTCAATGTTGTTCATATCCACTACAGAGATGCCTAGTCTAGCAGGCTACAGAGATTATCTTGCCTCAACTTTATAATTCAGTTTTACAGAGACACATTTTGCATCACTACCACTGAGAGACAACTGAAGTTATTAAATGCATTTACTAGTGGCACTACTAAAGTTTGTTGTTTAATAACACCTTTGATGTTCTGTTATTATAGCTTTTGGTTATTGTGATTATCTTGAGATTCTATAATGATGTGCATGATTTTTTTTGTGCTAATAGATATGTTGACTTGTTATTGGGAGAATTTAAACATTATAAAACAAGGCTTGCACATGGTGGAATCTCTAAGGAGGTAATAATATTTCCCTTTCCAAGTTTCAAATCTCATACTATGTTGGTCAGTGACAATCAACTTGTCTCTTCATAGAAATTGTTTACTACATGCTAATTTCATCCTCACCATGTCTCTTGACTAGCAAGCATAGACCATACACCACATTCAATGACTCATTGGCTCCTATGATTATTCATTCATCAATGAGACACTAAAATTAGTAATCTTTTTACAAATCTTGTGAAACAACAAATAAAACTACTCCCAAAAAAACTGGGGAAAGGCAAAGAGGACATGATATAGCAGTCCTGGGCAAAAGACAGAGCAATGGAGGTCTGTTTACTTTGTTTTTATTTTGAATCTCATGCACATGCTTTTAGTAGGCATTCTATTTAATTGCATGTTTACTTGCTCTTCAATCATATGTTTGGACTGATTCTAGACATATTTGTTAACTGAATATTAATGGTTGGGCCATCCTAGTCTGATAAATTGGGTAGAAAAGTAGACCATTGTAAGTTGTTTCCCCTGATGGGAAGGATCTTAATGTTTTTTAATGATATTCAGTGTTGTTATGGCCAGTTATGTTCATTATATGAACTTGACCGTATGAGGGCTTTTGATCACTAGCATAAGGTACATTGGTAATTTGGAACAAGATTTTGTAGGTCAATGAGTAATAAATCAAGTTTGCAGAATCTTGATAACTTGTTTTAGTTGTTATGGATTATGATGAAGCTCAAAAGAAATAGTTGTCCAATTATCTTTTAATTCATGTCCAAGTATCTGTTACATCGCAGATAGTTGACACATTCTCAACTTTAGTGATTTGTTTCCAATTGCTTAGGTAAATTTGATAAATTGGCTTGGGGAGTTGTAATCTGCTTAAAAGTCTTAATAGGTAAAAGGATGAAATTTTAAATATTTTTTTAAAGTCTTAAAATAAGTATGGCTGTTCTTTTTTGGGCAGAGAATTTGCTTAAATATTCTAACTTGGGTTCTCTTTGAGCATTAGATGCCTCTTTCATGTTTTTGCGAGAAAGATCTTTTAGAGTAAAATATAAATATTAACTGGGTAAATATCCTTTACCCAACTATAAACTAGTTGACACCATGACTTCTTTATTTTCTCTATGGATATTGAAATCCCATGGGATTATATTAGATAGAGAGGTTCAAATCTGTTGTTATGTTCTTTACGAGTAATTGCTCATAAAAGCTGACTTTCCAGTAATCAGATTCTTTTATAATATGAGCATTTAAATTTCATCCAATGATGCCAGGTTCAGGACCTCCTCCTAGAATACGGACTTGAAAATGTTGCAGAAGTACTTATTGAAGGTCTATCACGAGTAAAGAGATGCACTGATGAAGGACGGGTGTTAATGTCATTAGACCTTCAGGTTTTACAATTTTTCCATACATATAGGTGAAGTTAAAGAGAAATTTACAATTATTAATGTTTTTCTTTTCCCTGCAACCCCCAGGTCTTGATTAACGGACTACAACACTTTGTTTCCATAAATGTGAAGCCAAAGCTGCAAGTTGTTGAAGCATTTATCAAGGTAATCCTGGTGTTCATTCTAGAGTGTAGTACTTTAGTCTGAATTAGCATCCCATCAATGTACTTATGTTTCACAAGTGTTTGTATATCTTTTAGGGGATTCATTTTGAAAATAGGACCATGAATCTTCATTTTGGGTGTGAAATTTTATAAGTATGAAAATTGGTTTATGTAATGTCTGCACAATTCATTCTTGTTAGGTTCTCATAACTTATGTAAATACCTATGCTTTGAACTTAGGATAGGACTGGAGATGTGCTGCGCTAGTTCTGCAGGGGGTTTTGAATTCCATTGCACTTCCTATTCTACCTGATGTTGAAGTGATGAATATTCTAGATGTCAAACTCCTTAGAATCATTGGCAACGGCTTCTCTGTGATTCAGATTAGTTCGAAACCTGTTAGGCAGCGTTAGCCATTAGATACTAGAGGCTAGCCTTATGACTTAGAATCGGATATGTTACTGCAGCAATATATTGCGGGAAAAAGAATCTGCCATTTGTTGACTCTTGAAGGGAAAGAAATGCCATTGTTCGCTGAGTGAATGATACTGACTCGTGGACCATGTGGATCAATAATTGAATATATTATTTTGTGGCCTAGCTAAAAATGAGACCTATATTTGATGTACTTAGTTCTTAATTGGAGGTTAATATGACATGTTGAAAATTTTAAAAAAGAAAATTTAAAGGTAAGTGATATATAAAATGGATCTAAGATCAGCTACGTTTGCTCTTGGCAGAACATGGACCTACAATGATGACTACCTTATTGTATTGAGTTGTTGGAGACACCCTAGAGAAAAGTGACTCTTTTTCAAATCTTAATTTGTATTTGGCTCAAAATATTGATGTTATAGCTATCTCATCGAATTCATTAGTTAGATGACTAGTCTTATAAGCAGCCTGTGTCAAAGGGAACCTCTCTACATGGATAAGTTTAATAGTAGCAAATTTTAGACTTGCTTATTCATGTGTTGAACTAAGTGCAAATTCATTCATGTTGCCCTTCAGAGTGGCAACAAGTTAACTTATGAAATCCTTGGCTAATTTGTTTACATGGATCCAGATATGCTCTTTTTGAATGCTCAAGACTAGATGTTGATGATTCTAGCATTTTGGTAGCTTTAGACACCATAGAGAGGGAGAGCCAAGAGAATTGCTGAGCAGGGTTGGAACCAAGGGCTTTTTTTGGGTGTTGAAACAAGAAAGACCTTTAAATCAGCAAGCAGCATTTTAACAAAATTGACCATACCATGGGTACATACTGTGTCATACCACCCTGTGTTTCCAAACCATGAGCGGATATGAAGGTGTAACATGGTTTGTATTGTACCAATACATGATCAGTGCATGCTCACACGGTAGTATTTTAGTACCTTTATTGTCAACCATTTACAACTATATACAGGGCCTTTAGTATGTCTAGTTTTTACGATTTACTACTTTTTAAAACCTAATTATGGTCAAGTTGATGGAGTTTGAAGACTATGGATCTTCATCAAGTTTGAAATCCTAGATGAGCCCTCGCTAAATTGAATATCTTGTAAGTTGTCATTGCTGTAGAAAAATGAGGTATGGATGGATGGAGACATAAGAAATAATGATGGAAATCTGGAATGCATATGAGTGCAAATAATTCCTTCTTTTCCAGTGCGGCAATCTATTGAAGTGGCCATCATAGTAGTGGATCATTTGGAGAAGAAGATCAGAGCATGAAAAACATGATTGTTGTCTAGGCTTTATGTTTGCTACTTGTAAACCTAATCATGGCTGAGTTGATGAAGTTTGAAGACTACGTATCTTCATGATGTTTGAAATCCTAGGTGAGCCCTAACCAAATTGAATTTCCTGTAAGTTGTCATTGCTGTAGAAAAAGGAGGTATGGATGGAATCATTAAAATAATGGAAATTTGAAATGCATGTGAATGCAAATAATTCCTTTTTTCTGGTGTATTAATCTATTGATGCGGCCATCATGGTAGCGGATTATTTGGAGAAGAAATATCAAAGCAAGAAAAGCATGATTGATGAATGAGACAGGATTCTGCACCATGTTCACTAAACTGGGCTTAACTATCAGACCCCTCATGAGAATTGCATAAGCTGAACATTCCTGCTAATGGGTGAGTCCATTGGCCCCACATTTTGCACTCAAATTCCCTTGTTTCTGGGAGAAATGAGAACCCAGAAATGGAAATTTTTGATTTCAGGAAATTTCTTTTCTTAATTTCATTAGTTAAATAAATTCGAATTGTCTTAGGATTTCAGAGGTATGCTTGACATTGATTGTGATTTCTATTCATAGGAGCTTTGGTGAGATTCAGAAATTTTCTATGTTTGGTAAATTGGTAAGGGCTTGCAATTTATATGGCCTCGGCTTAGCTTGATGGACTTCAAATTTAATTTTGTAAAATTTTTAGTGGAATAGTTTGTTCCACCTTATCTTTTTTTGTCCTTGTATTTCTCTCTCTTCAACATGCAGTCTCTTTAGGGCTACGCCTGTTGGTGTTAGAACCCTATTGCTCTGTGCTAGTTTGCTTTTTGGAAAATGATGGTCATTGGAGGAGCTAGAACAAAAATTAGCAAGCTAAGACAGCTGTTTGTAGACAGCCACAATGACTAGAGCATGATCTCCAAGTCACTGGTATCAAGGAATTGAAAGGTAGATCGAGTTCTTGGCTGACTGCCTTGCTTAGGTTGAGACTCAAGATCATGATGGTTATGATAATTGTGGTTTTGAGTATTCAAGCTTTGTGAACTCGTTCCATGGATTGCAAGATTTGATTGAATTGCTGGTGGGACACCAATATCAAAGTGGACCTGCTTGAGTCTACTGGTGGCCTATGAGCAAAGGACTTCTCAACTAGTTGGACATGGTCGAAGCGCATAGACTCTGATCTATGCATTGTACTGGCTGAACCAGGTTTCATACTGGCCAATACTGTGGACTATCGACCTGATCCAGTCAGGGATGCCCCATTTTCTAGGAGTTCAAGGACCTGGGAGAATGTGAGAGGGGGGAGTGCGTCTTTGTGTCATTTTTTGATTGGAACAATAATGTACTGGTGCGACCACCTTGTTTCAACAGGATTTAGAGCCATGATTGATATGTTGATGATTCTGTTTATGCACTACGGCCATTCGATGAATATTATTGGAACTTCATAGAATACCTGATGGGACCAATGAGTTTTAAACCTGGGAGCAGACTACATTAAAACAAGGGTAGTTTACCGCACATGAGACTGGAAGGCAGCATGTTGTCATGACAAGATGTAATTGAGGCAAGAATCAACGAATTTAGCTCCTCGCTGTGCTGTCTTAACATTGCATTTTGGATGCTGGCAGAATCGAGCTATGTAAACATGTACATTAAAGGCTTTATGTTCCATCCCTCCGACTTGAAATTTTCAGGTCTTGGAAATTAACTAAATATCTGTTGTATTTATGTCACATGGGCATCTTCTTCGAGGCGTCCTGAATTGTTCTTTGCAGTCTTCAGGAATATCAGATGGAACAGTTGATATAGATTGGCCAAGGAGAACAAGTTTCATGTTCCTTAAAGCTGAGTGTGAATGTAGTGACAATTTTTGCCCGGAGAAGAGTCATGCATCCTTCCTCTCTCAATTTTGCCTCTGTTTATATTTGTTAGGCACTTAATCTAAGACAAATGGACAAGCTCCTGATAGCATATGGTATTGATAGAACCTTTTTTATCTTGCAGATTGTTTTCCCATTCTTCAATTAGGCCTTGCATATGCTCTCCTCTTACATCTAAAATTCAATATTTTGTATATATTGCTGTACATTATTTCATTGTCAATGATACTTGACCATTCATTAGCTATTGTTGTTTTCTCACAAAAACAGGCCTACTATCTTCCAGAGACTGAATACGTGCACTGGGCACGATCTCATCCAGTAAGAATGTTGTCTCTTTGCAATTATTTAGTCGTGCATTGTATGGATTGTAGCATTCTTGTAGCTTGACAGCATGTTGCTTTTTATCTGCAGGAATACGGAAAGAGCCAAATTGTAGGGTTAATTAACCTTGTTGCTACTATGAAAGGTTGGAAAAGGAAGACAAGATTGGAAGTTCTTGAAAGAATCGAAACTGGCGTTTAGAATTGTACAATTTTCTGCAGCATGTAAAGTTTATTTTGTGATTTATTCTTTCCCTCTTATTTCTTCTGTAGATGTGAAATAGGTATCTCCTAGTCCCATTGTTAGGTGTATAAATTTTTTTTTTTTCCGAACTATAATTTTGTATCATAGTCTTCCTAAAAGAGATATCAGGTGTATCCAAACTTTGGGCTATCAGTCAATAATATAGATTACTCTTGTTCACATTAGCCTGCTAAATTGCTTGTGCAAAGAACTAGCGCTTATATGTCATTTCACAGTGATGAGAATGGACATGATACTATGAATTACGAGAAAGACCTATATGTTCAGTAATGATTTCACAATGACGGTGGACGTTGCTCTTTTTCCATTTGGTGCGTTTATTTAGGAGCAGCTCCTTTTCTGAGGTTGGGTCACAGGTAATGTCATTTATTGCTAAATTGGTCCTCAGTTCGTTCAGTGTGATGACTGATGAATGGAGCAATGGAGTTGCATTTCTCCGATTACCAATCTGAAGTCTCACAATCTGTTGGCCTGTTAGTCTCTATCAAAGCGGGCCACAGGACATGGAAGCTAGTACTGTTTATGGATGATCCGTATGCAGATTCAAGTAGAAAATGGTCGTTCTGCATATAACCCAGGCAAATAAATGGCATCTTGGCGTCGCAACGGGTCCTGCAGTAGATGTAAGATAATGAATGATGTGAAGCCAATTGAGAATGGCAACGTGACAAAAGTCTTTCTCTTATTCTGTGCGACATATATGTTGGAGATATTCAGATGAATGAAACGTTTGTAATACCAAGAGACCGGATTTCAGATGTCATCTTCACCAGCTTTTGGGAACTTGAGCCTCTTTCCTCGCCTGCATGCACATGCATAACTTATCTGAATTTCTAACAATACAACTCATCGTTCTCCGTTTATTCTCGAGGAGACAGCAGGAGGTTATGATTGTGCTTTATTATTGATTATAATAATATGAACACCATTTTTCCATTTCTTATTCATAATGCATCCCTCATGTATATCTAATGACTCGTTCTTCACATCAAAGGTCTAATGTTTAGCCTGCACGATGCATGCAAGGGGAAGCATGGGCATCGGTGGACATCTTTTGTTATTAATATAACATAGATAGGTATTCATTCTTGGCTGGTGCATTTGTCTCGCTCCTTTAGGGAGCAAGAAAGACCTGAACCAGCTTTGCGTCATAACATCTGAGGTGGAGGAGACTCGGAGCTACTATTCTGTATGGGTCATGATAGTTTGTTTGATAGCCAAAGTGGACGTGGTGCATCACTGCTACCAGGTAGATTTAGAGAAGAGCTTGGACTATGCATCTGAGGTCCTGAAGGCTGACAGCTCCATCTCCATCTCCATCTCCATCTCCATCCAAAGAAGCAATGATATCCATGCAGTCCTCCATGCTCGCACCTCCCATGGAGCGCAGCACGTCGTACAGCTCCTCCCTGGTCACCACTTCATCATCGTTCACCGCCTCCGGGCCCAGTGCCGGAACCGCAGCCTGGAGGAGATCGCCGAGGTCCCCAAGAACCAGCTCCCTTGTATTCATCTCTAGGAACTCATCCATGCTCAACTGCCCGTCTTGGTCCGTGTTCCCTCGTATCATCATCTCCTTCACCTCTTGCTCGCTCATGTTATATCCGAGGGAACCCATAATTCCTCGGAGCTCATCGCAGGTTATCAGCCCGTCGCTGTTGGAATCGAAGGCCTTGAACGCCTCCATCATGCTGTTGACGTAGCTCAAGACCTCGATGTCGGTGGACGGAGGCCGTGGCCCTTGTGAAGGCTGGGAGGCTGCCATGGATCGATGGAGCTGGTGAATACTATCCGGAGGCTGGCTGGCTAGCTAACTCATGGAGTTGGGTCCTTTCTTATATGGTGGTTTTGGAATATTTGCTTGGTGACTGGGTGTCGACATAAAGAGAAAAGAGTGCAGCATCTAATTCGTCTATATCTTTTATGCATGGAATGAATATTCCTACGTGATAGATAGAAAAGACAGGCATGCAGTTGATCCTCTACAGATAAACTGCAAGATGTTTCTTAAATCTTTTTTTTTTTTTTTTTTTTCCTTCGGTCGTACCCTGCAGAGATTCCTATAGCTTTGTGGGTATGCAGTAGATTTGATAAAATCCAATGATAATAATAATAATAATAATAATAATCTAGTTAAGGTTTTCTTTCCTCTTAAAACCAACACTCTCAGTATATTAGATGCTGGCCCGAGTTATGCTGCTAATAAAAACCGGCAGGAGATGTGGAGATTGCAGACATCGTCTGGATGAAGTTTGTTTGGCGTTTAAGCACAAAGATATTAGCGAATGGAATAAGGTCTATAACTGCGCGTTCAATAAAAGTCTGCACCATATTCTGTGGGGCATCCCATCGGCCTTCTGCCTTTCGATCTGATCAGGATGCCCGCAAGACTGGCGTTCGTGCTTTAGTTCTTGGTAGGCTTTTGTGAAAAAGATTGACTGATGCAGAAGTAATGATAGACCATATCCTTATATTGAAAAGATAAGTGCTTTTATTCTTAATGGTCTAAATATCAATACATTTGGTATGTTATGTCTTAATAATTAAAATTTTTTTCATATCTATAATCATGTCCGATATTTCTTAGAAATCAAAGATCACTAGCTATGTCATATCAAAATCATTCCTAATATATTTTATAACTACCACGATAATTTAATATTATTTAATATTATTATATTTAAATTATAATGTAATATAATATTAATATTATAATATAATTATTGATGGCATTAAAATCTGGATGAAGATTCTGAATATTAACACAAATGATGAGATGAATGATGAGGTAATATCTGAGACAATGATTGATTCAGTTAGAAAAGATCCTTCTATCTATATTGCTCTTTCGAGCATAGAGAATAAATGCGAGGAATGCTGAAGACTGTTCTAATAAAATCTTTCAATATTCAAGTTAATCTTAAAAAAAAAAAAGATAGAACATGAGGGTGATCCAGCCAGTTTGACCATCCCAATAAAGGATGAGTTAAGGCACCAACCTTAGTTGACCAGTCAGCCAAATTTTTTTTTAAAAAAATAAGACCTAATTTTTTCATTGTCAACAGCCATTGCTAGCCCGTTTGGCACTAACAGAAGTGAGAAAAAGGGAAGGAAGAGAAAGGGAGAGGCCTACTTGGCCCCACAACTTCCTTGGCATCAGCATGCACTAACCACCCCCCCTCTCTTCGCCGTCGGCTCCTGATCTTGACTGGTGACGGCCTGCTAAGTTCTAGAAAAGGAGGCTCCAGAGGTTAAGACAGAGGAGCCTCATTAGAGTTGAAAATGAGGACTCCGAGATTTCTTTGGACTCGAGTCCTCGTTCCACTCAACTGATTCAACTCGATAAACTTGGCACTAAATTGACTCAGAGTTAACTCAGGCCGACTTGTTTTTTTCTTTTTTTTCTTTTTTTTTTTTTTAACTGGCATGCTGGCCAAGTGGCTCAGGCCCCATCATGCTCATGGGCCAACCCAAATGGGTTTGGGCCTTCAACCATAATGGTAGGGTTCTTTGTTTTATTTCCAAATCCCTAAACCAGCATGCTCCACCTTCCAATTTGAATTAAGGACAACTTGGGAGGGCTTAGGCATGGCCATTAAGTCGTCCACCACATCATTCTTAAGAGTGATTCTACTATTATTATTGCCTGATTTAGGGCTCCCATTTCACAACTTATAAAGTATTATCTCTGCTACTTGGTATTTATAGTCCGGCAAGTTTGCTATGGTTATTATGATATATTTGAATTTAATTTGATTTTACTACTTGTGATCTTTGATGTTTTACTTTGTTTTTCGATCATACTAGTTATATTCAATGCACATTAAAATTAAACTAATATAAAGATATGCAGCGTCTTTGAGGATGTGGGTAAGAGATTGATAGGATTTTTTTTTTTTAATAGAGAAATAGAGATAAAGAAATTAATAAAGGCTATCTTCAATCATATTTTGACGTAGATATTAGTCAAGACAGGGACTAAGAGTGTTTTAGTTATAAAATTCATCTAATGGTATATTTCTCTCTCATTTTATATAATATTTTACATAGATAATTGATGAGTGCAAACTTAAATGGATTACTAAGTTTTATGGGTTTACGTAGGCAAATTTGTACGTTTACGTAACGTACAAAAATTGGTATCATAAATGATTTCAGTATAGGCTTAAAGCTTGTGATTCCATTTCTTATTTTTGATATCCAAGCCCCTTTGGTTGAGTCTAAAGCTTTAATTCACCATGGCACCATCTCCGTTTCATATTGTAAAGCATAATTCTTTTGTTATTTTATATATTGATCATGATATATTGTAATATTGGTAACCGGTTCAACGGTGAACCGGGTACCTGAACCTTAAACCAACCCATGCTTCTCTGAACCATCTTTTTCTTCCTTGAGTTTTGGTTCAGTGAAGCTTCTCGAATGGCTTCCGAAACCACCCACGTTCTGATTACCGGACTAACGGCCTCGTCGTCCTGCTCAATGGCCACGCAGCCACCATAACAACCCAGTCCGAGCTCTATAAATAGAACTCCAAAGCCTCACCGAATCTAAACTTTTTCCTCCATTCTCCTCCCATCCCTTTCTTCTCCCCTTCTCTTCTGCTTCTTATCCTTCCATTCTCCTGTAGTTTGGTCTTAGCGGTGCCTTGCCGAGCTCCATGGATGCCGGAGAAGAGATCCGTTGAGTTCTTAATCTTTACTCTGTTTCGGTGGCCGAATATGGTGACGATCGGTCAGATCGAAGCCATCTGACCGCAAATGGCGTAGAGCATCGTTGCCGAGCTCTACTCCTCTTCTCCGGTGAATCAAGGTCAGATTTAATCGCGACCATTTCCTCTGTTCTTCTCTAATGTTGGTTAATTCGGCTATTAGATCACTCAATCAAAGTAATTGGAGGCTGAGGAAGGAACCCTGGAGGTGCTGCGTCGTTCGCCACCGCCGACCATCAGGGAAGTGCCGAGATCCTCTGTTTGCCTGGTAGTCATGGTTCTAGGTTTAAATCAGTTAAATTAGATCCTAATCGGAGCCTTAGCCGGCGGTAGGGACTTGTCGGAGGATGAGAAACTTGGGTGGAATCCTTTTGTCCCTTGGTCGTTATGGCTGTCGCTGCCGGTTGGCGATGTGCTGTAGCGGATCAGGCGGCTGGACTTCACCGGCCATGGAGATCTTGGATGGCAATCACCAGACTGCTGCATGTTCGGCCACGATAGTCATTTCCGGAAAGGAAGTCGGCGCCAGTTGGACCAATGATCAAGCATCACCAGGAGCTAGGCCATGGCGGTATTGGGAAGAAGAAGAAGACACCCAGTCTTCTTAAATCAAATGGTGAACCGGCTGAGGGATTGATCCAGGACCAAGCGGGTTCCAACCAAATTAAACCCAGTGCTCATCAGCCCATTTAAATTGGATTGAACCCGAGTTAAGTCTGATTTAATTAGGTTAAACCTGTGGATCTAAAATCATCTGGACCAAAGACCCTGAATCAAATGAATCAGATCCAATTCAATCCAGTCTAGAATCTAATTTGATTAAATCTGTTTGATTTAAACATAAATTCATTTAAACCAGATCTAATTAGGGCTAAGACTGAACCAATCTGATCGAATCTGTTTCACTGCAGTTCAGGTGATCCAATCCTGAATCCAATTGATCTAAACAAGTTAGCCTGAACCACATAAGCTCAATAACTGTAGAACCAGATTTAATTCAATCTTGACTGAATTGAGCCTAGTTCATGAACCAGAACTTGAACCCAATGTAATTTGTGTGAATCAGAATTCAAATTAAGTACAATTTGGTGAGCCGGACCCTAATTGACCCAAATTGATGAACCAAAGTGTTGAGAGTTAAAGATTAATTGATGTGGGTTTGAGCCAATTTATGATGGGTTTGATCTAATTAACCCTAATTAATTAGATTAAACCCTAATTAAAGGGAACAAGTAATCTAATTAATTTGCAATTGGTTTAATTAAGCTAATATAAATTCAAGTAGAGCTCATTAGAAGGATTTATACTTAGATTAGAGGGTTATTAATTTAATTAAGCATTGATTAACTTCAATCAAGTTCACTTAAGCTTAAAAGTATAATTAGGTGGGCTAGAAGGGATATAATGGTCTATGTAACTTTTGGTAATTTAGATAACTAATGAAATCGAGGATTTATTTGATTGTATGATGATGATTATAGGATATCATATTGTTGATTGAGTTGGATTTGACGATTGGATTAGTGAGTAAGTTAGGAATCTCATATTTATTCTTACGTGATATGTTAATTTCTCGCATACATTTTTAAAAGTATGCATCATGGATTATGCATTGATTTATCAGCATATTTTGACCATGCACATGTATATGATATACGTTTTGTGATGATATTGAGATTTGGGTTGATGGATGATTATGGTATACCACATATTGTGTTACTATGGTTTTTATGATGTGGATGAAATATTTATGTATAACTTTGGTATACCTTACATTGTGTTATTGTGGCTTTATGATGCTTGCTATAATGGCTTTATGATACGAATGGATACTTGCTATAGAAAGATATGATGAGATGGTATATGATGTTTAGCATGTAACTAGTCACTATTATGTTATAGAGGTGGCATCGGGAGCAAGGCATATGATTAGTTTTAGCTTAATGTAAAATCAAATTGACTAACATGGTTTATAACACCTTGTGCGGATAGTTATTGATACGTGGTACTAGATCGAGCAGACCTCGATCAAGTCTAACTTAAACACGCGGCATCAAAGGCAGGACTTAGGGCTAGTTGAAGTTCGATATAGAACCGATTTAAATGAACTAGGTTTATGATACATGGTACTAGAATGAAAACTAATCTGGGCATGGAGATATGACCAGATTAAATTGTTAGACATGGAGTACTCGTAAGGCTTATTATGCCAATATGTATTTTTAGTGTGCCATTGTACTGGTAAGGCATAACTTGCTAATACATACATGCAGATGCTATTAGTATTACCAGTAAGGCTTGATTGACCGATGTTATTGCTATAATTTTGAGATTTTTGGTATCAAGTGACAGTCTAATATTGGAGTAAAATAAAAGAGGACAAAAGACTTGTATATGTAACCGTATAGATTTATCGCATGTGTTGGAGTATGATTCACTTTTATAGGCACACTATTTTTCCATTATATATATATATATATATATATATATATATATATATATTCATTCATTCATAATTATTGTATAACCATATCTGTATGTGTAAGTATTTTTATTAGGTTGTTAGCTTATAACCCACTTACCCTTCTTTAGTGGATGATGATCATGCAGAGCCCAGCTTGGGAGCAGAGAGGGATATAGAGTTCCATATGCTACCTAACAATATAGTATAGTTTGAGATGTTATAATCATGGATTTTGTTGAATTATGAACATATGTAGACTTTTGTTTGATAGCTGATGATGTCTTTATTTGTTGATGCCTTGGTACATTGTTCATGCATTTGATAGAGGATTTATTGGACTTACTCTGATTTGATGATTTAATTTCCATTGTTATGGTATATGTAGAAGCTTGGCATGCTCATAAAGTTATACTCTATGGGTATGCGGCTATGCCGTGATCATTCGAGCATTGATTCGAAAGCGTGATATATATTATATTAGTGGATATTACTCTACCTAGGACACTATACTGTATTTATATTAAATCAAATTTCAATACGTTGAGTCTACTCGCATATTGAGCATAGTGAAATACTATGCTAGATGATACTATATGAGATTTAATACTAAGATGATGAACGTTAATGTTAACACTATTTTAACATTATAAAAATAATAATTATAAATAAATTTTAAAGAATACTTAGTAAATTATAACATATAAATAACTATATATTCTAATGATCATTGTATGCATGATATAAGTATTTGAATAAGATTATTTTAGAAAATATGAAAAATTGGATGTTCGTTCCTTGGTTACCTCGCTTGTGATTCGATGTTCATTACTTGGCGGTCGCCAATCTCACCTCAAGCAAAGCATCCGTTCGCCATGTTCAATTTAAACAATTTGCCGGGAATTGGGATGCTCCGATTGGGTAACCATTATGATCTTTTGAGCGAAGAATAACTATGGCAGTCATTAAAATAAATACTATTAAATTATAAATATTTATTTTATAAGCTTAGTAACCTTTTATGAGCCTGTCCAAAGAAAAGTTTGGATAACCATAACAAATCTACAGTCTATGCAAAGCAATATAAAATCAGCTTTAACCATTGACGATAATATGCATGATTTAGAAGTCCTAATCCGTACTTGGAGTAATGCCTTCTGATACAATTTGACAGTTGTATATAATAATTAGTTTTTTTTTTTAAAAAAAAGTAATATTATATTTTATTTTTATCAGTTAAAGAAATAAAATTTAGCAATTTTATCTTCTAGGCGGTACAAATTGGCAGTTGCTTATAAGACCGGCGCTGTGCCAGTGGAGTTGCGTGAAGTAGACGAAGGTTCAACCAAACCGAAACCCACGCTACTCGTTGGAATTGGAAGGGATCCTCGCCAAGAAAGAAGGAAGACTATATATATAGGAGTCGTGATGACCTGTGATTGTTAAACAGCTAGGGTGTGAGAAGGTGGTCAAGCTTACCACAGGAGAGAAGCCCTTCTTCCAATTCCCACATGGACAACTTTGACGATTCAACTAAAGAGTCCGTGAACCTCAACTTTCTGTGCTCTTTCCTTCGTCTTTTAGGACTCTGACCTCTCAATTCATTCACAAAAGATGGTCTTCATTGCCGCCAAAGAAGAAAGAGGCTGCTGCCAGCGAAGAAACGAAGAATAACTTTGTAGGTGGGCGCGCTAAGTCTCTCGGAAGTAGGTTTGGGGAGGTTCTACATACCATCATTTTACTTAAAAACCAACACATCTCTTAATTCAAGAATAATGACAAAATATAATGCACGTATTATTCGTTAAGCGGCGAAACAGACTAATCGCACCGAAAGAATCGCACCAAAGTCTTGTTCCCTATATATACCTCTCCCTATCCTTCGGTTGCCCTATGCAAAGAAGGCAAGCCATGGGCTCTCTTAAGAACCAGATTTTCCCACAAGCGGAGGAAGAGGCTGCGGCCTGTGCTCATGCATTGCATCTGACTACCTCCTCGGGCATCGGCATGGCCCTGAAGGCTGTCATCGAGCTCGGCGTGCTGGAGATCATGGCAAGGGCCGGGCCGGGCGCCGAGCTCTCGGCGGCCGAGATCGCCGCCCACCTCCCCACCACCAACCCGCAGGCGGCCGCCACGCTCGACCGCCTGCTGACCTTCCTGACCAGCTACTCCGTGCTCACCTGCTCCTCCTCCTCCTCCTCCTCTGCTGGCGGCGATGGCGGCCGGGCTGAGAGGCGCTACGGGCTCGCACCGGTGGGCCGGTTCTTGACCAAGAACGAGGATGGGGTATCCGTGGCTGCTATGGTGCTCATGAACCAGGACAAGGTCCTCTTGGATAGCTGGTAAGCCCCCTCTCTACATTCGATTATTAGTTATATACCAGATGGAAGGGCAAGCACACAGTAGATTACGCCTAAGTTGAGTGTAAAGAAAACTTTGGTGATGCTTCCAAGGCGGATGGAGATTTCGCGATTTAAAATCTCGTTAAAATATAATTTGAGATGTTAGAATAAGTTGCTGTGCTGTCTTAAATATCATATCTAAACTATTCCATTATAATCCCGGTAGTTTAACAAACTCATTTTGAGATATCCATCATCTTGCGTGTTGGAATGGATGAGGTAGGGACACATTTTATTTCCTTGAAAAAGTTGGGACAGCACTCACTCATCGGATTTAGAATCCTGTGATTCTCATTCGGTAAAATGTTTGCCTGGGTGGGTGCTGGTGGCGGCTCCAGTTGATTACGAGCGTTTGTCTTGCATGCATAATTGCCACTGGTTACTATTCCTCCCCGTGGAAATATATATATATATATATATATATATATATGTTGGCATAGCTTTGTCGGATATTTTATACCAGATTTCATTTAGTCTGAAACATTTTAGAATAATTTGAGTATTGAAATAAGCCGTCCAATTATTTTGATGCGGCAAAACTGTCATTTAACTGTTATTATATATTTGATGTAGTAACATCATATTTAAAATACAACTTGAATATCAAAGAACAGTATTATATATATATATATATATATATATATATGATTCATCATTAGCAATATCTTGTACTATGATATAGTATAAAAATATAATAATATTTAATTATATTATAATTAAAATTTTTATATAATGTGAATAGTAATAATAAATAAATAAATAAATTTTAGGTTATAATTTGAAATATGTTTGATTTTGAATCCATGGCTTTGCTTTCACTCTTGGTTGCCTATTTTACATGAACAGAAAAATAAAAAAAAAAAGTCCACGTAAACCTTATTCATCATTAAGATTGTCAAATAAGTTAGGCAGCTCCGAGCTTGTTCCAAAAGAACCAAAGCTCAAGATTAATTTCAAGTACATATATGTTAAAAATTGACATGACTAATGTGATACATATTATACGCCATGGATTATTGGATCAGGATTTTTTAAAAGAATATATATTTTTTATTCTTAATTTGAATTGATTAAATGTTAGAATAAGTTTAAATCACGCTTGAAATCAATCTTGAATTAAGATTTAGTTTAAACTTCAGCTGAGCTCTTGTGAAGTTGGAATAAATTTCAGCTTGATTTAGGCTTATCAAAGTTTTTTTTTTTTTTTTTTCCTCTTCTTTTTGGCAAGACTAAACGCTTACCAGAAACCTAACAGAGAAGCATATTGAATTTCATATAATAAGAAACCTAAGGAGAGAGTTTTGGTTGGTTCGGTTGGTAAAGTCATTGGAAAATAGATGCTCCTGAGTCAAGGTAGGTCCTACTGCACCATAATAGTTTTAGCGTGTGAAATTCTGATGGACTTTAGCTTTTTTTTTTTTTTTTTTAAAAAAAAAAAAAGTTAAAGAAACTCAAGTCAACACCACGAATTAGAATTTTCTAAATGGAAGTAGCGCATGCGATTGGTTCACAAACGGTAGGTTCCTATGGCTTTCATGCTACTTAAATCCGCTATGAACTAGAAATTTAACATCTCCATTCCCTGTGTGGCGGACTTGTTAATTGAAAGTATATCTTTCACATGCTTTCAATTAGAGAAGCATACTGATCGAATTAGATTATTTTAAAATTATTTTTAAAATCAAAATAATTTGTATCGATTTTTTAAAATCGAAACCGAACTGATTACTCTACTAAATCAAATTGAACTAAATTAAAAAATTTGATTAGGTTTCGATTCGGCTTATTAATTTGTATGTACCTATTTTAAATAATTATAAGATCACTTTTTATAGCAAATTTTATGTATTTATAATAAAAAATATAATTTTCACATAGCATAATTATTTATGTATATCTATAATAACTTAATTTTAATTATAATATAAATAAAAATTCATATAATATACATACATAATTCGGTTTGGATTAGTTTATAACAACTTTTTAAAAATCTAAATCAATTTTTTTGATTTCAAAAATTTTTAATTAAAAAACAAATCGAGAGATAAAAAAAATTAATTCAAATTAAATCGAAATTATCGTTTAGATTAGTTTTGTGTTTCATCATTTTTCTCATGCGCCTCTGCTTCGAGTAATACTTGAAGGGGAACGCAAAGATCTCAGCTCTTCTTCTGTGGGCGGGTCCAAAATGAATACTTGATTCTTATTTTGTAGCACAGCTGTACCATAATTCAAGCTCGGAAGCATGATCACGTCGGTACAACGAAATGGAATTTTCCATCAATTCTCTTTGAAACGTGGAGTGATTCATATCATACAAAATTTTATTATAATGTTTACTGATACTCCATCTAGAGGATTAGCTAAGTCCTTTTCCTTCTAGATGACAAGGAACCTCAAAATGGGGGCCATATGGCGTGACCAAATCGACTACGCTGTTCCCCATTGCATGTTTGCACATCACCCCATTTGACAATCCCATTACCTTTGACCAACGCAGTTGAAGATTCTTCCTCATGTAATCCATCATTTAACTTATTTTTGTGTTTCAAACTTATGGTTAGCCTAATGTTTGGCTGATTTAGGAACTTGAAATAAGATGCTTGGTGCCAGATGTTAATTAAATTAAATTAAATTTACTGCAGTAGAAATCATTAGACATGTGTTTTTCTTATAGAGGCATTGGGCTGCTCTTATGGGTTGGTGAAAATCATTGGTCAAAAAGCAGCTCTAGAAGTTCAAATATCACTAGAGCACTGTAACTACCTACCACCCTGTTGGGTTCCAGCTTGGCCATGGAAAAGTGATCAAAGCACCAAGAACTCACTTTCTAAAAAGAAAATTTTGAAGGTTAGATTTTATTAGAAAGTAAAATTTTGCAGTAGGTGAGGTTTGGCATGCACATTATCTCCCTTACAAAGTACCCATTCACCGAATAAAATTTTTTTATTAATTATTTATAATATTCATATAATAAAGAGTATTATTAATATTATGATTGAATATAATAATATTAATCATTGCAATTTAATATTTAAATAATAAATAATTTTAGTAGTTGTTATTAGTTATATGGTTGGTATTATTATAGATTCCTATAAAATTAAAATTTACATTTCATTTGGAAGAATTGAATCCTATGATTTTTTCAAAATTTATTTGTAAATCCACGATTTGCTATGTTTAGTAATATAATAAATTATGAATTTAAAATTTAATCTATTAAATCATAAAATTACTTCTTTGTGTTTGCAAATGAATTTCAGAGAATGAAAGAAACAAAATTTATGAACAAAATATTGCCCTTATCAATTGTTAATAATTTTTGACCAAAATAATATTATTTACGATATTATTATTCTAATAAATTATTATTACATTAGTAATTATTATAATATGTAATTGATATATATATATATTATATTAATTAATTATAGTATATTTATAATATTATGGTTATATTATTAAATATTAAATAATATAATAACATATTTATTATAATGTAATAAAATATTATAATATATATTACAAAATATAAAAATATAGTATAATTATAAAACTATAATATACTATAATATATTATTATAAATATTAAATAGTATTATAACTAGCATAATGCGAAGTTTAGTGACTTTTACGGTAACCCACCCCTCTGGCGATCCCAAGAGAACCATGTGAAGGCTCTTTAAGCTAATAACTTGGTATAAATCATTACGTAACTTGGATCGTTTGTGGTCCACAGGCAACGCTTGAAGGATGCGGTCTTGGAAGGGGTGATTCCCTTCAAGAAGGCCCACGGAATGACCGCATTTGAGTACCATGGCACCGATCCAAGATTCAACAGTGTCTTCAACCAAGGCATGTCAAGCCACACCACCTTATTTTTGAAGAAAATGCTGGACACCTACAAGGGCTTTGAAGGCCTCAAAGATCTCGTGGATGTGGGTGGGGGTCTGGGAGCCACCCTCAAGACGATCCTATCCAAATATCCACACATCAAAGGAATCAACTTTGACCTGCCTCATGTGATCTCAGAAGCTCAACCCATTCCAGGTTCACTACTGATCCTTGTTATTAATCCTCGAAAATTTGGGATGTCAGAACTTTCAACTGAGTAGTTTGCCGATGATTTTGGTGCAGGAGTGGAGCATGTTGGGGGAGACATGTTTTCTAGCATTCCAAGTGCGGATGCCATCTTTATGAAGGTGAGTTCTTAATGAACTTGGAAGCAATTTAGAGCGCAAGAAAGAAGATTTTGTTAGACCCCCCCCATGCATGATAATATCTTGTTTGGGCTCAGCTCAGTTCCATAAACATAAAAGGAGTGTTTAGCTGCAAGCCTCATCCGTGCTGTGTTTGCTTATTTTTCCTTCATAATTATCTTCATAAGTGCAAGAAGGATGCTCAAATTAATGAAACTTGCAGTGGATTCTTCATGATTGGAGTGATGAGCATTGCTTGAAAATATTGAAGAACTGCTGGAAGGCTCTTCCAAGCAATGGGAAGGTGATCGTCGCAGAATGTCTTCTTCCAGAAGCCCCAGAAACCAATGCTGAAACGCAAAGTCTATACTATGGAGATCTTTGCATGCTGACTTACAATGTTGGTGGAAAAGAGAGAACCAAGAAAGAGTTCGAGTCTTTGGCAAAGGAAGCTGGGTTTTCTCGATTCAAAGCTGAATGCTGTGTTCTCAGCATGTGGATAATGGAATTCCTCAAATAGACGTGGGCAATTCCTGGCCACTGGTTATCTCCTCTGCTACAATTTTTCTACTTTCTTTCTTTATTGCAGTGAATAAAAGGGAGGTTATACAGCCACCCGGATGATAGCCAGTGACTCAAGTTTTTCTGGAGTTTCTGGTATGATTTATATAATGGAATATGGCCAAGTTACCTGGAAGCAGATTTGAAAGCTTCAGATTTGACAAAAGATTGGCTTCTGATGAACTACAAACAGCAATTTGGCTTCCTTAAAGACATAGACCACAACCATTGATCCAAATCACAAAGAAGTGAGATGAGGCTTACATAAGTTACCCATTTCCATTGTCAGTGGGCAACCTGGTTTTGACCAGAGCAACATCCACATAAGCCCTGATGGTGTTGAGTTGATTTTGAGAACTGACTCTTACCATGTATCAGCTTCCAATGTTGTTCCGAAGCCGGAGAACGTTTGCGAGAGAGAATAAAGAAGAAAGTGATCTCTCTCATAAGACCTTTGCATCTCATCCACTATCACAGAAGTGCGAGGTAATGTGAGCCTCCTTCTTCCTAGAAGTTCTCAAAGATGTGGGGAGAAGACAGCCTACTAACTACTTTTGTTATCAGTGGTAAAAACAATTTTGAGCGCCCTTTGAAATATAAGAAATCAAATAATTTATGGGCACCAGAGATGCGGACATGCCAAGTTGTCAGCGAGCCGTTAGGCTTTGGCAATTTTCGAGAGGATGAGTTGAGTTTTATGGCATGAGAGATTTCGAAATAATCTAGCAACATTGTGAAGGGATCACCAGAAGGTACTTGATCCGCCTTAAAAAAAAGCCTCGGCGCATGCTGGATTTACAAGGCCTCCCATGATCCGCCTTAAAAAAGTTAAAAGAGATCAGAATGGGTTGGATCCCAAAATTTTATGTTACTTTATCTTGAATTTAGAAGATTTAGAATATAGGTTGCTAAAAGGGCCTTCACGCTTGGGCTGATGAGGAGAAGCCAGAAGAATTTTTTGAGGTGTTCGTTCCAACATGTGTGTGTATTAAGGAATCATGAGGGAGAAGTGCCTCTCGCATGAACAAATTTTATTAAAATTACAGAATTTTGTAGAGAAATGAAAAAGAAATAGAAGAAAGAGAATAATAAAATCTTTTGTAGGGACTCCATCACTTTCTGTAGCAGAGGCTGCCCGGCAAAATGAAGGAGGTTGTAGTTTATGTAGGATTAATGTCTGAAAGAAAAAAATTTTAAAAAAAAATCCTCGAATTCTTTTCATTTCATAAAAATCTCATAGTGACATAATAAGTTAATGCTAGGTTTTCTTTGCTGCTATCAGCACTTTCTTCTCTTTACATCGCTCAGAGTTTTGGAGCACTGAAAGGCAGTCCTGTCAATCTCATGTTCATTTGAATATAGTTTTCCCCCAGCCTAAGGTCTTTGGGACATATCTTTATATTTTGGAAGCTTTGAGAACTTGTGAGATATTGGGCTTTTCTTACCTTTATGCTTTCTCTATCTTCAGTTCTTCGATAACCTCTAACTGTGAATAAGGACTTGGGCCAAACTATACAAATTTTTATATTATTTTTTCTCTTTATTTACTTTGCTATTGGTAGATGTAGGCTTTGTGCACATCATAATCGAATTCTCTGTTTTGATATAGATCTTGCAATTGCAACGGATATGCTAGGCTCAAGTAGATACAAAGCCACTATACAATTCTCTGTTAGCACATTTTTCACTTTATTATAGTCTCTTTGATTTTTTTTTTTTTTCTTTTTTAAAAAAATACCTTCAGTTACCCTTTATCAACATATAAAAAGTTTTTTAAGGACCCTTACAGCTATTGGTCTGATAATTTCATAATCAATTAATCTAATATATGATTAAAAAAATTCTTATGAATTCCTTTTTGCCACATGACAAGAGAGCTGTGTGCACATACCCTCCTTATTCTTCTTTAGATGTTAAGCACAGGTATTCTTCGTCTTTTCTCTTAATCCTTGCTCATTGCGTGAGTAGAATCACATACACTCTCTATGGTTTTAACTTAGATTTTTTTTTTTTTTTTTTTTTTTTTTTTTGAATACTTAAGTTACACCATCACTTAGAGACGAAAACATCTTGCCTTTGTGAGGAAACTGTAAGAAACGAAAGTCTGTGGTTCTAAGTAACTATGTAAGATTGTGGTTCTGAAGAACTATATCTTTTTTCCTCAACTATTTATTTATTATATTTTAATTTTCCAAATGTAAGGGTCTTGGAATATTTCTTTGAATTTTGGCATGGACTGTGGTTAGGTGTTTTCTGCGTCATTGAGTAATTGAGCATGGATGGACATGGGCTGAATGGCATGTGGGTCGGCTAAGATTTTTGACCCATATAGGCAGGCCAGGCCTAAGCTAAGATTTTTGACCCATATAGGCAGGCCAGGCCTAAGCTTCAAAAATATTAGATCTAACTTGATCCAGTCCTAATATATATATATATATATATATACACACATATATATGCACCCATTCTTCATGCAGTGAATGCATTATATGCGTTTTATTTTTTGTGGAGAGCTCTACATGCTTTCTGTGTCCTTTGTTTAAGCTAAAACTCAGCAGAACCAGCAGGGGAATGGGTGATTTGGCCCAACATTAAGACAAGGTTGGTCACAGGCCGGCCTTGCGCATATCAAAGCCATTAAAATATTGGGGATCACTACAACTAGTGATTGCTTGCAACTTATCTTTTCTCCTCACATTCCTCTGCTTCCATGCAATTCTGACATATTGTCGTGACTTGTTGGTTAATATCAAAATCTTTGTTGTACAGAGAAGTGAGGTAATGTGAGGATAGTCACTCGTATGCGTAACTCCAGTCTCGGTGCTACCTTGATCGGACAATGAATTATATGAAATCAAATTTAAACCCATTGAAACTTTTGAATTGGATGTTATACCAACTTGATCTGTACCTAATCCGAATCTATACGAATTACATGGTTTATTAATATACAAATGCATGCATACATAATATATATTGGTTATCTTTCAAAAAAAATTTAAAATTCAAAACCAATAATGAATTATCCAAATTAAAAAACTAATTTATTGAAGATGATCTGCAATATAAAAAATATATAAAAACCAAAATTTATATATTTTTGTAAGCTCTAACCTAAGCACCTAAGTAGATGCAAAAATCTAATGATTTCAATATATATATATATATATATATATATATATATATTGAAATCATAACTCATTTTTTTACTAATTTGATACATAGACTAGAGACCACCAATATATTTGAATTTTAGTTTTTAGGTAAATTTTCATTGCATGAATTATCTTCAATAGCATAGATATTTAACTTAGATGATCCATTATTGATTCTGAAATTGCTAAATCTTTTTCTTGAAAAACATTATGTAAAGCAAATAGTTTACTTGATAAGAGAATGGTTTTGCTTTTACTAACTTCAAAACCACTAATATGATATCTAAATTGAAAATAAATATCATTAATCAAGATGTATAAATCTAAAAGTAATTAAAAATTAAAAATGATGTGTTTTTGATAGTTTTTCATGTAGATACAAAAATAAATAGTCAAAATGTTACAAGAACCCATTTTATTGTGATCGAAAATTAAAATGTTTTAGTTTTTAACATGTGTGTATTAGCATATTTAGATTAATAAGAAATATTTTTAATTTAAATATTTTATCAGGTATTTTACCACATGAAATCCATCTATTTTGTCTACAAAATGTAAATATTAAAAATAATTAAAATACAAATTTTTTAATCTCTTAATATTTTTAGCAATATAAATCATAACTAATAACACACAGATCTTTCATTTAGTTTTCACAGTCCAGTGAGTAAATTATATCACCCCCATTGCCTCCTAGCTTTGCAACCAATTCAAACATTCAACTTTAACAACCATGCTAAAAATGAAAATTCAATCATTTAGTCAAAGAAAAATTTGGTAGAAGATAGGAATGAAGTTAGAGAATTCCTTTTTTTCTTTTTTTTTAATTTTCTGCCAAGATTGAATTGCTTCAAAATTAAAAGAGAAGTTCTGAATTTTTTTGGTTTCCTTTTTATAATTTCATATCATTGATAACCATGTTATCCCATTATGAAGATCTCTGAAATTATTAAGAAGATTTTTAAAAATCCAAAATTTTGAGATATATTTATATATGTATTTCTAAAATTCATCTATTTATTATCCAAAAAAAAAATAATATATATATATATATAATTTTATGATGCTATCAAAGCACTATCAAATAATAATATTAAACAAACCGGCGCTAACGTGGAGTACGCGCCGGGCACCGTCACATGGCGTCACCAACCTTTTCCGTGCCGTCTCTTTCTGCCACACAGGCAGGACAAAGAAGGACGCGGGGAGACATCCCACTCTTCGCTATTCACCACTGCCCTGACGCTGGGTCTTCTCCCACCAACATGACCGCAGCCATGCCGAGAGACGTGATCCGCGCGTCACTCACCCCGGACAACCGCGTGATAAAACGTCAAATTCGCCACCCACCCCAAACTACACGCCCGTACGCAGCCAATCCCATCCTTTCTTCTCTCTCAACTGAAGCGAAAACCATTTTACCCATCCATCTCCTTCAAAATTTTCTTAGCAGTACTCCATGTTAATATCAAGGAAACGCTTTATTACTCTCACAGCAGAATATTAATACATATAATCATAATGTTAACAAGAACAAACATACTGCCTGACCACCAACAAAATCATCGACTGTATCACAAATATTTGTAAGAAAAAAATTGCACACTCTTTATCCATGCATTAAAGAGAAAGGAAAAAGAATCACTGAAACAGAGCAGCCTTCTTCCATCTCACTTCTTACCCACGCACCGGAGCTTCCTCTTCTTCGACCGGCATGACAATGAGGGCACCACCGTCGCCGGCGGTTCTCGTTGCCGAAACCAAATCTCGATCTCCTCCAGCCTTGCGCTGAACAGCTCCAGCTCCGACAGCCTCCTCTTGCACAGAAGCACTTGCCGGGGCTTCTTCGGCGCCGGCGGGCAGACGGAGGGCACCGGCGGTATCTTGCTCTCCTCGGAGGTCGGCGTCCGGCACTCCTTCCCACCGTCCTCACCATTAACCAATGATGACGCGACATCACGGTCTTCTACCGGAAACACGGCCACGATGGGCTGCGGAACGAGCTCCGGCGGGACTCGGGAGAAATCCGGGGACGCCGACATGGTGCGTGGATGGAGGAGGCCACAAAGGAGAAGGTGGGGGATGGGCTACATATAAGGCCGCGGAAAGGCGGAGGCGTACTTGAGAAGAAGGCAGTATAAGATTTGGTGAGGGGTCGTTTGGTAGCCTCCTTTTATTATAACCTCTTCTTTCTTTCTTCCTAGATCTCCTTCAGCTTTTTACTTTCTTGAATGGGCCCTTTAGAAGACGAAGAGACATAGAGGCCATATCCTCTCTCTCTCTCGCTTTCTCACTCGCAGGATAAAACCAGCTGTTAATTTATTCGTATACCGACAGAGATCATTGGATGCCGTCCGGGCTCCGGGGCATCCCGGGGTGGCGATGGAGATTGTGGCAGCCGTTTGATGGGAGAAGGATGGGGCCAGTGGCACGTGCAAAGCTGTGAAGGGTGTTACATAGGATGCCGCATGGGGATTTTAAAGCGCATCGTGGACCAATTTTTTACTGCGATTGAGGATGCGTCGAGACTCGGGCTGGCCGTGTATTAGGGGCACCTTTGCACGTGGGAAACCTGACCAGAAGTCGCTTGGTTTTCTGCTCCGTGTTTGGCAAGCTTCACCAGCTGGTGACAAGTGGCGACAAACAGTGCAATTGGTTCAGCCGTCCCCTAGTTTTTAATTGCGACGCCGTTTCCTCCGCTTTGGCTTCAACTTGGTACCATTCTTGACTCCCAACTGCAGAAACTTCCAATATCATACATTTTTATATTAACTTCCAATTTGAACATATGTATATATATACATTGCATGTGAAAATAGTTAATCTTGGACAGAGAAAAGTTAGTTAGGTTTCATTTGATTGGTTAAAAATTCTACCATATATTTAAATTATAGAAATCTTAGAGAGTTTGATCTTGAGAAATCATCATTGATCCTGCTTGTTTACTTTGTTATTAACATGCTAAAGAGAAATTGTTGGGGATTAGAGGGTTAAGAAAAGTTAGATGGTGTGCTGTTCATGCCTTGCACAGTAGTTTCATTTCATTTTAAGAGTTTTTTCTCAAATAAAATCTCTCCTTTCTGTCATACATCAAATGATCTTGACCATGTAACTCATGATGTCCCCTTTGGTAGTGCAATGAGATTTATATGTTCTAGAATTCGTACATCAGCCAGCCAGCCCATGTACAAGTTTAGGTACGCTAATAAGTGGTAGATAAGTTGCCACGTTAGAGATGTTTCATTCCCTGGCCATGCGCCGAGACTTGTTGATGTTTATTTGAAGCAGAGCCGCTTGAATTAGCTTCAGATTCCTCGCATTTATGTGCCACTAAAATTGCTGCTCCCAGCTCATCATACAAAAGTTAACCATCTCTTATTGGCAAAATATATATATATATATATATATTGTGATAATCTGTACTTTGGACAAGAAAAATCAAGTAAGATGGCTCTGTTTTGTTTAATGTCTATGCTAACCTTGCTGGTCCAAGACTTGAACTGCTATTGCTAATAAAATTAAGCCTTTTGATGCATCACTCATCCATAATGTAGACCAGGATTAAAGCCAGAAATCCGTTCTTATGCTGCTAAGAGACCAAGTTGGTCATGGAAAGTCATAAGATATCCAGGTTAGGCTCAGCATTATACAACTGTAGCAGTAAAAAAAAAACTAAAGACTTGATTTTTATTCGCAAAGGCTAAAGCTTATGCCGATTTGGAGGTGACCGACCCCAAGAACTGTCGACTTCTCAGTCCTCAGAGTTAATGGTGTCATCCGAGGACTGGTGGTGACGACAACGTTCCCCGTCCCCACGCTGCACCCTTTATTCGGTGGGTCACGAGCGAGTTTTTTTGGCTTCTTCTGCCATTATGGGAAGGAGCTCTGGATGGCCATTCGTTTTTTTGGGAACCGAAGTCGAAGGCTTTAGACCGAAGCATGGCGGAAAGGTGGTTCTCAAACATGATTAGAACCAGAGGGTAGGTGTCCATGGCAGGCCCCAAGCATTAAAGCATGGGTGCATGTATGGGCCAATGACTGTTGAGTTCAAACTCATGCCTTACAAAACTTTGGCACTGCTTGTTGGACGATGTTGGAAGAACCTTTAGGACGTTGCTGGTTTCGGACCCATTTGATAGGGAGGAATATTTGGTAGGTGACTCTGAACCTATCATCTAATAAAATATCCAATGCAATCCTTATCCATATCCATTCCAAAAAGGCCTAAAAATTATCTAAATGTACTTCAGTCAAGTGAGCTCATAAACATATAAGCTTCTCTCTCTCTCTCTCTCTCTCTCTCACACACACACACACACACACATAAACACGCACAGAGAGGGGAAAGGTAAAGGTTTATGTAATGAAAAATTAGAAGCATTTTGGAGGTATATGAAATCACTTGCGGCAGAAAACTATCTGTAAACCCTAACAAATAAGGTGAACTCCCTGCAAGTATCCTGCTTCAAGGAATGGAGGTGAGCTTCTTTTCTTAGGGAAACTTTCTTATCACACACTTCATACATTGTGTAATGTTGAACGCAATGAGAGCATATATTAGCAACTAGAGGGAATGGTGGTGCATGGTTCTTGTTTTACACTAACATATGTATCCCTCTCTTAATTTGTCGGTTCCATTCTTGTAATATAAAACAAGTGTTGGTTGGAAGCATTTATCACAGGTGTTTGGAGGATACTTGGAAGACATACTACATATGTAGTCTAGGACATCCTTTCCTCATCTATATTTTAGGGAGGGCATCGTATATTGTTATCAAATTGTTTTTTTGTTGATTTGTATCATGTAGATTGTCTTTAACGAATTGTTCTCCTATTCATAATAATATGGCCCTGTCCTATTACCTTCAACTGCTTCCCATTCAAAAAGCCTGGTTCAGTGAACCTAGTAATCATAGCATTGTTTACTTCAAGGCAAAGCTAGTTGAGTCTCATATTTTTCTCCTTTGTGTCCTCTATATTCAATTATTGTTAGAATCTATTCAGGGTTCATTATGTAAAACTTATTAATCACTCTTATAATAATATTAGAGTTATGAAGAAAATAAGGGTAATGATCCTTTTTTCTTGAAGAAAATAAGGGTAGTGATGCATTTTTTTTCATGGTCAAGATTAGGTGTAATGAAACAAATAAGAGAATAAAGCAAGAAAAATATAATGCGGTAAAATCAAAAATAATGAAGCAAGATGAAAAAAAAAAAGAATAATAGAATGTTTCATACCTTCTCCCTTTGGAAAATCTTTAACCTTGCACCTTCAGTTTTGCAAGCATTCAGTAGAAATGTTTTGATCTCAAATCATAATTTTCATGCTTATCCTCTCACCAAACGTCTCCTTTTAAAAGTATCATAACCGCAAACTGTAGGACTTCTATATGGCCTTACACTACTAAGAGGAAATGACAAGGAGATATGTTAATCTCTAATATTAAGGAATATAGTTTTTTTTTGATCATTATGATTTTTGTAAGAGTTTTGAAATATTATATCTTGAACACTAACTTTATTTATAAAATAATGAAATGTTATATTATATTTAATGATTCTGTATGCATTCATGTATATATATGTGTGTGCGCACGTGCTTAGGAAACTTATTGCTTTTTTTTTTTATAAAAGAAAATGAGATGGGAAAAAGACAATTGAGGAGTTTAACTTTGTCTTAATATCTTCTGAATTTTTGGATGGGTGCCTTATCTGTGTTACTCAAAGGGGGATTTGAAATTAAGTAACTATGTAGGAAGGTAATTTATGAGATAAGTTATAGTGTCAAAGGTATAAAATTAGAATAAAAGTGGAAGATAGCTTGATGATGAAGAGTAAGACCGGTTTCAACAATATGACAAAGATACTTTTCATCGGTGACATTATGTTATGGGGTATATGGAGGAGTGAGTAAATGGACAATGCTATTACTAACGAAAATAAAATAAAATCAAGTTTTGATACTCTCCTCCACCAACATTGTAAATGGAGCAGTAAAGGGAAGCCTATGTCTCTTATTGCATTTACAAAATTTATATAAATATGAAATTGCAATCTATGAATTAAAAGGTAAGGCATATACTGTGACTAAAGGTTGCAAAATATAAATGGAATAATGACCTAAGCGATTGTGCTAATTTACCATGGAGACATTTTATACCAACTTAAGTTGCGGGTTATATCATAGAATTAGGTGCTATGATTAGCTACTTTTACACACCATATTTATTTGACCTTTAAGTGAGAGCCATCCCAATGTGCAAATTCTTCATAGAAAAATAATTAAGGGAAAAAATAAATAGAAGAAATAATAATTTTATACAATTTTGATATTGAAACTAAATTGTGTTGCATTGGAGGGATATAAAGAATGCTGGAAAGGAAAAGGAAATTAGTGGAGAACCGAAGTTTGGTAGAACCAATGTGTGTGATTTTGAGACCTAAATGTGTTTGATTTTTAGACCTAAACCTTTTATCAAGCTCATCATGCTTTGAGTGTAATGAAAGGTAGTTAAGTCTACTAACTAGCATTGATATGAAGTATAGTTTATAATTATTGACTTATGAGTTTAAGCTAATGGGTTACAATAACAATTTTTGACAAATATCTATGCTGGCCACAAAGTTAGTATGTTGTTTTTTAGTTCCATAGAGAACTTCATTGTTACCATTGACCATATTTTTGATTGAAATTTTGATTATTGTCACAATTTTGAAGGCCAAAACTTTTACTTCATTAAAATTTTCGTTGGAGTTTTTGTAGGAATTATTCCTTGTGTCCTATGAACTAGGATTAGTGCAGCATGTGATGGTAGAAACATCACTTTAGATTTTCTCTCTGCTGATTGAATTTTTGTATTTTATTAATTTGTCATGTAATACCTCAAATGAAATAGGAGTTCCAAGAGTTCAATTATAGCAAATATAGCTTTAGATTCTAAACCCAAACCTTTTGAAATATGAATGAGAAGATTAACTTCAACTACTAAAGAACCTATAAGAGCAAGATCATCTACAATAATTTTGAGAATGTATATAAATTTAAATACTAATAAAGAACCTCTGATAATAATTGTAAGTTTTTCCTTGAAGTACACAGCTCTTGAGCATGATTAATTAGTGTATAGTCTTTAAGAGTTTGTCCCAAATTTCTTGTGATGCAGTAGAAGAGGTAACATGAAAAATGATAGTTTCTAAGATTGAAGCAATAATTACATGAAGCAATTGCTTATCTTGCCTAACCTAGTGATTTTATATTAGGCTAGATTTATCCTCTTCTGCATCATTATGATGGGTATAAAATTGGTCCATTTATAAACCGATTATATCATATCGAAAAGGTAGAGAATAAAATTCGACTCACTATGAGAGATAGAAGGTGTGAGTTTTGCTAGCAAATAGCATTTACGGAGATCAAGATATCACTCGATCAAGAAATGGGGTAGAGGAAACAATGGAAATAGCTTGTGTATTTGCAAGGGTTGGGTGGGCCTTTGGGAGGGTTTACTCATCTCTAGCTATTCGATCTATAGGCCCTCAATTCAAAAATAAAAAGAGTTGAATGAAATTTTGTTGGAGCCTAGCAATGCAACAAGTGATCAAGGTATTGGAGGGAATTAGGGCGGTGGTGCACATAGCGACTACCGAAGATTGGAGTGCCTCAGGGTTAGGGTTTTGGGGCCTTTGGGGAAGAGGAGGGATTGAGCTAGAGGAGCAAACATAGGAAGCTATGGATGGGGTGGTAGTTGTAGAGATAGTAATGGCTCTGGCTGTGAAAGCAGCGGTACAAGTAGGTTGGTGTATGGCTTAGGCAATGGGTTGGGTATGGTGAGGTAGGTTGGGATTGTAAGAGGCGAAAGAGAAGAAAGGAAGAAAAAACCCAATCTTGCTTCATAGACATCATCTGGACTAACTTCCAAGTATAAAATTATAAGGGCCTTTTTCTCTGCTCTATTATCATATTACAAAAAAAAATTATTATGGAAAGATTTTTTTTATGGAAAGTTTTTTTTTTTGGTGATCTCAATCAAGTTATTTGTGAAAACCATAGTATTTCAATTAATCAGGTAGATATTGCCTATTTCGAAAGTGATTTGTCTATGATAGGAGATATTGTTGTAAGGTTATGTATGTTTCATTTCTTTTTTCTTATGAAGAAAATTTTAAAAATGAGTCTATGTTTATACTTCTCTCTTTTGTATCCTTTTCTTCATTTGTGCATCTCCTTATTTCTTTTCTTCTCTTTTGCCATATTCAGATGTGCACATATTTTTGTTGTGACTTGTATGTGGTTTATTTTGAATCTAAATCCATCTTATTTTTAAATATATCTTATTGTTATTCTACTGTCCTAACATTAGACTCATTTGAAAAAGAAAAATACGTTAAAGCTAGATCAGATCTGTCTGATCTGCTTACACTTCTATAGTTTTGCTTCTTTGATTTCATAGAACCAAAAACATACTTGTTTATGCATATATCTAGCATGTCTCATTTACTGAATTACTGTACACGCTTAATATTCTGTTTCTGAAGATTGAACCTCTTTCAAAAACTCTAAAACCCTTAGATTCACCTTCCTACCCTTTAATCTACAAAATTTTATACTTCTGTCTTGTTTCTTTCCTGAAAATTTATAGCAAGTGGCTACTTTGGTTTTAATCCTTAGTTTCTCACCTTCAATAGGTCCTCTAGTTAGGGCAATTAGATAAAGTCAGACAATTAAACTTTTATAACTACTAAATCATAGATACCATTAAGTGGAAGGTCAATTTCATCAATAGTGTTAGATAATTAAGTTTAAAGAGGATTACAAATAGAATCAGATATTAGAATATCGATTAGATAATTATCTATTCATATCTATATTTATTTTTTCTTGACAGATATGAATATTAGTTGGATATCCAAATTTATATCCTTATTTAAGTAGATTCAAATGCAAAAATAGATTGCAATTGATATCGTCCGATCCACATTCATATATATATATATATATATATATGTGGAGATCTCCTATCATTTAGTTTTATCTAGAGGTTGTAATAAATGATATGAAGGCAATAATTAGTTGACATGGAATAGTGAGCATGACCGATAAAATTTGGGTAATATCATATATAAGTTATTTTAAGTATCACTCATTGTATCATCCTTTTATGTTACAGTTTCTCTTTGTTTACTCCATAACCAAGGATACTATCTAACGTAATCTACTCTTTTCTTCTTCTTCTTTTTTTTTTTTGGGTCTTAGGCAGGGCATAGTTATCTGTTTGATGTTATCAAGTTTTGTACAACTGATGTCAATTATCTTTGGTAAATTTTGATGGACTTATTTAGTTGTAAGATCCAAAGACTAGCATGCTATTCCTTGATTATCTAGCTAGTAGAATCTAATTATCTGCATTGTAATTTATGTATTTTGGCATGTCTAATCTAAGAAACTGTATATAAGTCATTGAATAATTTTTTTATTTTTTGATTCTCATATTTCATTGATTGACTATTTGGTTGTCCATTATCTATGACCTATTTCCCATAAAAAAATTTAGCTATTTGTTAGATAGCTTGAGTATCTCTGGAAGAAGTAGCCAATCAGGTTCAGTTCAGGTTGACTTCAGATTATGAGGCTTTTGCATATGTATTTTTGAGAAATCTAAATCTATTATTTTACAACACTTTAGAAAGAAAAAGAAAAAACATGTATATTGTGGCTGACTGCATTATTGACAAGATTTACATATAAAAGAGCCATTGAACAAAAACTGTGAAGATATTTTGATCAATAATCACTCGGGTCCGCAGTTTAGTTTTCTGAACATCTGTCCTGGGCAACAGATGCTGGCATTTAGTGCATACAAAGTTTTTAATCTATTAAAAGGAGGACTCTTTGGAGGTTCAGAGGTATGGAATACGTAACCTGTTATGGTCCTATAGTTGATGTCTTTAAATGTAATACCCTAAAAATAGTCTCATATCGGATGAAAAAAAAAGTGCTATTTACTTATGACTCAAGTTTATCTGCTACCAATTAACTTCCACTCGTATTTTTGGGCCATATAGTTTCAGACCGCTAACGGAGTTAATTGGGCTAGCAAGTAGGTTTGAAGCTTTACAAATGGTATCAGAGTCTATCCAAAGTTGATGGGTATGAGAAAAGAACTATTCATGAGATGGTGGTAAAATCTCGCTATGGCGTAGAGCTATTGCAGTACTAATGATCCAACTCAGGGCAAGATAGATTCTAACTAGCTTGTGGCTAATCGCACATCGGATGGGAAAGAAAAGTGTTTTATGCTTATGACTCAAGTTCACTTGCTATTAATTAACTTTCACCTCAGTTTTTGGGCCACGTAGTTTCGATCCACTAACGAAGTTATTTGGATCAACAAATAAAGTTGAAGCATTACATTAAAAAATAACATCATTTACATAGGAGGTGTGGAGGAAGGCCTCCGAGGCAAAATTATTAGAGCAAGGAATAGGTGATGTCATTTGTAGAATGACACCTTGTGCTGTTAAGGTTATACAAATGAGAAATTCTGAAGTCCCCGCGGCTAATAAAAGTCAGATTGGGTCCATCTGAAGATGAAATGGCATGTGAGCTGTTTATACGTAATATAACCATAGAATCATCCATCAATGCTGGGATCAGGCTGGCAGGGTGCAGTTTCTTTTTTGGACATGATGCAGCAGTTGAAGTCTCTAATTATTTAATATCTTCATCATCTTAATGTTCTTTAAAAAGATGGTCAATGCCTGAAAATTGATTGGGAGTATCATAAAATTCTTATACCTTAGCTGTGAAATTACTGATATAATAATGATCAGTTTTAGGTAATCTGGGCTGGCATACATGCTTCTTAACGTTTTGCTTTAGGCTTAGAACAGATAAATCTCTCTCCCAAAGCATGACATGTTAGAGATGATTTGGTTTCCCATGTGCTATGCAGGAGAGTGTGGAGGATGAGAAGAGCCAAAAGAAAGGGGGAAAGATGGAGAAGAAGGCCTCTGAGGCAAAATTATTAGAACAAGGAATCGGTGATATCATATGTTGGATGACACCTTGTGAGCTGTTTCTCTGAAGATAAAATGGCATGTGAGCTGTTTATACATAATGTGACCATAGAATCATCCATTAATGCTGGGATCAGGCTGGCAGGGAGCAGTTTCTCTAATTATTTAATGTCTTCATCATCTTAATGTTGTTTGGAAAGATGGTCAATGACTGAAAATTGATTGGAGTATCATCAAATTCTTGTACCTTAGCTGTGAAGTTACTGTTATAATAATAATCAATTTGAGGTGATCTGAACTGGCATAGATGCTTCTGAAAGTTCTGTTTTAGGCTTGAATAGTTAATTCGCCTTTGTCCTGCCATCTGTTATTATTCATTCCTCTAGCTCATGTAATTGGACGTTTAATTTTGTTATTTTCCGGTCTGGGCATGCAAAAATTTTACAGTACATCTACACTTCCATAAGAACGGATGCTCCTCATAATATTGGATAGAAGAGCTGCTGATCATTTAGCTTCAAGGTTGGAATGCATCTGAATCTCAATCAAATGGTTTGATACTGTCATTTCAGGACTGCAGCAGCCGATGAAGTTAGCATGTGCTGCAGTTGGGCGCTCTCTGGGGCTGTCTCAAGTATGAATCCTGTGTAATCTGGCACAAATCAGGTGTTTGCAGTCGAGGAATACTCGACAACAATGATTATTCTTGGACTATTTATACAGTCTTTGTAGGACATTATTTAACCTGAGCATGCTGGAAAGATTGAAACTCACTACTAAATTAATCTTGTGGAAGAAATCTGATATGAGAAATTTAGAGGTTTGAGTCGTAGCAATGAAGCTTGAGTTACATAAGGATATGCACCAAGAGATGCCCAAAGAAGGGCCTACAGAATTCTATGAACATAGCATGACTAGCAAAATATGACTCCAAGGTCATGACAGAATAATAAGCCAACCAGGAAATTTGGCAAAAACAAGACAATCTGATGTTTTGCTGTCATTTTACATGCACATTGAAAATTTTATTTTTTTAAAAAAATTAAGTATGCCTTTCGCTTTCTGTCCTTTTGCTAACAGCCATGCATTTGCTTCAGGTTATTTCTGTTTCTTTTCAACATTCCATAGCAGAAACATCTTCTATGCGCATAACCAGATGGTCTGAGAAAGTCTGAGAAAGTCCTCCACTATTTGTAAATCCCTTTTCTCTTTGTGTAGGCTTTTTCATCATCAGTTTCAGCTCAGTTTAGAATAATTCTGTCTTCATTTCTCTAATGATCCCTTCTGACTCCAATATTTCACAATTTTTACAGCTCTATCCTACATATTTCATCTTCAATTTATTCTTCTTCTTTCAACCTTGGTGAAGAGTGCTACTCGGAAGAAGGAACGAGTGATTCGGTATACTGAGCATCCTTCCTACTTCCTAATTGACAGAGAAGCCAGTAGAGAATGCCAGAGAGGAAGAAGCTCAGAAACCAGGCGTTGTTGTAGGCTATAACAAAAGCTTCCGAAGTGTTCGACAAAATGCCAACTTTGTGAAGGAAACCTGGTATTATAGGTAAGATGCCCACCAGCAAAGCCACCATTGCTGCAACATTGAAACCGTTGCAATAGTAGTAGGGGCCTCTGGGATTCCTCGAGTACAATGCATCGACCTCCAGATTCATGCCCTTTACAAGGTAATAATCTGCGAGAACTATCCCTCCGATCGGTCCCATGAGCGCCGAGTACCCGACGAGCCAAGTGTAGACGAAGCTCTCGCTGGATCTCAGAAGCCTCCAAGGCTGGAAGGCGATGCCCAAGAGAGCAGTCAATAGGGCTCCCCTCCTAAACGTGAACATGGTGGGGTTAAGATTCACGAGAGCATTCGCAGGAGCTACGACATTGGCGGCGATGTTGGTGGTGATGGTGGCAAGGCTGATGCCAAAGATGGCGATGAGCGTGGTCGAGAGCCCTCCTATCTGTCCAAGGAGGTGGATCGGGTCCGAGATCACGCGGCCAAAGATCACCTCGGTGGAGGCCGTCACGGCCAGACCGACGAAGGTGAAGATTCCCATGAAGACCGGCAGCCCGGCCTGGCCGAGGATTTGGTCCTTTTGGCTCCGGGCATAGCGTGTGAAGTCCGGGATGTTGAGGGCCAAAGTAGCCCAGAAGCTAATGTTTGCGGTGAGCGAAGGGAAGAAGACAGACCAGAATTGGTCCGATGACAGTCGAGAAGAGAGCGAGAGCACCCTGCCGAAGCCGCCGGCCTTGACGTAAGACCAGCAGAGGAGGCAGGATGTGAGGGCGATAAGGATCGGCGCCGAGTACTTCTCGAGCTCCCGAATTCCATCAATTCCCCTCCAGACGATGCCCATTTGGGCCAGCCAGAAGACCATGAAGCAGGAGAATTCAAGCGCCGAAGTCCCCAGCCAGGGGATCGGAGTAAGAGCAGAGGACGACGTTTTCAAGGAAGAAGGGAGGAGGAGGAAGACGGCCTCGCCGCCGATCCACGTCTCGATGCCGTACCATCCGCAGCCAACTAAAGCTCGGAGGAGAGTGGGGACGTGGGCGCCGCGGACGCCGAAGGCGGAGCGGGCGAGGACGGGGAAGGGGATGCCGTGCTTGGTGCCAGGGACGGCGGTGAGGACAAGGGGGATGAGGACGATGAAATTGGCGGCGACGACGGTGGCGATGCCCTGCCACCAGGCCATGCCGAGGTCAACGAGGCTGCCGGCGAGGTAATAGGTGGGGACGCCGACGACGAGGCCGACCCAGAGGCTGGCCATGTCCCATGCGGAGAAGGTGCGGTGGGACGGCGGAGTGGGGGCGAGGTCGGAGTTGGTCGGAATGACGTCATCGGTGTCGGCGGATTTGGGGGGGCGGCGGAGGAGTGGGAGGGAGGGGAGATGGCGGGGAGGAATGGTGGAGGCGGGAAAGGGGTGGTGACGGAGTTTGAGCGGGAGGGAGCGGGGGAGGAGGCGGGTTGGAGTGGTGGCGGAGGGGGCGGGGAGGAGGGGGCGGAGATGGAGGCGGAGGCAGGAGGATTCCATGAGGGGCGTGGAATCTGGCAGGGGTGACGTGGGTTGTGGAATCTGGCGCCAGGGAGTGGAGGGTGGATCCATAAGATGTGGAAAGAGAGGCGGTGGTTGCGAATCGTCATGCCGCTGCTGACGAGGAACGTTCCTTTCAGCGAATAATAAAATTGGCGTTGGAACGCCAGCTTATTCTGGTTACCTGTAATATTATTGCTGGTCAATGAGTTTTAGGCCAACTGGCACTGCATCAACCGCAAGATAGCATGCGTTATAAATCAATCAAGTCTAGCAGACTGTAAGGTTAATGCATTTTTTTTGTTTTGTTTTGTTTTTCATACACCATCATATGAAAAATGCTGTGAGTGCTGGTTTCATCCACATGAAAATTTCTTCATGCATAACTCATGAGAAGAGGTGCAATATATGAGTGTGCTTGTATTATATTAGATGTCAAGAAGCGAAGACTTTTCGTGTCATCTCATAGTATTTTAGGACTTGCTATGGCCATCACGTCCCACCAAAATATATCCTCTTACCCTAACTCGTTTGGTTCATACAAAGTTAGATAACTAAAAATTAAATTTTTAAGTATAAAATATTTAAATTATCATGTTTCTATAAAAATAAGTATTTTTTAAAAAAAGAATGAAGCTCTTACGTTTGATTAAATAGTTTCTTTCCAAAAAAAAAATAAGTATAGAATATCAATTATATCCTTAAGTTTTTTTAATTTTTTTTTGTCATCTAATTTTTTTAACTTCTATATAAGTTATAAAAAATGGTCAAGAAATCAAGATGCCAAAATTTTAAATCATGACAAAAAATTTTAGATCAAGTTGACACATCGAATCGAAGCATTATTTTTCTCCCCTTCTCTTGGCTGATTTGAAAAAAAAAAAAAAAAAGTATACGACAGAAAGGAAGGGTATGTTGAGAAGAAAAAAAAAAAAAAAATACTGCGATGAAAAAGTAAATCTCACGATACCGATGAAATTTTATTTTTCATAAAATACATAAATTTAAATTACATGAAAATAGAATACTAAAAGAACGAATTAAATATTTTAATTCATAAAAAATAAAACGAGCCAGAGCGCGGCATTTTCCTTACTTTGTTTCACTTGTAGTCAGTCTATCGGGTCTAGCCTTCTGCTTCTTTAATTCCTTCGCTCTGTCCGACCTTCTTCTCCATTGGTCTTATTGTCCTTTGTTCTGGTTCGACTCCTTTCAGTCGCTAGCCTTTCGCCTTTCAACTCCATTATTGGACTTCACCATTATTAGGTCTTCTCCTCTTTCAGCTCCTTCTAGTCGCTGGCTCATCCAACTTGCTCTCCCGTTACAGTCTGGCTCCATCCATTTAGACTGGCAATTGAAAATGGGTATGGTAGATTACCCAACCCTCCCTTCACTCGAATTAGCCACAAATCTCATCAATTCACATTTTAGGTTGCGAAGAAAGTATAAGTTGCCACCTAAAACCTTTAGCTTTAACAGGTGGCAAGCAAGGAAACTCATCTAAATTTGAAAAATCGAGAATACAAAGGATATGTTCCATATTTCGTCGCCATCTGGGAGCGTTCTTGCTCTCAGACTGCCCTTCCTTCCATAGATCATTCCCCTTTTCGTTTTTTTTTTTTTTCCTTTCTCTTCCATCCGGTTCGTGTTCTTTGTTCTTCTTTGTTGGGTTTTCTGTTGGATTCTTGGCTGGAGTGATGTAACGAGTTAGAATATTGTCATTGGAGGATAATTCGGATTTCTTGAAATCTGATAGCATACAACGGCAATGCCTTGCCGTTTTTTCTTGACGATTTATGTTGTTTACTCATCTTACTTGCGTCTTTTGTGAGCATCTATGATTTATATAGTGGTAGCATATGATCATCAGCTGATGATATTGTTGGATAATAAACTTGATTTCTATGATGATGTGGCATCCAACTAGTATCCTAATTGAAGAGTGAAAGTCAAATTAAGATTAAGAAAGTGAAAAGCCAAGGGTTACAAGAGTCATCATAAGTTACAAAATGTGAAGAATCATAAGTTACAAAATGTGAGGAGTCATTGGTTACAAAATGTAAGGAATCATAAGTTATTAAAAATTGAAAAGTCATGAGTTATGGATCATGAGTTAGGAATATAAAAGGTTAAGAGTTATGAGATACATGAAAGAATTTCTAGAGTCACATTAAGTCTATAAAAGAGTTGTAAGCCTTTATTTATAAGGTGTGAGTTGAATGAAATTATTCTTCTTCCAAATTGATTCTTGGAAGTTTCTACCATCTTCTTGAATGCTCTTCTTTATCTACTTTCTAACAAAGTGGTATCAGAGCTGATCCAATGGCCAACAATACGATGGCATTTTCAGTTCCTCAACTCACCAAAGACAACTACGAAAATTGGTACATCAAAATGAAGGAATTTCTAGACTCGCAAGATGCATGGGAGATGGTTGAAAAAAGCTATGTGGAGCCTGAAAATGAGGCGGCTTTGACGAAGAATCAAAAGTAATCACTAAGGGAGTCAAGGAAGAATGACAAGAAGGCTCTTTTCTTGATTTATCAAGGGTTAGATGAAGCCACCTTTGAGATTGTTGGAGCTGCTACAACATCAAAAGAAGCTTGGGAATTTCTTCAAAAGGCATCCAAGGGTATTGATAAGGTAAAGAAAATTCGTGTCCAAAGCCTTAGAAGTGATTTTGAGTCTTTACAAATGAAAGATTCAGAATCTATTGCTGATTATTTTACAAGAGTTATGGTGATTGTTAATCAATTAAGGAGAAATGGTGAAACTCTAACCAATGTTTGAGTGGTAGAAAAGGTGTTGCGGTCTTTGGATCCGAAATTTGATTTTGTTATTGCAGCCATAGAAGAATCCAAAGATTTGGAGGAAGTGGCAAATGAAGAGATTATGGGCTCTTTGCAAGTTCATGAGAAAAAACTTAATAAAAGAAAGAAAGAAAAGCCATTGGAGTAAGTCCTACAGACGAAGCTTACTACAAAAGAATTGATCGTGGCTCAATAAGCAACAAAGAGAAAGAACAAGGCTCAATTCCTATAAGAGGAAGAGGACGTGGTAGAGGAAGGTCATATTGAAAGAAAATGGTATGCTAAATCTAATATTCAATGTTATAATTGCAAGAAGTTTGGGCATTACTCTTTAAATTGTTGGAATGCTACTAATCAAGTTGATGCAAAGGTTAATTATGGTGAAAATAAAAATAAAAAAGAAAAGCCATTTCTATTATTAGCATATAAAAGTGAACAAAGCAACAAAGAGGAAATATGGTTTCTTGATACTAGAGCAAGCAATCACATGTGCGACAAAAGGAGCTTATTTGCGGAACTTGATGAATCAGTCAGTGGTCAAGTTATTTTTGGAGATTCTTCCAAAATTTCGGTAAGAGGCAAAGGCACTATTTTAATTCGTTTGAAGAATGGCACTCATACATCTATTTCCAATGTTTACTATGTGCCAAATATAAAGAATAATATTTTGAGCTTGGGGCAACTTTTGAAAAAAGGTTATAATATTCAAATGCAAAATCGTCTTCTTACTATAAGAGATTCAAAAAATAAATTGATTGCAAATGTCAGAATGACAAAGAATAGAATGTTTCTTCTAAACATTCAAAGTGAAGTTGCTATGTCTTTGAAGGCATGTTTTAAAGATTCTTCATGGCTTTGGCATTTGAGATATGGTCATCTTAACTTTGGTGCTTTAAAGCTTTTATCTAAGCATTATTTGGTAAAGGGATTGCCATTTATAGAAGATCCAAAGCAGCTTTGTGAAGGTTGTCTTCTCGACAAGCATCATAGAAGGAGCTTTCCAAATGAAGCAATATATCGAGCACGGAAGCCACTAAAACTGATGCACACAGATGTTTGTGGGCCAATTGTTCCTACCTCTTTTGGTGAGCACAGATATCTTCTCACTTTTATTGATGATTTCAGTAGAAAGATATGGATTTATTTCTTAAAAAATAAATCTGAAGCTTTTAATACTTTCAAAAGATTCAAGATATATGTTAAGAAAGAAAGTGGTTATACTATTAAATCCTTGAGATCCGATAGAGGTGGAGAATTTACTTCTAAAGAATTTGAAGCTTATTGTGAAGAGAATGGAATTCGTAAACCTTTGACGATTCCATACTCTCCACAACAAAATGGAGTTGCAGAAAGAAGAAATAGAACTATTTTTGATATGGTGAGATGCATGTTGAAAAGCAAAGATATGCCAAAGCAATTCTGGGCTGAAGCAGCAAATTGTGCCATTTACATCTTGAATAGATGCCCCACAAAAGGCTTATGGAATATTACACCACAAGAAGCATGGTCTAGTAAGAAGCCTAATGTTTTTCATTTAAGAGTTTTTGGAAGTATTGCTTATGCTCATTTACTGGAAGAAAAGAGAACTAAACTTGATGATAAAAGTACTAAATATATTTTCATTGGTTATGATGCCCGCTCAAAGGGGTATAAATTATATAATCCATGTAATGGAAAAGTTGTTGTTAGTAGAGATGTTGAATTGATGAAGAAGGCACATGAGATTGGAGTCTTCGAGAAGAGAAAAAGCAATTCAACACATTTATTGAAGAAGAAGAAGAAGAGCAACTAAGTAATGAAGAGTTAACAAGCACCTACACCAACTTCATCCTCGTTTTCATTCTCAGCAGAACCAAGTTCAACGCCAACAAAAATGAGAAGACTAAGTGAAATATATGAGGTAACAGAGAATCAAAATAATCTAACTCTTGTTTGACTTCTTGCTGATTGTGAGCCTATAAATTTTGAAGAAGCCATTAAAGATTACAAATGGAAGAAGGCTATGGATGGAAAAATTAAGGCTATTGAGAAAAATGATACATGGAAGTTAGCTACTTTACCAGATGGACAGAAGGCAATTGGAGTAAAATGGGTATACAAAATAAAGAAGAATGCACAAGGTGATATAGAGAAGTACAAAGCAAGGCAAACTGAAAAGGGTATTTTCATTTCGCAAGAAGGATATGCAAAGGCAATATTAAAGAAGTTCAAGATGGAAGATTGTAATCCAACAAACACTCCAGTGAAATGCAGCACAAAATTAACAAAGTATGGTGATACAGAAAAGATTGATTCTACTATGTTCAAGAGCCTAGTTGGAAGTCTTCGTTACTTGACATGCATAAGGCCGGATATATTATATGGAGTTGGACTTGTGAGTCGTTATATGGAGGAGCCAAAATCATGTCACTTGAAGGCTGCTAAAAGAATCCTTCAGTACATCAAAGGTACTATTGGACAAGGTTTATTCTATTCTTTTTCTAAAGATTTTTGTCTTGTAGGTTATTCAGATAGCGATTGGAGAGGAGACTTGGATGATAGAAAAAGTACTTCAGGCTATGTATTTTACTTGGGAGATACTGCATTCACATGGTGTTCGAAGAAGCAGCCAATTGTTACTCTTTCTACATGTGAAGTCGAATATGTAGCTGCCTCTTATGGTGTTTGTTATGCAATTTGGCTAAGAAAGCTACTGAAGGAGATATAATTTCTATAAAAGCAACGTACAAATTATTTATTAACAACAAATCTGTCATATCACTAGCCAAGAACCTCATCTATCATGAAAGAAGCAAGCACATTGATACTCGATATCATTTTATAAGAGAGCAAGTGAAGGATAAGGAGATCGAGCTTGTACATGTCAAATCTCAAGATCAGGTAGCAGATATATTCACCAAGCTTCTCAAAGTTGACATCTTTCAGAGTTTAAAATTCAAGCTTGGAATAATTGATGGAGGAGAAGAATCAAGTTTAAAGGGGGTGTTGGATAATAAACTTGATTTCTATGGTGATGTGGCATCCAACTAGTATCCTAGTTGGAGAGTCAAAGTCAAGTCAAGATTAAGAAGGTGAAAGGCCAAGGGTTACAAGAGTCATCATAAGTTACAAAATATGAGGAGTTATAAGTTACAAAATGTGAGGAGTCATAAGTTATTGAAAATTGAAGAGTCATGAGTTATGGGTCATGAGTTAGGAATATAAAAGGTTAAGAGTTATGAGTTACATGAAGGAATTTCTAGAGCCACATTAAGTCTGTAAAAGGGTTGTAAGCCTTCATTTGTAAGGTATGAGTTGAATGAAATTATTTTTCTTCCAAATTGATTCTTAAGAGTTTCTATCATCTTTTTCTTGAATGCTCTTCCTTATCTTCTTTCTAACAAATATGATCTTCTTGAACTCTTACGCCGTAAAAGATTATTGTTCTCTTGTTGGGAAACGTAGTTCACGTTCTGTTCTTTCTTTAAGTTTTATTGTAAGTTTGGCTGGAATTAGTTGGATCCGGATTATGATCATGTGATGCTTATTTGATTTTCTGGAATTCTAATGATGAAACAGCCAATATTCTGCTGCTCCAAAATGAGATCAGTTTGGATCCAGCTAAATCAGGGATCCCATTAGAAAAACTGCTCTCTTGCTTCTTAGGTGGAATGATTGTTTGATGCTTATGTTAGACCTTTTTCCCCTCTCTACATTATATTTCTTTCTTTTTATTTGTTCTTGAAATCTAATGCAGGACAAGAATGATGGATATGTCAACATCCAGAGGAAGAACATATCCATTGCTTCACGTTCTACTGAATTGAACGTAAATGTGTATTTCTAGAAGTATAATAATTAATTCATCTTTTGCCTTGCATATCTCGGATCTTAATCTATGTTTCTCCATTACATTACCTCCATGCTTACAGCTTAAGATTTTATAGAACAAAAGTTTGCCATTTTTAAGTCTTGATTACTCCAAATTTTATGTGATATTTGTTGTGGGTTCAACTATGATACTTTCATAAGATTCTTTTTTGGTAAGTTACCCTTCAATTCCAATGTTCAAAGCCCCATTTAAAACCTTTAGTCTCTTGCATTATCTTCTTATATCATACAGCTAGAAGTAGTGTAGCACCATCTCCTTATATGATATAGTTAGAAGCATTGTAGCAAAAATCATTTGTTGCATTACTTGCATTACTTCAGGAGGTGTCCTTTATACAGGAGTGCAATGATAAAAGAATGCACACCAGAATGAAGTTAGGACTGCCGCACTGGATTTCTTTCCAAGAAGCAAAGCTAGGGCTCTTACTTTAAAAGTCTCAATATTACTGTGATTTGCGTACGTGCCTTGCGTAATTCTACAGTTTGGTTCTACTCATCCAACCCCCTGTGCTCTATAGTTCGGTTCTATTTTCAAAAAGAGGTTGGCATACTAAGCTTATAACGCTTCAACTCACCCGTTGATATAATTAATTAGGCCAAAATCATCCTTCACTTGAGCCCCCTTAATTCTACTTGCTCGTTTATACCTTTATTATGAAAAGACATTGGCATACTAACCTTGTAACACTCCAACCCATCTGCTAATCCGATTAATCTGTTAGCAAATCAAAATCACATAGCTCTAAAAACTCAAGTGAAAGTTAATTAGTAGGAAGTGACGATATGAGACTATTTTTGGGTATTACAATCTTTTCTTTTTTTATAACACAACGAAGACTATTTTTGGATATTACAATCTCTTCCTTATAATGCGATATCTTTATTGTACGCCACAAGTTAGCTAGAATCTCCTTTGAATCAGATCGTTGGTGCTACAAGGATGCTTCACGCTATAGCGAGACTCTACCTATCGTCCTATGAAAAGTGGCTCTATGCTATAGCGAGATTCTATCCATCATCTTATGGAGGGTGGTTCCACGCTATAGTAAGACTCTATCCATTCCTTTTGTCCACCAACACTTCATGCTATATAGCAAGACTCTACCCATTCTTCTTGTCCATCAATTTTTATAGATTCGGATCAGTTCTGATACTATTTATAATGCCCGAAACCCATTTGCTGGGTTAATTAATTCGTTAGCAGATTGAAACCACGTATCTTTAAAATCTCGAGTGATAGTTAATTGATAACTAATGAACTTGAATTATAAGTACTTAAACCTTTTCTCTTCCATTCAATATGAAACTATTTTTAACATATTACTAATCTGAACTTTAATTTATAATTAAAATCAACAACTGTACGGCATATGTCAAATATAAGATTTTAAATTATGTGAAATAAAAGCATTTCATTTTTTTTTTTGAAATAGTTTGCACTGGTTTGAGTTGCTCAGACAATTACAAAATGATTTCGTTCCGACACCTAAAATAGTAACGTCTCATGGAGCATCCCATCTGAATTTAAAACTATGATCAAATGTGTCATGAAGATGCCTTAGCTAATTTACAAGGGTAAAGCCATGAATAAAGCATAGATTGCTAAGTAGAGGCTTTTATTTGTAAAATTGATGAAACTAATCACCCACCTTTTTGTCTCGTGATAATCTAATGGAGTTTTTAAAAGAGAAGGGAAAAAAAAAAAAAAATCTATATCCGTCAAAGTTAATTATTAAGATCATGACCACGCAGCTACTTGTAAGCTGTCAAGTACTTCACATTTGTCATTTCTCAAGAAAGAAAAGTATACTTTGACTGCAGATGGCGCGTCAAAGCAAATCATTTGATTGAGCAAAGATGGAGACAATATTTTTGGAGCGTGAAACATGTCCACATGATCAACGACCGGACACGTGGTCCGCGTCCAAGCGTCCTCCCTTTTTATACGGTGCCCGAGTTTGAAACACGCAACCAAAAAAATTATTCAAAAAATAAAGTCATTTTTAATTTTTTATTATAATTTGCCTTTCTTTATAAATATTTTAACTTGTAAAGGATAATTTTGTTTTGTTATTCTGCACTTATTAGAAGTAATATGATAAAAATAATAGGGCAATTTTGGGGCATTCCGAGAATCGAACTCGGGACCTCTCGCACCCAAAGCGAGAATCATACCACTAGACCAAATGCCCGGTTGCTTGGGAGTTTGTTTGGGATAATTATTAGCCTAGATTGTTGGCCAACAGCAGTCAACTCAAAAAGAGTCTTGGCCTGTGAAGTTTTTATTTATCATTTCTTTTTAACGAAGTACCGCCCTCCAACTTTCAATTTTATATTGTTTCAACCCCAGCCATTGGGTTAGCTCTGCTCGAAACGAGGGGATCGTATGAATGGTAGTAGGCGTCTCCCATCGAGAGAGATTGTTTCTAAGCATCCTCTTAGCCGCATAAAAAACACCTACAAAGAAAAAATCCACTCATGAATGTAATAAACTTTTATTTAAGGATAATGATTAAAGTTTTCAAGAGAAGGATAATGAATAAATTTAATCCAATAATATACAACCTTGCCTAACCTCATTAACAAATTTGACTCATTGGGATCCATTTCTACCCAAGCTTGGTCCAACATATGATCAACTGATCCTATTTTCATGACAATATACATACAATTTTACAAGATTGCAAACATTGTAATAATCCTATCACATCCTATCCTACTAGACTTGGTTTATTTTCTACTTTACTCTTAGGTAAAGTTTGGTTCATGATAATGTAATATTATTATGAATCTTACATTTCTGATAATCTTACACTTGATAATTAGATTCTTATAAATAAAAGATTATCATGTTTGGTTGTAATAACAAAATATAGTAACCAGTTTATCATTTTTTTAAATTTTATTAATTTTTTATAAATCTTTTTTATTTTCTAAGTAGCCCTTTCATCTTTTTGCTAGAATATAAAATGTTCTAATAAAAATCAACATTCTTTATAAACTAATTTTAATATATATATATATATATATATATATATATATATATATATATATATATATATTATATATTTAATATATATTATATAAAATATAATATATAATAACATTATAACATATCTCATTATATAATATATATATATATATAATATAAAAAATATTTAGTAATATATTATATAATAATTTAATATGCAAGAAGGTCACAAATATTAATAATTTAAATTTTAATATTTACAAATTATTATATAAGTGTATAATAGTATTTCAAATATTAAATATTATATTAATATTAAATTTAATATTAATATAATCTATTATATTATATATTTAATATTAAATTTAAATATAATATGATATGTTTACATATTACTAAGCCTATATTAAATGCATAATTAAATTAATTATTATTAAATATTTACATTGAAGTTAATAGTATAATCTAAGATTACCATCCTTAGGTAATCTTAGACATCCATCTTTTAAAAGGGAATCAGATTACTAGGATTTGTGATAATCTTACATTATCGAGAATCAAACATTACCATCTAGATTATTTTGTCTAATTGCTAAACATGGTAATCTGCATGATAATTTTAGGTTGCCAAGATAAATTACTATGAACCAAACAACCCTTATAATTTCGTATTATTTTTGCAAACCTATATTGTTCTATTAAAGAGACTAAACCTGAGCCCAACCTAGTAAACCTAAATCATTGGCTTAATTGATTTTACTTCTCCCTTTAGGCCAAACCATACCATAATCAAGTAGAAGAAATTGGGCATAGATAACCTAGGCCAACCATTTCTTCTTTGGTGATATTCATGGAGTTATAACTAAGGACTTAAAAATCATAATCTAAACCATGGGCATGTAAATACAATAACAATAATAGGATACAGGCATAACCCAAAATTTGGAAATTTGAGAATATATAAGCTTTTGAAATACAACACCAATGCAATGCAAAGAGATGGAAATTATTTAAAGGTTTTGAAAATATAAATTTTTATATATTTCAACCTTAAATATTTCATCTCCAGGAGAAACAAATTATTCTCCCAAGACAGGTTCGAGAGTAAAAAGGAAAACCAGATCAAAAGATTACATCACCAAACTTCATCTCGGAGCATTCTCAAGGAGATGGTAACTCAGTGTGTATCTTGGGGAGAATAAAGTCTCCCATCGAACTTTGGAAAAAAGGCCTTTTGTAGGGTTTGTTGGGCAACTGACTCTTTGAAAGGTTCTACCATCATGCTCCACCCATGGTCATGAAGACAATGCTAGAACAAAGTAGTCCCAAGGGGTGCCAAAGGTTGGGAGCGTTTGATTGTCTCTCCACTCTTTCTATGGTGGAGAGGGAGGAGATTGGACCGTGACATGATCGCTACAACCATGCAGTCCGTAAATCTAGGCCAGGCCCTTATTGCACGGAAGCATAAAAAAAAATCCAATATATTTGAAAGATCATGTTAACACTATGAAATTGGGAAATGGCATGAACCTCAATAGAAGAAATAGAAGAATTAGTATTATGGAATGAACCTCATTGGCTAATTGTATGTAGACCGATACGAGCACTTGTAGAGTAGGATCAGCTGGCCCAAGATTATCTTGAACAAATATCACAATTCGATCATGCATAAGAAAAATAAAACTAAAGCGAATACAAAATTTTTATTGATACAATAGAAAAATTATAAACATGTAACTCTATTACGGCAAAAAGCATGCAAAGAGAGATTTAATACTACTTGTTATAATCAAAGACGTATGGATGATAAGAGATAAACGAGAAAGGCAAGAAAGTAAAATAAATTAAGAGAACACACATTGATTTAACGTGGTTCAACCACTGATCTATATTTATGGATGAAGGAGAGTAAAGAAATTTCATTACCAATATCTATAAATTACAAGAATTATTCTCCACAACTCTAAAATTACAAGGATCATTTTTCTATTAGAGACTCTCTTACAAATCCCTAAAGCCACTTACATCTAATAGAATTATCTTGAACTCTCACAATAACAGCCTACTTTACTAAGGCACCTTGGGGCCACTCGAGGTCTCATACTTAGATCATCTTGAAAGTTAAAAGTTACCTGTGCTTATATAGAGAAGAAATTTACAGTGTACTATACATGCTAAACTCTCAAGTCCTACATAAATATGGAAATATAACCTTCTTAAGTTTGTGAATTCCAAGATAAACTCTAATAATTCTTTACCTCGGCTTGAATTTTCAAACAATATTGAAAAGATAGCTCAAAACTCTTTTCACCTCCAACTCAAGTGTTGTACGCATCAATCAAGTCCAAATAATGCTTTTAATCTTTGAACAAATAGATAACATCCTAACATTGGACAGCAGTTGCTGCCTCTTGACTGAGCTTCACCAAATAAGCCTCTCGATCAATTGAGCTTACCAATTAAGCCTTTTGATCAATTAAGCTTACTAAATAATTCTCTCAATCAATTAAGTTTACTAAATAGGCTTCTCAACCAACTAAGCTTATCAATTAAGCTTCTTAACCAATTGAGCTCATCAAAATAATTTTTCTAAAATAGTTACTCTACCTATTCTAAAGTTATTCTAAATTTAACCCAGGCTTTATCTAAGCTAGAACTACTTCTTCTTCATTCTAAATAACCCTTCTACAAAATAATTACTCCACCTATTCTAAAGTTATTCCAGAGTCATTTTAAGTTGGAATAGCAACCCCTTCTCAACAAAATAGGGACTGAACTTCTTCTTCTGCATCCTCTCATCTCCCTCATGTGTGGCGGGACTGAACTTCTTCTTCATCCTCTCCTCTCCCTCATGTCTGGCAGCCTTCCACCGCCATTGCCTCACGCCGCTCTTGGCGCCCGGACGCGGTCGCCTGCCAGCAGGGTCTACCGCCTCTGCAAGCCGAAAAAAACATCCAGCGGGATCCAGCCCCCCTCTATCGACGCCCCAATTGAGGCTCCTCTTCGCGTCCGGGGCAACTACTACATCTAGTTCAAGTCCATAGATCCCTGTTTATCATATTTTGATGATGTTCGTACCCATCATGTTCATATAGAGGCCAATCAAGTGATGGATTGGGCCATCAACAAAAGGCCTCTTGGACAATTTTATTGGTGTAGGGAAAGGGATTTACCAATGGGGTTGGGCAGCTAATACATTTTGACATCTCCGGGGATTATTCCTGGAGAACCATGCAGTGGTGATCCTTCAGTGACCACACCCAATGGAAAAAAATGTTCTTACCGAAAAAAAAAAAAAAATACGACACATGGATTGCAGTTAAGGAAAGCATATTTACAGAAAATATAGCATCTTTACTTTTGTCTTCACTCTCTTTGAAAATCAATAGATATTTGCAATCAAAAGTTCTCAAATTTTACAAGTAATTTTTTAAGAAACACAACAGGGCCCTTAATTTGCGTTATTATGTCAATGACAAAGTTGGGAGATATAATTACTTTCATGGTGTCAGTTTTCTAAAGCAGCAAAATCCAGACCTAGGAGTTCCTATCGACACAGGAGGAAAATCAAAGGAATTCCATCATATATTTCTTTTATTGAGATATCAATGTGACCAAAAGGTGCTTGTTGTGAGTCCTCTCAACATCTACGCATGTCAAAAATAATCAGAGCACGAGGGGCAAAGAAACAATGGCAACAATAGGTACACAAAGGACAAACTTGATACAATTTTTGCTATCAAAACTCAAGGCCCCTTGCAACCTTTCTTTTTCTTTCCTTCCCCCTTATCTAATTTGTTTATCTTACAGTATGGAATAAGCTTTGATCACCTCAACAATGGGTGCTCGGCACAGAGGGCACTTCCCTCCACTTTGAACCAACTCTTCAGCACATTTGGAACAAGTACACATGTGCCCACATCTGGAGAAGAGGGACATAAAATATAAGTATTGGCCAGCTTTTTTTCTTCTTGTGATAACTATGGCCACATAATTTAAAAGCCGTACCATGTTAAAAATTCGAGGGGGAGGAGACACACTGACCTGTACAAAAGGGAATCAATATGACTATCACAACAGATGCAGCAAGTCCCCTTCCTAACATGACCCCATTTGGATCCATCCTGTGATGATTCTGCAACAACCCCTGAAACAGAGTAGTTTAAATTCAATGTTTGTGATGAACTCCTACAGGACAGTCCTTGGATTTTATGATGCCAACCAAGAATCAGATGGAATGCTACAATGGTCAGATACCTAAGGTAGAAAGCAAATATAGGAAATTGCACTTCTAATTTCTAAAACCATATAGCCCTAGGTCACCAAGTTTATAGTAGAGATTAGAGGACATTTGGTTTTAAAGGACTTGTTTCAACAATAAAATTAAAGGACATTTGGTTTTAAAAGACTTGTTTCAACAATAAAATTAGCCACACCTGAAACTTATGACCAGTCTGGGCAAGGGAAAGATCAATGCAACTTGAAAAGGTGAGCATCAAGCTGGGATTTGACTGTCAAGGATGCTGGCTGAACTCAGGTTCAAGTTCCAGCACCTACATTACCATAAGACCTATGAAATTTCTACTACTTGAAACCAATGCTGGCCAAGCCCAGGCTCAAGTGCCAGCACCTACATTGCCATCAAAAAGATGAAAATTCTGGTACTTGAAACCAGTTGTAAGCATGCACTATGGTTAGAAAGGGAACTCCATATGATGTCCATGTTTACATAGTTCTAATGCAATGCGCGCACATGCACAGAGAGAGAGAGAGAGAGAGAGAGAGAGAGAGAGAGAGAGAGAGAGAGAGTTTGATTTCTGCAAGAGATCAAAGATGTCTTGCGTCACCATGTGGAGAATCAAGACATCAACATAGTATGAAGAAAACTAAAGAAGAATCCTTATTGATATCATCATGAATCAATACAAATGTCTTGGCCAGATAATAATGGTGCACATATTTTAACGAATATCTGGCAAGATGAAAAAGAATGCATCTTACATTTCCACTCCTACACTTGTCTACTGAGGACAATTTAAAGGAAACTACAATCAATCAATAAGTTATTATCTGTACACAAATAAGCATTATTCATATTCTTAAATTGCAGTGTGGTATTTTAAATTAGTTTTCTTTAGCGTTACCTGGCAGAGGGCATGGGCATGAAGTGTCAAGGTATCTTAAAGAATCTCACATAGCAATGACAAAAAAATACATGGGGACACAAGCGTGCACCATGTCTAAAGGAGGTAAATTGAGTTATCCATTGAACCAAGAGTAGCCAAGTCAATGGGTTGTGTTTGGACCCCATATGTTGGGTGGGGGTTGAAAATCCAACCCAATTAACCAATTGTAGCCTGTTGCAAATACACAATCCTTCAGGTGGGCTAGGGTCAAGTTTAGCATGACCACACTGAATTACAGACCAACTCAACTAATTTAAGGGAAGATATTATATATTTTGTAGTATAGGCATGATATTATATATTTGTTCCTAATAAACTCTCCCCTGGCAAACAAGCCAAATATGAGCAAGCTGAGCCAGCTTGAGCAAGACCCAAAACTAATTCAAAGTGAGCTGAGAGCCTGGGAAACTTAAGTTCAAGCCCGCCTCATGCATAGCTGAGCTAGCTTGTGCTTAGTTCATGCAAACTCAAATATTGAATTGAGCGAAGCTAGAGCTCACGCAGCTAAAGACAATCTTGGCTTTAGACTACAGGTTTGGCTTGATCATAGACTTGAATTAGTAAGTAGCACATGAACTCAATTATGAGCTTGATTCAGTCATCAAAATAGCTTAATAAGACTTAAGTAAAGCAGTAAATCACTAAATCTTTTATTAAAAAAAAAAAAAAAAGAAGAACAGAAAATTCAACTCCCAAGAAGAACCAAAAAAATCCTCTTCTAGCTTGGACCTTGGCAGAAATTAAAGAAAATAGAAATATCTAATTAGATTTGAATTTGGAGAAAACTAGATGAAGATATGATGGTGTATGGGCTCATACCTTGTAGGGATTACAAGCTTGATCTTGAATCACTGATTTAGAAAAAAAGTCTAGAAAAATAACAGTATCCTCCTGAAGAGTATCTTGAAGGGGGATCTTTAAGCATCGGCACCCTGAAAGGAGAACCTTTGCTAGGATCTTGACACATTGCCACCAAGGTCTCAAGTCAAAGAGAGAATCTTGAGTTGAAGAACCATAAATGAGAAATTGAGAGTACCAGAGGGGTAGAGAAAAGCTAGAGAACTAGAAAAAGAGATCTAGAGAGGTACCAAAGGTACCAAGAGACTTGGAAAGTATGGTGGTGGTTGGTAGGAATGGGAGTTGCAGAGGTCACAGACAACAGTGAAGAAAAGGGAAGGTGAGTGATTGGTGACCATGAAGTGTGAAAGCGTCACTTAGTCATTAGGGCTTCTGGCATCATAGGGCTGGTTGATAGAGCAAGCTACTGGATTAAAATCCAGTGACAAGTTATCACTTGTCAAAGCAATAATATATATATATATATATGGGCTGATACCAAATGAGCCGGTCTAGATCAAGCTTAGGTCATTCATTAATCGAGTGAGTTAATTCCAAGCTGAATATGGAGCCATATTAAATTGGCTAGCAAACAGCCCAGTCATTTGACAGCTCGACCGACTACTTCCCTCTCATCTATGGGAGCTCTTCAGCCTACCCTCCACTTCTCCTTAATCACATAGCTGCCAAGGGTTAATAGCTCCCTCATTGTATGTGCACTCTCACCTTCCCACCCCCATGCTCACAATCCCGCTTCCCCCACCCCCAAAAGCCAAAAAAAAGGAATTCCTAACCTCAAAATCTATAAATATGTTTTCATGACATGGCATACATATATACATTTATGCACGTATAGTTACAGTTACAGGTCCACATATTCAATTTGTTACTATTGTTATTTTCATATTAAGTACCCAGAACATTTCTGAAAGTTAAGGCCAATGTATCTCCTGCTACCGGCACAATACCTACTTCTAATAATAGGATTCTGAATCAGTTTATGTTTTAGAGAATTAAATCATGCAGCATGAACAATTATATGCACACTAACATTGCAAGGAAGATGATAGTGAAAATTTGTACTAACCTTCTCCAGCTGAGCGATTCAAAGCGGCTGAAACTTCCTGTCTAACAGCACGCTGCAACTCTAATTGCATGTCCATGCATGACTCCAACATACGCTGAATATGACTCATCCCTTGCTGAAGCCTAGCCATGTCAGCCTTTAAATCATTAATCATATCCCATTCCTGCACCAAATAACATGATGTCAGTTTCAGATTAGAGTGTTGCAGATGAATATGTGATACCAGGAACTAAGATTCTGAAAGCATGTCAGGCAGCATGAACTTCATTAGAATGAACAAGTATATGCCATAATACTTCAAGTTTCAGTTTCAACAGCAGCAGGTGCATTTAATGTCAATTGATAAAAGCTTATCAACTGCAGGGAAAATAGATAAAAAGCATATAATTAATCAAAAAACAAGAAAATTAAAATATATCAGTTTGCCAACAAAGACTGAAAAAATCAGATTGGATTTTTTCAAAATAAAAGCACAAGACAAAGTTCTTGTCCTGGCATGTCAAAATGCATCAGATCGCAATATCATGTAAAATATGTGCTCCATTCAATATTTTGAAGTTTTAAGCTGCATTTTGTATGAAATACTATAAGGAATCATAGCATTAAGAAAGGTAGCGCACAATGTCTGAACGATGCATGCTCTGTCGAGTCCAATTATTGTGATGTAACTCTGTGTGCCACAGTGGTAGTGGAGGTGGCACAGGTGGATGTGGCATTTCAAGTGGGGGCCTAGGACTGGCTTCCTGCTGCTCATGATTTGGATCATCTCTCTGCTGCCCCTGATCTTCCTCTGATGATGCAGGAGTAGGCACGGTTCCTTGCAGATCCCAATCGTGTGGAGCACGTCTTTGCCGTTGAACATAGGATTGTATCAGTTGATCTAAACTTTCACGGAAGCCACTTCGAAGAAGATTAGAGACACTTCTCCTATAGAATGAAGCATAACTGAGTCAACGCATGATAATCAATCAAGAAAATAGCCAGAGGAACTTTCCAAATAAAAAAGAAAAGAAAAAAGAAAAGAAATGGGAGAAAAAGAGCAATTACCTGCTCAAGAGTTCCCTAAGCTCCATATTATACACATTGTCATCATCAAGTGGAATAAATCTATTAACTCTTCCCATTCTGGGAGGATCTGAAGGTCCCTCTTGCCAGTCTGCAACATTTTCTTGCGAATCATCCTCATGCCACTCATTTTCTTCTAGGAGATTACTACCTTCTCCATCTTCATCTTCAGGTGTTTCACGAGACCATTCCTGGTCCATATTCTCCTGCCAATTCCCGTCAGATTCTTCCCCAGTTCTATCATGCCATTCACTATACCTAACTTCAATAGCCTGTTGCCAGTCCCTTTCCCCACGTTCTGCATCTTCCTGCCAAGTCACCCCTTGACTAGCAGATTCTTGCCAATTTATATTATCATTTGATGTGCTATTTTCCATTTCAGTGGCTTCATGTGTGTCTGTTGTTTCATGTATATCACAACTCACATTGCTAGTTTGAGATGAGTCATGGTTAACATTCAACACCTCCACTGAAGTACTTGGTTGATGTTGATTATTTCTAGAGCCACTGATGTTATCACTACAAGGTTGATCATTCCTAGAGTCATTGATGTTACGACTAACCAAAGCACCAGAATGTCTGCTAGCTTCTCCATGGACATTATTTTCAAGACTGTAGCGAAATCCTTCCCTATATACAAAAGATAAACTTTGTCAAGATAAAAGATAAACTTTGTCAAGATATTGCTAGTTCTCATCAATCATTCTTAGAATAATAAACTAAAAAGGTAAATACTATACATGAAACAAATGGTAATTTTGATAAGCATAGATTCATTTTAAAAAATATGGAAAATAGTACTGTACAGGGCTAGACTAGTATCTGGTCGATTAGATTTCAACTTAGAACCAGTTAGCCCTAATTGGACGATAGGAGTCCAACATCGATGATTTAAACCAAAAAATAATATAATTTCGAGCCCCTTAACCTATGCATCAAGTGATCAAAAATATATATCGTTTTATGCTATTTAAACTGCTAATTTTTGACCACTTTATGCATAACCTAGGGGTCTCCAAATTATAAGATTTTTAGTGTGTAAATATTTTAGAGATAGTACATTACATCCAATAATTCGGATTATCAATGTTAGACCTCCATAGTCCTATAAGGACCTAGCCGGATCTAATCGATTGTATCTCTAAAGGGATACAATCAAGTGTACCTCCACTCAGATCCATTCATATCATAATTAGATAATGGGGATCCAGCATCGATGCTTCAAGCCATTGAATATAATCTATTTCCTCTAAATTGCTTACACACTAAAAATTATGTGATTTGAACACACTTAACTTATGCATCAAGTTGTCGAAATTTTGCTAGTTTAGATAATATGAAACAATACACATTGATGTAGGTCCTCCAAATCACATAATCTTTGGTAAGCAGTTTAGAGGTAATAGATTATAATCAATGGCTTGGATCATTGATTTTAAACCTCCATTGCCCAATTATGACCTAACCAAATTTGATTGGAGATATATATGCATGTATACACACGCACATACATACATACATACAGATATAGCCACACCGACATGTTTAAGGAGTATATATATGACCAACAAAGACACCATTAGGAGGAAAAGAAAGAAAGAAAAATAGTGTTGCACAAAGATCATTATAGCATGGACAAGTCTATAATGAGACAAATGCTGATTGCTGCAATAAACATACTAGAACAGAATAGGTACACTAGCTGTATTGACTTTTCATAGAGTTTTTAAAGGTTTTTTCCACTTCGATGTTAGATGACTTTCTTTAGAATATGCTGGCTCAATAATATTAGACTACTTGCTCTATGTACCAAAAAGTCCCCAAATTCAACACGAGAGAGAGAGAGAGAGAGAGAGAGAGAGAGAGAGAGAGAGAGAGAGAGAGAGAGAGAGAGAGAGAGAGAGAGAGAGAGAGACTTTAGCAAAGACAAAGGATATGTGATTGGTCATTTGATCACTTATCAACACCAAAGGTCGGTAAGGCTTCATCGGTTTATTAGTGGACTGTCAAGCATGTGGTATGATCACATTGGAAGGAATGAAAATAAGAATACAATCATGCATATAGATTTTAGAATCTCACTATGACCAAATTTCACTCAATTGGTGTAAGATTTGCAGCTTGGTTGGCTGGCCAAAGTTAAATTTTTATGCAGTCGTTTTAACATCTTTCAGTTTGTTGTTTGACATGGCTTCATCTATGCTACTAGTATTAGATTTGGCAAATAGTATAATTTTAGATACTATTTATAACAATTTCCAACCGCTCAAAAACATAGTGACGATGTCATGTAAACCATGAAATGTTAACCTTTATCAGCAATTGATGGAGGTAAAAACCCAACCATCAAATCATGGTGGTAATTCCCTCAAATTATGGTATGTATGAGTAAAAGGATAATATGCAAATGTTGATAGTCATAATATTTGAATTTGTCTTATACAAAAGCAAAAAGATTCATACAATAGGAAGCAATTAAGGGTGGTTTGTGGACATGTTAATGCTTGATTAAGTACAAAACATGGGAGTTTTATAAGGTTGAAATAGAAGAAAGCTTGAGGAGCCATGAGGAGTTTTCTCCACATAACTAGGAGACAGAGTAAAGGGAAAAATGTAACGTTTAAAAAAAATTGAATATGCAGCCACATATGCATAGGAGGCATATAAATCGCACAACATATAGGATATGCAGTACCCATATGCAGTGGGTTGCATAATCAGTCCGCAGACCACATATACAGGCCAGGTGGCATGTGGACTGCTTTATAGAATCCAAATTATGGGGTTTTGGGCATGCTTGGGAGGGTGGGGGGGATATTATAGTGTACTTTAAGGTTCCCTGGTATACTATAAGTTTGAGCATAGATTGCACTTCCAAGGAATTGTGATTTTAATATACTAATATCTTTAACCATGCTAAAATATGCACTAAAACGAGTATGAATGTGTATTATTGTTCATCTCTGACTTTCACCAATTTAATTCAAATTTTTAATTATTTTTATAGATACATATGACTAGTTTTTTAAATATTTAAAAACTGCATATATGCCTCAGCAAATGCACTATGCAGTGACCTAGCCATGCCCATACCACAGCCACTTTTAAAACATCAACAAAGTCTAGCTGAGATGTCAAGGGTTCATTAAGGACAAACATTTTTCTTGAAGACTTGGTCTAGGAAATCAAACTTGTATGTTTCCTTTCCACACTGCAACTTGCATCACCTCATGACTTTAAGTTAGAAAGGCATAATTTTATCATTTACGGAATATGCAGAACTTGTGGTATTAGGACCTCCCTCTCTGCAGTTGCAAGAAAATTCACAAGAATTGGATAGAAGAGAATGTATCTGATTTTTTTTTTTTTTTTCAATCAGTGAGGATATTCTGAATCTACAAATTTCTTATAATGTTCTTACAATAATAATCTTATGAAATTGAATCTCTCTTCATTTTATTCATCAGTTAATGCACATGCTTTTGTTAGTCATACAAATAACTGAACTCAAGATCCAAGTCCAATCTGATGTTCCAATCCCTAGCTAGGCAAATAAAAAAGTTCAATATTTGAGTACTTATGCAGGTCACCACAAATAGGAAGTGTTTTAATTACATTGAGTCTAGAGCAAGTTGTGACTGAATAATTGGACATTTTGTAAAGGTAAATCTTTCATAAGTTCTAGATAAATAATGGTAGTAACAATATCAACTTGTAAAAAGGTCATAAAGGAAACCATACCTCAAGCCAGTGACAGGATGGCATTGTCTTAGCTGACCCAGTTCCCTAGCTGCAACTGATGGTGGTCTCTCTTCCGCAGTTGATCCTCCATTTCTTAAGAATCTACCACGGAGTAATGACTGGAAAATGATTTGCATTAGATTCCCACAAGATAGTCATAAAAGCAAATCATTATCCCAGTATTTCTTAGCCGAAAACATGAACACATAAAATGGAGGTAGTGGAAGTGTAATACCTTTGAAACTCAAGGAATATTTCATGTTTTGTTCACTTAATATATATTATCTTATATTCATTGACTATACATTATTATAATTGACTGGTTTCAGCAAACCTGTTTGTATGGTATTTGGCCATAAGAATGGGCATTATGTCAAAGATTCATGACAGGTACTGCCTTCAATTACTCATACAATATTAATATTCATGTAGTCATGTGACATTCTGAGTTCTCTAGCAAAGAAACCTTTCTAGGAAAGATAGGGGTACACGGCAAAACACCATGAACATCATCATTCGTCATAATAAACATATAAGAAACTTCTTAAGTACATTGACTTTATAAATAAACTATGTTATTTCACTAAGACAAAAACTGAAAGTATACTGCAAATATTTATTAAGTTTCTGAAAAAGGAATGACATCTCGTCCCAATCTGTCCAGTTCAAAGTGTACCAACCTTTGCCTGTCGGTCATGGCTGGTTGGCTTGGTATGGACCTCAAACCAGCCCAAACTGAGTAGAATCACCTAGTTCTGCTCAATTTGGAGTGGTTCAAGACTCACACCACCCCAATAATTGAGAAGGGGAAGGTAAAGAAGGCCTTTTGTACCTTACCTCTTCTTTGGAGAAAAAAAATCAGGTTGAAAAGGAGAAGGAAGATCATTTTTCTCTAGATTTGATGCTAAATCCTATTTTCTTTAGGTATAATCCCCTCTACTCTTCCCATTCCCCTCTTTTTGGCTTTTTTCATGCCTAAAATAGGTAAGAAAAAGGTAAAAATGAGAAGAAATCATGCCAAAATCTTGCATTTTGTTAAATGTTTGAATTAAATCATGCCAATAATTAAATCTTAAAATGTTAGAATTCAACTGAATTCTATTGTTTAGAATGGATCATAATAAATTGAACCTATATAAAGTTCCAATATTACCCCTCAATATAATTATCTCATTTTAAGCTCGTATTAAGTTGATGTTTTATAACCATTGAGAAAAAAATATTAGTATGGTAACTTTTCCAATTAAGTTGATCTCAAACTTATCAAGAGTCAATAATAAGTTAATATTATACATATTTTAGCAGCCTAAAATAAGAATTCAAATTTATATAAAAAAAATTGTACCAAATACCTTGCAAACAAAAAATCCATCCAAATTGAAGAGAGATGTTGGACATACACCACATTTGAATTCTAACAACCGTAAGCCATATGAGATTGCAAAGCATGGTATGCTCATGCAATGGTTACAACCAGAAATTCCAAAGCAATATGAGATTGCAAAACACACGGTTACACAAGGCTATGAACCAACAGTCACATCTAGGAAAGCCATACTCATTTGATTGTTGTGATTCTTACCATTCTCAAGATTTATCAGATGCACTTTAGAAGAGAGATGCAAAATCAACTAACCAAAGCATCTATCATTCTTCTAAAAAAGGGGAAGTGAAGTAAATATCAGGAAGGGGTATTTTAGTTTTTTAAAAATGGGTCCCACTAAATGAATTCTTTCTAACATTCCCAAATCACACCAATTTTGATGCGAATTCTAATCGCATGGAAATATCCTGTTTGGGCTTTAATTCAATTGAATTCATTCAGCTTAAAAACATTTCAAATAAAGGAATTGCTTAGAAACAGAGGAATTCAATTAAATTTCTTGTATTCCATTGAATTCCTTGTTTTAAAGTAATTCCAAATGGGCTGATAGATCAAAGAAGTATGAAAAACAATTACTTGAGGCATATATTCAATTATGCAGACCACCTACCATTATAATCATCAATAATAACATGAACAGATATGAGCTGCGTACAATGCAAACGGGAGGAAACTAAAGTGATCGATTGGAAACACGATCAAGCAATGAAAGGTGAGGATGGAGATCTCCATCAAAAAAGAGCATAATTTGTTGGCATCCCTTGATGATAAATGACTAAACATTCACTTCCAGATCCATTCATAGGATTTGATGTTCGGGAATTTGGAGAAGAAAGAAAACTAAAAGGACGGCAGGCTGACCTGAATGCGATTCCGGTGAGCGAAGTCTGAAACAGCCCGATGCTCCGACAAACCCTGAAGCTCCCTTTGCCTTTCTCTGACCATCCTCCTAATCAGATCGAGCCGGGCCTGCCTCCCGCGCAGCCTCGGCAGCTCTCTCCGGACGTGCTCCGGCTGCCCTTCGTCCCGGTCCCGCTCCTCTCTCCTGCTAGCCCGAGCATCCCTCTGCTGGCTCGCCATCTGCACCCACTCCCTCACAAGCCTCACCCTCTCGCGTTCCGTCTCGCCGAGCCACTCGGCCCTCGGCGACATCCGAGATGCCTCATCCGCTATCCCATCCTCCGTCATCCAACTACGAACAATCTGCCTCACCCTCTCCCTCTCGCCGTCCGCGAGATCAGGGGACTGCTCCCTGCTCGACCCCCGGCCATCGTCATCGTCAACCAAATGGACACCCCGCCTTCTGCCGACCGGACTTGGTGGCTCGTGATCCCAACGGCGATACTCATTGTCATCGCTCTCGCTGGCATCCTCTAATGTGCCCCCGCGCTCCGCCGCCCGGCTCTCCGCCGGCCTCCGATGGTGGTTGCCGGACACGGTGGGGCGCCTCCGGTCTCTCACTGCGGCGGCGGCCTCGTACTCGAGCTCGCGCCACCGCTGGAGGATGGAGGAAGCCCGGGCGGCCACAGGGCGCTCGACCGACGACCGGGCGGCGCCCCGGGATTCACGAAGGAACGACGAATCAAGCATAGAGACAGTGTGGAGCCCGGCGAGGGCCATGAGCTCGTTCTCGCGGTTGCGGCGCTCCATGGTGGTGATCATCTCCTCGGCCTGACGGGCGACCCACCGGCTAAGAATCCGGGAGTGACGTCGAGCAGCGGCGGAGGATTCCGCGAGGTCGTCGCCCTCGAGGTCGGACCGCCGCCGCCGGCGGGCGAGGAGGTCAGGGCCGTCTCCGCCACTGGCGGCGGACGGGTCGTCGCAGTCATCAGCGGCGGAGCTGCAGGAGGCGAGGGCGGTCTTGCAGCCATCGATGTGGCCGCGGACAAGCTCCTCGAGCTCCCGCCGGAACTCCCGACCGGCATCCTCCGGTCTCTGCCGGAAATCCGTCATTTCCGACCAAACCCTAGGCCGGCATGAATCCTAAAATCTACGGCGATGGAATGAACCGATCGATCGATCTATCAATCGAGAACAAAGAAAAACCTAGAATCGGAGGGAATGGGGAGAGCGATGGTGGTATTTAAAGAGATGAAAGAAGGAAAAAAAAAAAAAAAAAATCGATTTTAAGTTCTCGTTTCTTGTTCTTGAAGTGAGAGAGAGGGGGAGAGGAGAGAGACCACCGATCCCGATGAGGTGGGCGAGCGGGCGACGGAGAGGAGAAAGAGGGAAGATGGTGAAAATAATTAAATAAAAGAGAAATCGCTGATTATTACGGATATTATTAGTGTTTTAATTCCACGTAATAACTTGAACGTTGGCCGCGACGACTTGTCTATGCGCCGCCAGTAAATAAAATTACGGTAATTCCCTCATAGGGATCTGATCAAATCTGAGTCAATAAATGCGGTACATTGTACACGAATATCTACCAGAATTTTGATGGTCGTCGTTGTTTTGGACTTGATGGAAAAATTAGGCTGAGGTTTAGAAAATGGTCAGGAATTTTTTGCCGCAGGATATTTTGAATGACACAAGAGGCAAGTATTTTATCAGTGGTTAAATATAAGTGTAGCCTATGATGAGGGACGATAAGCGAGGATTTTTTTTTTTTTAATATCATTTGGATAATTATTATCTGGAAACTCTATCCGAGATTCCCTTAACTTTATTAACTTCGTAAATGTTTAATTGAGTCATTTAAATGAGATCCATTGCATGAAGTACTTTTTAAAAATAAAATCCTTAAGCATCATTTGGCGCAAAGGAAACAAGTAAACGAGCATGCTTTTTATCATTCTTATTTCTTCTCTCATGGCAAGCCCTAGCATCAGCTTTTTTGTTCCCCTTTATATCTCCTTAAACCTTGTTATTCCATCTGCCATCTCCATTGTTGTAGGCATGCATCCTATGCCTCCAATCCCTCCTTTATGACAACTTCTCTTACTCCATTGTACTACTATAATATCACCAACAACTCTATGGTTAGTTTCTATTATTAGGGCATCAAAAGTTCTAATTACACCCTTCATCTGGACCACAACATCCTCATAATAGTGTCTCGAGAAACAAAGGAAGAAAGTGATTGAAGTTCTTCTCAGAAAAGGATAACCAAATGAATAAGAATATTCATATGTTGATAGAGATACCATCTAATGGAATAGTAGGTAAAGAAAGACAAAATAATAAATTTGTCTCGTGTGGAACCTTAGGGAGAAAATAAGGAAATGAACAATAGATGTGCACTTAAAGATCTATTTACTGATCCTATATTTACATGGTTATGAAACTAAAAATAAGACTTCATCAGATAGTAAGAAACACAATGAAGAACTAGTTCTCATATCTTTTTCTTGAAATAAATAATTTTTATATTTTTACTTCTCATGTAATGAAAATTATGTTATTCTTTACCGATTGGGAAAAAGATATTACTTTTTAACTTTATCTTGGACGAATGATGCAGTCTATTGCTTTAACAAACTTTTAAAGTTGTGTTACACCTCATAAGTAGATGCAATTCCTTAAATTGTTAGCGTTATTTTTGGTAGTGGAGAGTTGGTTCTATATATTAATGCAACACTAAGTTTGCTTCATGGGATTCCTAATTCTAGAGCTCTAAATTATATAGGTTAAGGATGACAAATCATATCAACAAGTCATAAATGGGCGAAAGCAACTTCAAAGGATAATGATAGATTGGTTAACTCGAACCCAATTTAGGAAATCTATTTAGTAATCAGATCATTTGGATTGATACAAATGCATGACTAATGTGATTTGTATAACCTGTGTAACTTGTTTAATACTGATTGAATCATAAAGTAATTATATATTCAAAATCATAATTAAAGTATAAACAAAAAATTTTTCATTTAAAGGAAAAAATAGATGAATATAATATATAAGCATATAATTGTCATCCCAAGAATTTACATCACTTTTGCATCAAAGTTTTAAACAACTACATTTTCTAATACAACAACAAATATAGATATATCCATTGTAATTTTAATTATCTTTAGTCAAATTTTATCTAACTATTGGATCCCATATGATGATAAAATAATAATTAATTAAAAAATAACATTAACTTGAAATCTTGGATAAATAGGCCTGATGGGTCATGTCCGGATTGATGGATTAGGTTACACAAATTGATCTATTTAATAATTAAATTAATTATGGGTCAATTTTGGATTAGCATATCAATCCAAGACTCAACTTATTTATTAATCATGTCTAATGAGTGAATTCAATTGTGATCCGAACCCATTTATGCTCAATCCAAATCTGCTAACTTCACATTAGGTTAAAGTTGTGTTCACGGGTCTTGTCCAAAATTGCTACCTCTAGTACAAATCTCCTTAAATAGAGATGGCTAGATTCATTCCTAAAAAAGATATACTAATCACAATCTATGATAAAGTAAGGAGATATTATATTCCAAGGCCACGTTTGGTACACCAGATTAGAAGGAGGATTTGATTTTTTTAATTATTTTTCATGTTTGTTATGTGCAAAGATAAGATAAAATTTTATCCTATAAGATTGTTAATTCTTTTAAAAAGGAATAAGCTATTCCATCAAAATAGTTGCTATTTTTATCCTCTCTAGATACTATCTTATTTTCTCTCTTTTGCCCTTATCATTAGTAATAAATAAGGTCTAGCAACTTTTTTGTAAGGATATAACTGTTAAATTAAAAAAATATATCCATAATCCTATCCAATCCTATCTAATGCCAAACATAAGATAGGATAATTTTTATCCTATTCAATTTGTTATTTTGCTGCACACCAAACATGAGATAGTATAATTTTTATACTATCTCATCTTCTATTTTATCATGTTCTCTCTTTCATCTTGTCCTATCCTATGTATCAAATGCAGTCTAAGATGATTATATGATAAGGTGGTGCATTCTTCCATCTTTCTAGAACTTGTGGATGGCATATATTAACCACTAATTTCACATTCATTTATTTCTTTAAGCAACACCTAGAGACTTTTGTATGATTAGGTATTTTTGTTTCACAAATTAGAGTTCATCAATACTATAGTGCACATAAGGCATAAAATAGAATTTTGTTATAATTTGGTTACTCTCATCAACATTGGAGACAAAGTGGAACAAGAATCAATATGATGAGCACCTTATAATTGAACAAGTTATTTGTGTAAACAAAGAAACACTATTACTCTTTAAACCTGATTCTAGTAGGACACATAAGGCGATTGCACATCCTTTATGAAGTACCTCTAAAAAATATGCAAGACTTATTTTTATCAATTTCTATAATATCACAATATATCATCGTTAATATCTAAAATCAAAGAACGTACCATCATAATCATAAAATTTATGCAGTTATAACTCTATTAAATAGGTAACAAAAATAATATAACTACTCTATAATCTACTCCGTCCTTGCTGGCATCTCCTTACATTCTAATCCTACTGATATCATGTGAGCTAATAGCTTAATAAAAATCCAATATACTCACACTAATATAATTTAATATAATATAAAAAAATCAATAAAAAACACTAAAAATCCATGTATTATACCAACCAAGACTCAATCTCACAAATATATGCATATCAAGTAGTTAATCATTTCAAATGGCATCTCATGTATCATATAATAAATTTTTTCAATCAATGATATTTTCGAAGAACTTATTCTTTTCTTAATAATTAACATATTTTAGATACAACAACTAGTATCTTTTCAATATTAAACAAACCACAATCACACTTTAACCCATGACTAACAAATTATAATATCACATATAACTTGCCTATAGCAAAGCTATCTCATTACAACATATAATCGATTCACGATCGACTATCTCAAAACCATGTACAAACTACTTGTGGTGGGACTATCTTAATACAACGTATAACCTATCTGTAATGGGGCTATCTCAATACCACTATAGTTTACTCTTGATGGAACTATCTCAATATCATGTATAACCTGCCCATAGCAAGGCTATTTATAATTCTACATATTTGCTTGTAATGATAGATCTAGGATTCATAGATAGCTAGTTTAGATAACTTTTCACTTTACTGATTAAATTTTACAAGCATTCCTTCTTTATGTTGATCAACACAAAATATGATTTAATAACACATCTTGTATAAAATCTAATATGAATAGTGCATATACTCTAAAGTCCAAAATCAACATGTGGTAGTGTTGTACATAAAAAACCAAATATACTCATTTGGTGATAAAGAAAAAAGTATACTTATCTATTTAAATCATCAGCATGCAATACATATATACTTAAAAATATCCATAATCATACAAATCCTGTATGATGAGAATTCTTATAGATTATTTATACATACACAAAATATTCATAAATATCATTTCCTTCTTTCCCAATTCTATGCTTGTGCTCTTCTATAGAAAGAGAACTTGAACATGCTTGTGATGCTATAGCAACAAAGGCATCTCTAAGAGGCCATCAAGCATTTGATAAATGGCACTGCAAGTACTCTTGTTTATTTTCTTAATTTTTTGATCCTTTTCAGAGTTTTATTAACAACAAGGATATTTTTATCTTTGAGACGGCGTTGTAAGGAGGTTGAATGGAAGATGGGGTGAAGGATCGCATTGGATTACTTGGATAACTTAAAAGATCCAATTAAAAGTTTTGAAATCGAGAGGTTTTTCATGAAATTTGAGCAGCAATAAAACTATAATATTCCCTTCAAATATATACAATTGATGAGCTATTAACAGTGATAGTTGATGAGAATTATTCATTTCAAGCTTGAAAAATGAAAAATAGCAATACTACAATAGAAAAGATCTATAATAGCGGTCAAGATTGTGGTTGAAAATATGTCAAATTATTGGCAAAACCTATCTCAATGGTTAGTAAATCATGGCAACAAGTGGCATCACCAGAAGCTATTATAATAGTTTTTAGTGATTATTTTTATAAGTGACTCCATGGTTGCAACCTTAAATCATCCTATAACATTGTAGATAAGTTATAAATTATTGCTAAATAAAACTTGATGGTTGCAAATTGCTACTATTTTTATTATATTGTAACATTTACGCTCAACAAAGTTATTGCATCAACAGATAGGTTGAAGGAAATTAAATTTTTAACAACTACAAACTATACGATCTAGAATTCTATGGAATTCAACTTTAACTTGCATATCACAAATACATACAGTTGTTAAATAAAAATAATATAGTAAAATCAGCATGAAAGTTTATATCTACATTTAATATCCTAATCAGTGTCTAATCAGCAGCTCAAAATAAAAATAATAAACATAAAGAAGAGGTCTCCTTTTAAAATAATATTAAAAAGAAGGATGAAGTCCATCAAGAATGGTTCATATTATATAGTTACTTACAAAACAAAAACGAACGATAACTAATTATAAGATTATAAGAAAGTTGTTTTAATGTCATAATGATATTTAGATACAATATCAAAATTATTTTTATATTTATCAAATTGAGAGTCATGGCTAGTTGATGAGGAGCACCTAACCAAATGTGACAAAGGACCACAAAAAGCATTTGGTACCTATTGGTAGAAATCCAACAAGGTACATAACATCAATATTCTATGACTATTTATTTTAATAGAAATTATTTCTATATTATTCATTACATCCTTAGGAAATCATAAATTAGTTTTATTAGAAAATGAAAAATATTTAAATATAGTTAGATAAAAAGGTTTTATATATAGACATTTTTCTTAAGTAAAATTTAGTTAAAAAGGTTTTATATATAGACATAAATTTTAAAAGTTATAAGTAATAAGAAAATATCAACTTGTTACCTACTATTACATAGCTGCTTGCTCCCATAATTTATGCCAAATCTATCTTAGAATCATTTTCCTTTTTTATCTCACTAATTCTCTAAAATCAAAAATAATAATTGATTACAAATATATCACATTAAACATTACACCGTGATTGAATAACTACTTGACAAACTTAAAGTTCGGTTCACCTAGTCTAGACTGAAACCAATTGGGTTTTAGAACTAAAGTTGTTATACCTTTTGTATAAACATCGAATTCAGTCCCAAATCTTTTTTCTTTTTTTTTTTTTTCTGACAAAATACTCTTAGACCATACTGCCTAGTCCTTGCTTCGGAGGATAAAGTCCATAAGCCTTTGAAGGACACGAACGGCCTTCCCCTCAATTCTAATTAAATAAACGCATTTACACCAACTGCTAACATATTTTTGCATGTAGTTTCGATGACAAGAAAGATTAAAATGGTGTAGCTCATTCTTTGACTCAATTATCAAATCAAGACAAAGAACACGTCCAGCCCAACCGAACCTCCCACTTGGTATCTAGATTTCTTTTTTCTTCATCACCTACGCATTCCTATCACGATGGTTGTAGTGTGACTCGCCACCATTTGCCACCACTTGCAACCATGTGATGCATGCCGTGAGAGTAGTTGATCACAGTGTCATTCCTTGCGAATCATATCTAATTCAAGGAAAAAATTGGAGACTTTCACATATAGTTCAAGCGACTGCTACCATGCATTCAAGAACCTGCAAAACGAAACCATGGTTTGGTATAAGAACTTTCAATTGTGGTGCTGTTCATCCTCAACATATAATATGCAAACCGACCTTATCTCTTTTGTGGACTCAAACAAGTCTAACATGCTCAAATTAGTGGTGGGTAATAGATTATGCTAACTCAAGAATCGATAGCAACTTAGTTTGATAAAGTCAGATTGGTTCAATTTTGAGTATTAATAGAATTGATTCTAGATTAATTAGTTAATAAATATTATATAATTTTTTATTAAATATAGTTAGGAAAAAAAAATTGAGTCACTAAAATTCAGACATGTATTTTCTTTAAAAAAATTAATTTTATTTAAAACCGAATCAACCTCTATGGACTAGTTGTGTCGGTTCTAGAATAGGTCCTTTCGGTTTTAGCCTATAACTGATCCAATAATCTAATTCATGTTCTTCCCCAGCTCAAACCCATTAAAAAGATCAGGATTGACAAGATCCTTTTGTGTCGTTCTCTATCTTTTGTTGGTCTAAAAATCTGAGCGGTTCCATGTCTACACGAGCGTGGGTAACCTGAGGTGTCTAACTTTCAGCATGCAAAGGGTCGTGCATGGGCCAATCCCTGGCCATGCAGCCAATCACGTAGCAGACCATGAGCACGTAGCCTTGCACGCACGCAAGCACAACCTTTTCTCCTACAAATCTAGGCCGTGTTACTTTATGCCAACCATCACAGGCCACATGGTTTCTGCCATGACCTTCGACTCCCTATCCATGCACTCAGGTGGCACCTGAGCCATGTGATGGGGGAACATACCACGCTGCCCCCTTACTCCATTCTCCACGCTTACACATCCTCCAAAGGACGTAAAGGGTGGTGGTGGGGGGACCTTTTGGCTCTGAACCATTTGTTTCTTTGAAGGTCTTTTTTTATAGGCCTTCAGGTGTGGGAGTGCGTGTTAAACCCTGAACCAGTAACCTATATGAGAGAAGAGCTTTTTTATTCCATATAGGCCGCGGTTTGTCCCCTAGAAAGAGAGTGCACCTGCCCTTAGTAACATACTTTTACTCCAGAGGAAAAAATACAACAGGATTGGAGCATGTGAATCAGTGGATAAGATGGAGACGGTGCTTCTGGACATGGACGTGGATAAGGTGGAGAGTTAAGTTTTGGGATGTGCAATATGGGCAATAGATTCGGTGCCTCCAAAGAAAATTTCGTTCACTAACATCTAAAGATAACCTTGTCTGAGTACAAGCAAACAACAGTCGGTTTCCGAGGGGAATGGAATCATTTACTCCTATGTTGTGTTGTATTTTCTAAAGTTGATAATATTATAGATAGGGTGTGTTCAGTTGGACTAGAAACAGCCAAGAGGAAAAACTGTAACAAGAGTTTGCTTCCATACATGCCGTGGATTGTACAGAAACAGCTGCCTTGGCTTCTAAAGAACTCGATGAATAGATAATTGGAATAGTTACTCTGACACGTGCTGCGGATAAGGATGTGGCAGGTGTGCATGGCTTCATCTACTTGGACTAAGCTGGGAGTGTGAAGTCACTTCTCCTTTCTAAAGATAGGGGAGAGAGTATTGTTAACTATTGTGATTATCTTCTGCTTTGATATCACCTATGAATTGTCCATAATATGTTAGCAAATGAGAAGGACATGAATTGATATAAGATGCCATATTAAGCGGCGCCATTAAAACAACACTTATGTGAATAGATTTGCATCTAATTAATAGGTAAGATGATGGAAGAAAACGTTAAGAAATTGTTTGGTGCTACACCTATCATGCAGAAGAGATATACAGGCTGGAGCTACAAAGATCAAAGAGTCAATAGTAAGGTTTTCTGTCAAAAGTCTACATACATCCTGCTAGAGTTTGCGTTGAAGTTTACAAACCCATATTGGAGTTGGCCTTTAATTTTATAGAACACAATTTCTAACCCTAGACCTCTTCTTTGCATAAGCATGCGTAATCCTTTCTAAAGAATAAATCAGAAGAAAGGAAGAGTGCAAAAGAAGTATTTTAGTTTCTACTAAGTGTGTATGGGCTGAGATAGTTTGCAAAAAGATAATTCTTGTAATCTCTATTATTTTGTTCGTAGCAAAATTTGCATCATTGCTGTCGATGTAGACATAGATTAATTGAGCGATTGATGTTAATTCTGTGTGTGCTCTTATTTGTTTTTTTCTCTTTTCTTTCCATTGATATCTTCTTCCCTGTCGCAACACATCTCAACAAAACGCAGCAAAGATGTGATTAACAGGAAGTGGTAGACTGCTAGGGGAACATCTAAGTAGCGAACATAAGCAGGAATGACAGCATAGCCAGTAACAAGCATGTAGAAGAATCCAATATTGTTTACAAGAGATAAGTGAGATGGTGTCTAGTATCTTAATTAAAAAACTATTCTAGAGAATTTTCCGGAAAGTAGATATCTAAGAACTAGGAGCTTCATACTAGGTTGCACAATTCTTCGTCTTTCCATACTGCCAACCTCTCGTGAGATCCACGCATGCATATAAGATTAAATCGATTATTGGAGAGACCTAATAAATCGAAGGTCCATAGCCCTTGAGAAGATTGAGTCAATGCCTTCTTTACTACCTTGTCTGAGATAAGGCCTCTTTAGTACCTTTAATTACATATATTCCATATGAGACTCCTGACCTCAAAAACAAGACATTCAATATGAGCCATTTCTAAGCAGCTTGACCTCTCATACAAAGTTTAGCTGCTAGATGGATGCCATGTTCATCAAGTCAAGAATTTCAATTTCGGATGAATACCCGCATGACAAAGCATGATGCAGCTATTTGAAAGTGGATGCTGTCCTTTTTTTTTTTTTTTTTGGAGATTTTTTCATTTTCTTTAAATCTCCATTCTATCATCCAATTTGAACTATTTTTTCCCTCACACATTTAACCTATTGTAAACCATCAACAACTATCCGAATATGTAATGAGTGATAGACACCATCATGAAATAAATTATAGTTTTATATGCTCTAAGAGCTGAGAAGCATAGCAGTCATTGCTCAAAGAATGCAGACCATCTGCACCAATTAGGTATTCATGCATTTAATGTCTGAAATTGAAAAAGATAGAGCAAGAAACAAATTTTATATGATAAAAGCCTATGGTATATGTTTAAAGGGCATTCTTATGGCTTTGTTAGAAGGATTGGAACCAACAACATATAAAGTGATGCAACAAGTAGAGATAGACTTGGCTATATTCGAACGTAGTTATTTGGTCATCTTTCTCGTTCTTGAATCCACACAGATTTCAAAGTCACCTTATTTTTTTTACCTTTTTTATTTTTGATATCCGTAAACTATATAAATTCAAAGATGGAGGAGATGATCAAATGCAGACTTGACTATATTCGAATGTAGATAAGCAAGTATGTATATATATATATATATATTCCTTCCATTTCTTATTTCTTTCGAAGGCTCAATCTTGTATCCTCAGAAGTTTGATACGTGTGGATAAATTTGATTTCACATATATCAGTTGATTATTTTTGAGAAATGGAATATGGAATTCAAAGAACTAACCTTTTAAGTTGACAATGAAAGTATTTCACAAGTTCATGCATCTGTCTAGGAGTTCTATCAACTATGTGTGGCCATGCATGAATGTGTTCACTTCAGTAACCAGACCATTCTTTATCATAATTTTGCCATTTTTATCATTAATATTGATAACTACCTCTCTTGGTCTTTACTAACATATCATTTTCCTCCCTTGAGAATTTAAACAATTGTCTCACTGAATCAATTTAACGGTTTAGAGATTGATGATTTATTTGTTGGGGGACAATGCATATATTTTTTCTAAAGTGATCACCAAGTATATGGATGTCTTGACCTGCATGGAGAATCACAGTACCGAGAATACTCTTTCCATCGGCCAACCACATTGTGTCTGGCTTTCTGAAAAAGTTATTGGCATTTGCCAATTTATATTTGTACTCCGTATCTTATATACCATATTTTTATACCTAAAACATTCTAGATTCCAAATTGATAGATTTTTTTTTTTCTTTTTCTTTTTTTATTAGAGCAAATTATAAACCTTGTCGGCATACATAACTGGGATACAAGACCATATATAAATATTTCTTAAATGTTATATGAAGACAAACAGAAGGGATGTTCCCGGGACCCATTTCATGGGGCAAGAGAGCTGGGCTTTTGGCGTGCATGTGTTTGTCTGCATGGGGATAAAGGGTTGTACTTGGTCAGCTTTCCTTCTCCTTTGCTTCACATCCATGCACCTTGTCTCCCTGCCACGCCTTCTTTGAGATTTTAGCTAGAGTTCTCCTCCCTTGGTGCCAAATATAGTTTGATACACGATCCTTTGCTTCCTTGTAGCTACTCTCAGAGTGGGAATCTTGGTGATGATGGATCACTGAAGAGTCCCTTCAGGAGCATGGCACCATTTTCTTTTTGCCCCCTTTTTCCTTTGTTGAGGTAGGTGTCAGTACTCTCAAGGCATATGGTTCAAGTTCGGTAGTGGGATCTCACTATCAAAGTTAATAGCTGATAAGACACTTGTTGACATGTCTGACTGGCCTGGCTTCTTGCATTTGTGTTCCTTTGAATCTTGGGTTTCATCAAGCTGAGCTAGTTGGGTTGGTGGGATTAACATCAATGGTCAATCCTAGGTGGTGGCCGAGTCCAGAAGGATGGGCATGAATATGAGAATATGTGTGTGGTGTTAGTGAGGCTTGATATAAAGACAACCCACATGCAACTACATTTTCTGAAGTGATGTTTAAGATGGCATATGGATCATGATAATAGTGAAAGTTTGATCAACACAGTGTGCCTTAAGATGGAGGATTCCCTTTTCAGATATCTAAGGCATGATAAATTTAATTTCTTGCTTCCAAGTAAGGCATATATTGTAGAAATGTATCTAAACTGTAGTGGAGGATGCCAACTAGTTTAACTGGTAAAGTTGCTACCTCATTAGGATTTCTGTGAGAGCTCATGCTGATAAATCTTTAATATTTATGTAAGATCAAAAAATTTTAATATTATATTTTAGCTAGTCTTTTTTTAAAGATGAAATCTTGAATTGTTGCAAATGATATTAAAGCAAAATCCACCTAATAATCTATGTAGACTAAGGAACATTTTATAGACTCTTTCGAGGCTTATTCTAGATTGATTTGCTATTTGTGATTATGATTAGGTTTGTTAGACTTAGATTTGATCCCTTAGCTAGGTAAGAAAACTGGGACTTAAACAACGAGGAGTATGTGAGAATACATACTAACATGTATGTGGTGCCAAATTAGTTATACATCAAATAGATCTTAGATACCCATACATGATCAAAAAATCTGAATATTATTTTTTGACTAATCTTTTTGAATGCAATTTTGTATTGGTGCAACTCTAGTCCTAATATTTTAGTACACCAAACTACACTAATATAAGATTATTAAATCCAAAGAACACAAGCAAAAAGAAGTATAGAGAAAGGAGAGCAGAGCATGTGATTAGAGTAGAATGGCCAGATTTTCGGTCAGCATTATGGTTGTCTGCGTGAAGGCTTGAAAGAGAACTGAGATTAAAGAAAGAAAGGGCGTGGGGTTGGGAATGGTTGGCTGTCGCTCGCTTCACTTCAATACCATTCACTCTGTCCCCTGATCACCCACCAGTCTGCACAGTCTTAGCAAGGTTGGTCTTCCCCAGGTGCCAAATATGGTCGAACCCATGTGATCCCTTGCTTCGTTTGGTGTTAATCTAAGGGGGTAGAATCCCAGCTGATGATGAGTCGCCGCAGGTTACTCTTTCTTTAATGCTCTCACTCTTCTTGGCTTTTGACCCCAAAAGCGAGGGGGAAAAAAAATAAAAAGACTGGAACTTATGGGTCCGTGCCCTCCCATTCTACTCGTCCCTTTTTTTTTTTTAATTTTTATCAGCACCATCTCAATTTCTATCATTAAAAAAAAAAAAAAAAGAGAGAGAAACTAAAATAGCGTTAAAAAAGAAAGAGAGAAAGGCTACCAAAAAGCATGCAGGTAATACATCGTATCTAAGCTCAATTTTAAAAAAATATATAAAAAGCTAATTTTTTAATGTGAAAACTGAGGTTTATTTTATGAATTGGCTGTCATTTTAATTCCTATTGATGAAAAATTAATATCATTCCTTAATTTTAATGACTATTTTATATTTAGGCTATGATGCATGAATAAGTGTGACACCCCTTTATTTGACAAATAAAAGTTTTAAATTTGAGTTACAAATAGGATAAGATATAGGTATTTGTTAGGTATTTATCATCTGATCTTCACATACGATATGACGGTTAACTTAGATGATTGTTAAGTATTTGTTATCTGTGCAAAGAAAATATAGGTATTTAATTTTTAGATAAGAAAATACAGGTGTTTGCTCGATATTTGTCATTGATGCTTATATTTTTTATTAAAAAATAATGACAAATACTTGTTACTTGTTAAGCACGATGATTAAATATATATCATTTGTTAAGTGAAAATTAAATAGTAAGCACCTAATAAATTGTACCTAAATTTTATCTTTTGGATATTATATTAAGAAAACCTAGACCTAGATAATTATAGTGTGAATGAATCTCTCTTTCTAATAATAATAATAATAATAATAATAATAATAAGTATGATTATGCAAAAAGGGATCATAAATTTATGCAAAACAATCTCAGCTATGTGCAACTTAAAGAACCATATGTATGATGCTAGCTATGTCAGGACATAATGTGAAATGGTAATCAAAGTACAGACAGAGACCGGGCACTAATTTCTTTCTTACAACTGAATTCTCTGGTGAATTGAATGCAAGTATTGCATAACCAACAAAAATTTGCTATAGACCTTGTTTGCATAGATTTTCTGAACTTATGAATATCTAGCACTCATTTCATTCAGGCTTTGGAGCACATTGGATGCTAAGCTCTCACCAATAAAGTCAATATCATCATCTTTTTCATTATTATTGGTATAAAGTTCATAATGGAAGCTTCATCATGTCACACATATCACATGCATTTTATTCATGATTAGTCCACTTTAATGTTTTTGAGCAGGCATCAATTGGTTGCTAGCTGCAAGTGGGTTCTACCACTTGGCTGAAACAGCATAGCAACCAAGAGGGTGGCTACAAATGGATAAGAAAGGACCATTTGCCGCTTCCTTTTGCTTGCGTCTCTTGTGGTGAAAGGAGTACCTGAAGAGTCATTCAATGAGCCCATTTCTGTGGTTCTGGTGGTGGCTTCACATGCCATCAAGTTTTTCTTCTAAAAAGAATGATGTATCTGGAGGCTGGAATGGTAAACCTCTGGAACTATCAGAAGAAGCAGAAGACAATGTGTGGAGACTCTGAAGAGAGGCGCAGATAGTAATGGAGTTTCTTGTGGACAAGGATGTTCCATTTCTTAGCAGTGACCAGGCTAAATAGATGAATAAAATATTTGTAATCATCAAATCACTGTGCAAGTTGGAATTGATTTGAGATCTTTTGCCATGAGGATGCACAGCATGAGGATAAAAATGTTTAGTGATTACAACTGACCAGTGAGTTCAAGATGGTTAATCTATGAATGGAAACATATAATAGAACAAACCGGATTAAAGCATAACTGTCACAATCCATTCCATCTCTGAATCTTTGGAGAACTTCCCTCAGTGTTGGGATGGGCATTTGTCTCAGCATTTATCTGCAATGATATATGATGGCCTTGTTGATGAAGGATCAGGAGATGCTAGTAATAGTATTGTACTACTAAAAATTGTATGTTTTTACCTCCACTTGATATTTAATTTTTTTGGCTAGGCTAAGCATTAGTAGTACACATAATTTTTGGTTTCTAGATATCTCTTATGGTGTAAGTCATATTCAATAATCTAGATCTTTAAATTGGATGGTTTTCCATTGATTTTTAAGTATAGAGTATATAATCCAATTCATGCTCATGTGGCATTATTCAGTATTATGCCAATAGCATGAGGACAAAGTTGCAAGAGTTTCCACTTTAAATACTCAACGGTTATACTTGATGTTAAATGATGCTAGCACAATATAAAAATTTTCATCAAACTTAAAATATAGATAGAATGCCACCAACCTTGGTCAAACTCGAGTCATCTTCAAATAAAAAAAAGGTGATGGAAAGCTTGGGCTGGCGAGCTCATGGATTTTGGCCTCCTGGTGGTGGCTTAGTTGGTGATCACGATCCACTTTGTTTCATCCATGCACATTTGTTCCCCCACCACCCGTCACCTTCTATGATTTTAACAACACTCCCATTCCCTAGAAGCCAAAAGCTATGGGGACATGATCTCATTACTCTGTTGGAATTTTCTTAGATTAAAAGAATCTTTGGGGATTATGGATCACGGGAGGAGTACTTTAGGTCAGAAAGTCACTTTCTTGGCTATTTAGATCTAGGCATGAGGGGACCAAAGGTTGCTTCTTCTTGCCTTTCTATTGGTGCTTGGTTTGCCAAGCCATGAATATTTTTAAAAATGAAGGTGTTTCGGATCTAGATGTGGAGAAAAAGCATGGAGATGCTTGTGACTTAAGGGACATATGCTTAAGAATCCAAAGTGGCTTTGATATATCATAATGGGTGAGTTTATATTAGTCAAACTAGTCTCAGGATAGCATGTTATTATGGATGATGATGATGGTTAACCCTACTTGAAGACCGGCCTATGTGACCAACCCATTAAACCATAAAATAATTAGTGTGATTTTTATTTTTTTGTTTCGTTTTCGGGAATAGTGAAATAATTAATATGTTATAAAAGCTTTGTAGGTGAAATAACAAAAATTATTTGTAAGCTATGTTAGGTCTAACTAATGTTACTTGATGGTTGCACCAAATCTTAACATTCATTTCCAAGTTGCATCAAATTTGTGTACGGTTGCATGAAATAATAGCTATCATATCCAATACTACTTGTTAGGAGGACATGAAATTTTAATATGAAAAAGATTTGATATACATGTTTGAACCTAATTCAATCTAAAAATTTAAATTTTAAAGTTTTAGGATCATATATATATATATATATATATATATATATATATATATATATATATATATATATATAAAGAGAGAGAGAGATGGACTTGGCAACATTTAAATGTAGTTAAGTTTACAATCCGGTCACCTTTCTCACCTTTAGTTTTACATAAATCCTGAAGTTATCCCACCTTTTTTACACTTGAAATCCGTAAACTATGTGAATCCAAAGGTAGGGGATATGATCGGATCTAAGCTTGGCTACATTTGAATATAGCCAAGGCTACATTTGAATATAGCCAAGTCTAACTCTCTTTTTCTCTCTTTTTATATATATATATATTTACTCATTAAATTTATAACGGAACTTGAAGCTAGCAAGCCACTCGTTAACCACCATTACTTACTTAAAAAAAAAAAAAATCTAATGAAACAAATAGAAATGTATAAAAAATAAACAGAAATAAGATGAAAGACTAGAATAAACATCATGTCCAAAATAAACAGTTAAGTTGAACTGATAAACATCTTATTTGGATAGTAAATAGAAAAGTTGTAAGAATAAATAGAAACTATTAGATTAAGGATGTGATGTTTTATGTATTTCGAGATATGAGGCACATAGAGAATAGATACATGATGCACAAACGTTGGTAATGCATAATATCTGTTCCATCTTCATAAATGCACCTCGTTTTTTCTATTTCATCTTCATAAATGTGCCTTGATTTTTGCAACATTGGACACATGATGTGTAAGCATTGGGAACGCATCATATATATTCCATCTTAATAAATGTATCTTATTTTTTACAATGCGCTATATGTAAAATAGTTTTTAGTTATTTTTCAGCATTTCTATTTACTATTTAGACTAGACGTTATCAATTTAGCTATTTATTCTAAACATGTTGGTATTTGTTCTGTATGATAAGTATTGATGTCGCTCTAAAATATTTAGTATTTATTTTCATTGTATCTGTATTTATTGTTTCTCATTTCTATTTTTTTATGCATTTATTTTTATTTTATTAAATTTTTTTAAGGCATAAAATAGTGGTTAGTAAGTTACTTGTTTTTAGCTTGGAGATACATACGAATCTATTGATAAGAAAGATGATCCAATTTAAATTTAACTACATACAAATGTAGCCATATGTATATATAAGTAATCATATAATCATATTCAATATCGAGCTAAACTTCACATGTAAGCCTCAATAACATCTAATTTCTTACACATGTATACACTTTAAGGTAAGCCGCATCTACTTTGTTTAAAGCTTGGGCTTTCAGTAACACTCTAACTTAGAAAATAGTATCTAAAAGAGATTTTTTATAAAAAAAACATGGAGATAATATTCTCGTTTAATTATTAATTGGCCTGTTCCTCAACTATTAAATCTAAAGGTGATTCTAATGAAAAGTAATCCTACAATTGTACATGGTGCAAGGGCAAAATTGTCGACCTAAATTTCTTGATATATTGCTTCTCATTGTCGGCCAATTAAGTATTATTAACAGATAGACACAACGAAGCTTTCCCCGTTGTTTATTGTATTTGGAGCATCTGCTCCTTGCCTTGTTCCAGACCCCTGTGTTTATTGTATTTGGAGCATCTGCTCCTTGCCTTGTTCCAGACCCCTGGAATTCGTATGCAAGAAGCTCTCAGCTCCTGAGAGCCACATTAGAAGTTGATTGTATTCACGAATCTCTGTATTAAAAAAAAAAAAAAAAACACTTCATTTTATTTTCTTAAGGAGAGTGAGAAAAGGAAAAGCAAATTAACTAAAGACTGAGGTATATTCTTATCTATCCGTATGTAATATAAACTAATTGCAAAAGCCTGCTCACAAGGACTCAGCATACAAATGGCTGATGAGATCAAACTATCCATAAAATATTATCCTTAAACTTGAATCATCCAACACAATCCAATCATCAGATCTCTAAATTCAACAATGTGCTAACGCTATATAAAAGTGAGAATCTTTTCTATTTTTTCAATTCATATAATCTCTCTCTCTCTCTCTCTCTCTCTCTATATATATATATATATCTCTCCTTATCTCCATTTAATAGTAACTCCACTCTTAAATCTATCTCAATGCACTCTTCCTAATTCTAAGCATGCTATTGAATTCCTACTCCACCAAACCGCCGACCAAAAAAATTCTTCAGCTTTATTGATTGAATAATCTGTGACCTTTCACTCATAATAACCATTTGTTAAAATTAATAATTAATTAATTCTATTTTGTAGTTTTTATTTCATTCAAGCATTGTATTTTTAAAATTTCCAGCAACAATACGCATTATAACCAGTGTAGGCTAAAAACAAATTGTCTGGGGTTTGACTCTTGAGTTTGTGTCATCTCTTAAGAATTTAGCTCATAAGGGTGGAAATTTTCTACAGTAAAAATCCAGGATTCCACCATAAGTTCTTCTAAGAATACTTTTTAAAGTAGGAATTCCCTTTAGGGAGGAGATCACCGCATTCATCCAAGATGATAACCAGAAGACGCGTTTCTGGGATTGCTGGTCCCAATATTAACACTCCCTTCTCCACCTGTCATCATAAATGGAAGAAATTAACCAGTCTTGTTGGCAAGCACCTCGTTGAGATGGTCTCATCTCATGCTCTCTATGAGGGTATGGACCAATCAACTTGCTGCCAATGGGTCCAATGTGGTTGCTGAAAGGGTGCATTCCATGTGAAATTATAGTACACCACATGGGCTACCTACCTGGTGAAAAGCAACATACTGTTTATCTGGTGAGCCAATGCCCCACAAACTAGATCTGGCAATGTGTTGCATTGAATTCAGATGGAGTCAACAAGCTCTCAAGATGAGCTATGAAAGTTTGTTCAGCAAGGGCTGAGAAATTTTCAACCTGAATCTGATCTGATTATAGTAGGGTTGAAACAAGCTAACCTGAAAGAAACTGACATAAGACAAAGCTCTTCTTGGGTGTATATTTCAAGTTGGGTTTGAGGAGTGGGGTGCAAGGACTATAAATTTGATGTCTACAACCATAACATGGATGCATGGCTGCTAAGCTCCAAGAGGTCTCAAATTGAGCACTAGTTCCTAAGAAGATAGTGTGGAATGGCCTGTGGACTTTATTGTTGGGCCTGGATTAGATAGAGACAATTCCACCCTCTGAACCCATTCTAATTGATTACAGCTACCAAGTCCTACTCAGTTCTCAAAGGCATCCTATAGTGCTATGTCAGCAAGAGTTCAGAACCAGGGAATGAAACCCTGGGCTTCTGCATTTTCCACTGACTGATATATGATGCAGCAGACTATTTCATCAAAAATAAAACTATATATCTAGCATACTAGTCAAAGAAAGCAGAGCTGATAGATTGACAACATGTGGATAGTTTTGCATGAAGAATACAAAATATAACACCTAACACATGGGGCGCAATGAAAGGGTTACTCTATTGTGACCTAGGCGTGACAGGTTCAAAATATAAAAATAGTTTATCTGGACACAAAAGATAAAACCACATATGTCTAACCTTTCTAGATCCTGTAAATGACTGGAGTTTCATTTACCAAGCCACTCTTTTTTTTTTTTTGTTAGCAGGTTGGTTAGTCTAAACTTTAGGTCGCAGACTATAGATTGAAAAATTAATAACTACCCACTAACATCCTCGAAGAATCTGGAGAGATAAAAAATGCAGAACATCTCCCATGTACTTCGATGTGGATTTCACAAAGCCTCCAGGATTATATCCTTCTACAAATTTTCCCATTTCTCTGCTACACAAGACTCTACTAGTACGCACCTACCTCTAAGCTTCTTATCAGTCAATTACCATCGATTGGCAGCCTGGCAGGTCAAGAACAACAGAGGATCCAAGGTTAATGTCATTGCTCATTGCTCATATTTCAGTCCTAGATGTCTTGTAGAACCTCCACCAAAATTTTTACTAGCAGGGTAACAGTATGATCAAGTTCCAGGTTTCGCATTGCTCAAAATAAATAAATCCTGAAGACCATAAAGCTCTGTACATCTCTGAAAGTATCATCAGATATATTCTTGTGGAAAATTTGCTGTAATGGAACCTAGCATGATCTCATCAACAGATTACTGGTCGTCAAACATTAGTCAGGCAATAAAACTCACACGACACCATTAAAGATCTCTTTCATTAATGGCAAATTCCGTCAATAATTAAAAAAATACTCAAGCTGGAATCATTGGTCGAGCAATGGTGCTACCATAGCACACAAACTGTGTTGCTAAAGCAATCCACTTGGGAATCCTAAAATATAGAGCCAAGGGACCCAAGATATCTGAAACTGGTCGTGCCTAGATTCAAATCCAGTGAGACCGGTGGCCATGCGTTAATCCAACGAAAAACTTCTGCACGAAATGTGATACTGTAAATTCCAGGAAGGCAATGTCTGATCAACCCTAACCCAATATCCGAGATTCCCTTTTGATGGTAACCAATTCCAAAGCCATGGTCCCTGAACCGCCCATTGCCTTCTGGTCATGCAAAACTATTCCTAATGATCTTCTACCAGTAGTAGCAGGAAGTTGAAAAAAATATATATGAAGCAAATAGAAAGAATTTTAGGACACATTGGCTTAAAAGTGACAAGAGGAAACTGATATTACCATTTTATTCACTGCACAGTTTTTTCTTAAGAAAATGGTCAATTAATAGATAAAACCTGCTATAAATAAGGCTTTTTTTTTTATTTTTGCATCTGCCTGCAAAAGCCACCGATATTATACAGACATTACCGAGAACATGCTAACTAGGCTAGTAATCTACATCATGAAAACCAACTATTTTTTTTTCCCACACATTAAGATTGATTAATTGACTGCTTAACTTTGAACAAAACTTTCCATTCAAGTAAAGATCTAGACTAACCTTCATACAAAGGAGTCGAAAGAGGAGGTGCAAGAGAGTAAACATAATAATTTTTTCTTTAAAAAAAAATAAAAACAATGATTTTTCTTTTTAAAAAGGCAAAGAAAGAAAAAAAACAGCTCCAACGTCTTAGGCTGCTGAAAAACCCGCCTCAACTGCTTCAAAGAGTCCATTAAATATGGATATAGTCCTCCAGAATAAGCAAACACACTCATTTTGCTTTGTAACAGGTTTCTACATTGCAAAATTGCAATGAAGATGAGCACCTGCAATAACAAAGCTTTTGCTTAACATGAATAATGAAAAAAATAATTTTCCGAAATAGAACAGACGCAAGCAAGTAGTACTACTGACAGGCAGGTTTTGGACATAGGGAAAGCCCAATTTCAACTGGCTTGACCAAAATTAGTTGGTGCAGCTTGAATCCCTGACAACTAGAGCCCCCACAAGCAGAAAATTAAAGATATTATGTAAATCATTTGTATACCTCCAATGCCTGCTAGTCTTTCCAATTGAACGGTTCCCAGGGAATAAATGTTTTGGCTTCAAGTTAGGAATGACTCTATCAGCCTCTCCCCGGTGAGCAGCCTTATTCCTCACCTTCACAGATTTCTTAGCAATCTTAGGTGCCTTGAGTTTCTGAGCTGAGTTGTTGAATCCTTCTCCAGGGATGACTTTACCAGGTGGTTGTGATTTTGACCTTGACCTCGATCCGCATCTTCTTGCTGGATTGTTCATCATCAATATCCATAGCAGCTCCTATCTTCACCTTCTCTAGCCAGTGACCTCTCACGTTTACGACCTCTCCTAGAGACAGCCCTGCTCCGAACATGATTAATAGCTGCAGTGGGGTCCAACCCCAAAGCAGACAGCTGCCTTCCCATTCTATCAGATGTGAGTTTTCCGTCTTTGTTGTCAAATTTTCTTGGCACAATGGGACAGGCTCTCAGCAGTGCTCTTCTTCATTCTATGTTCCTGGATTAGCAAACTCTTCTTCTTTCTAATTTCAGTCAAAGTTTCTCGCTCCTCAGGGGTCAACTCTTTCCCATTGATCCCAAAATTTTCTTCCTCTGCCTCTGCTTCTAGATGCAGCCCCTCTTCCCTTTCCAACTCTTCCAACCTCTGTAAAATATCTGGATCAACAAAATCATAAACATTGTGCCCATCCAAAATCTCTGGCATTGTGTCCTCCTTCCACTTATCATTAGCCAAAATATTATGCTTTCTTAGATTAGCAGAACAAACACCAGCTCCACCATTCTCATTTTCCAAATCTTTCTCAAGCTTCCTCTTTTCCTACTCCACGTTAGCCTTTGCCCTGGCTTCCATGACAGCCTGAGGAATACAAGGAGGCCACTCTTTAGAATAAGGAGACTTTGGAATTGCAACATGAAAACGATTCAAACAATCATTAATCCTCTTTGATTTCATCTTCATCTCTACCCCCTGATTCATGAGCTTCTCACAGGCAACATTCTTCACAACTATTACTCCATCATCGGTCAAAGCACTAATAGTCAGTAAGAATCCTTCATCATTAGACTCACCACCGTGCACAACTACAGTTTTTGTTGCCACAGCCTTCATCTCCATTATCAACTGCATGTCATCCTCAGAAAGCCCTTCCAAAGGCTGCAATTCAGTCTTATTGCAAGCAATAATTAGAGGTTTATTCATGAACAATGACTTGATGCTGTGGAAAAGTGATGCCTGCTGGGCAATGCTATATCCACAGGAGCCCGAAATGTCCAAGAAGAATAGCACGGCAGCCCTTATATGTGCCAATGCTGTGATGCTGCACCTCTCTATGATGTTCCTGTCCTCAAACAGTCGGTCTAGAATCCCAGGAGTGTCAATCACTTGGTAAGGGAGATACTTGTAATCTGTGTGACCAACAAAAAAGGACTTGGTTGCGAAGGCATATGGCTGGACATCCACATCAGCCCTTGTGATCTTATTTATAAAAGAGCTCTTTCCAACATTTGGGTACCCACAGATCAAAATGGTACGCATGTTGGGGTCCATAGAAGGGAGCGTGGCCATGTGCTGACGTATTTGATCCAGGTATGCCAAGCTTGGGCCAAAGCGCTTTATAACAGTGCACATGCGACCAAGGGCAGCAACCATCAAGCACTTGCATCGGTACAATGAGTCTCCATACTTGAGCAACCTTACATAGTCTTTTGCAATTTTTCCAATGATATTTCTAGCAGTGTTGACCTGGCCAAGGGCAAGCTTGCAGTGATCCTTGTTGTAAGGACATGGAGGAGATCACTATAGAATGGGTGGATGTCATCCAGCCGAGGGAACTCATTGACCATGGTAGAGAGTTTCTCATGGAAGTTCTGCTGGGTGAACTTCACCTTCCGCATGTAGAATTTACGAAGAGGGGAGATGGCATATCCCTTGGGTCTGGTGTTGGGTGCAAGAAAGGATGATGTCAATGATCTATATTCTCGCAGTTGTACTGCACCATCTTCTCGATACGTATCTAACAAACCTGAATTGAGCATAGTTAATAAAGAAAAAGAAAAATATCAAAAGAAAGAAATGGAGGAACTGAAATATAGAACTCTTTGATAAATTAAGTTTCACAGAAATCATAACTAACCTTAGGAGATTAAGAAAGTGAGGTAAATTGTTATATCCACTTGTCCCGAAAAAAATATGGGTAAATATAAGCATAAACAGTGAGACTATTTTGTCAAATTCATGTCAATTATATACATGCATGCTTGGGTTATAGCAACACAAATTACTGATAATTGAAAGTTCTAAAGAAGTTTAGGAAAGCTACTAAAGCCCTAGAAACCTTACCTGACCCAGTTAACCATTCAAACTTGCCTTTGTCTGAGGAGGGGAATATTCAGAGTCATAATTTATCTACATATCTAAGAGAACTCAACAGTACATTTGATTCAAACAATGCAGGGGAAGATTCATTGAGTTCAAGCAGATGTGTATGATTGTGTGGCTGTTTTTGCATTTAGATGCTTGGCTAAAAGGTCGCTGTGTGGCTGAATGTAGAATGGGAGCCTTGTTCTAAAATGTTGAGAATGCCAGTTCTTGCAAAGATGGGAAGCGAAGATCAAACTACCAATCTATCCCTAAGAACAAAGAGAAAAAAAATGAAGTAGAAATACTCCAAAGAGAAAGAAAATTACAGAGCTTGAGAAAATGCCATCAGATATAACTTCAATAACACTTCTGCTGCATTTAACATTTTTTTAACTGTTTCTCTGTATGATGACAAAATCATTTTTTTAACTGTTTCTCTGTATGATACAAAATCTTGCAACTTTGCTGATACTTTGGTAGTATAAATAATGAATGCTTCTGCGTTTATTTTGTAATTAAGATCATTATGATAAAGATTTATCTACTATGAAGCAGGTTCTGTTATAATTGTGTTCTATAAAATAGAGGGAAGTAAAAGAAAAATCAGATGAAGGCATTCACTAACAATGCGGTTTTCCAATCGTATTCACCCAACCCTTGATTTGAATCAGTGAGTTGTTAACCACGGTAAGAATGAGAAAATAATTGTATTTCATACATCCACTCATTACCAGAAAAAATTCAATTAAGATCCCGAAACATCTTGAAAATAATAACAAAATGAATCGATTCTATTTTTCTTCTACGCATCAATCATCAGGAGCTCGTTTCCAATGGAATAAGTTATAGGGCTTGATCATATCCCCTACTATAAAGAATTATTTATCAATTGCAAGAGAAATCACTAAACAAACAAACACAAACTTTTTAGGTAAAACTAGTGCCAAGATTTTCGGGTCGAGCAACAAATAAACGCATCTAAATCAAATATAGAGGATAGCAGAGGGGAAAAATCTTCGATCGTTCACCCGCGAGCGATGGAAGCAAGGGATACCTCGCTCGCAGTCAGCACCGAGCCGGCGAGGTAGGGTTTTGCGGCAGGGGGTTTCAGGGGACCTCCATGCATCGACGACGACGGCAGTTACATGGTTTGCGATCCCCAGAGCTAGGGCCGAGCAGTCATTGGGCCGGGCCGTGTCACGGGATGAGACAAACGATGTGTATTGGGCCGGTCTAAACCAAGAAAGACCGGACCGGTTTTTCAGTAACTGGACCGAACCGTGCTGGAATCTATTAGTCACGTTCTTTGCTTTGACTTTGTAAAAAATTTTGACAAAATTACAGCGAGGCTCTTCAACTTTCTCCGGTCTTCACATTGACCCAAAAAAAAAAAAAAAAACCAAAACTTTCGTTTTACTACGCAAAAAACCATTCTATACATCTACCCTTATAAAATTTATCCTTATAAAATTAAATTTATCCTTATAAATTCATCGCGATTGAATTCTATTCAGATTTTAAAATTAAATTTGAAAGATAATATTGATATTATCTAAAAAAAATTTAGTGTCATGCCCACCAATTGCTAATGCCACCAGATAGATAAAGAGAATCTTTGTATAAGTTTTGAGGTTTGAGGTCTTCGTTTATTTATTTATTTATTTTTTTATTTATTTATTTTTTTTTAAAGTCAACGTGCAAAGGGCCTCTCGGTATAATTTTCCCCTAAATTTTTAGAATATCTGTTTATTTTAATAAGGTTTTATCATATTTTATATTATTTTAATATACACATGATGGTTTCAATGGCCAAATTCTTTTTGGGTTTCAAACTTCCAGATAGGCCGAATAGCTTAATAGGTTACGTTTATATTCTAAAGTACACCTAAAAGCTAGGTTGAGAAGTGTAATTAAAAAATCTAGAATAGTCGAATGGAGTAAATTGGAGCTGAAAGAAAGGGTTAAATTATTCTAGGTTCTTTTTGGAGTGATTTATTTTAGGTTGAGGTAAATGAGTTAGGAAGAAAAATTGCCAAGCATTCATGGTATAACTGTTTTCTTAAATACTTGCTAAATCTTTGGGAGAATTATTTATTTCATATGCTTAAGTTACAGTTTAGTTGAAAATAGACAGAATAAATGAGTTAAGAGAATTTTATTATTCTTTATTCCACTTTCAAACACCAATCCAAAACATTTTATTACGTAGGAGTTTGTTTGGAATGATCATATCAAGAGCTCAATCTCATGGTGCATTCATAGACAAATGTCATTTTGTATAAAATAACATTTGGTCAGTGCTTATAAGAAAATATTTTTTATCAGTGAATGGAGGGTATAGAAAATGGAGGGAAAGCAACAGTGCATGATTGTTTATTTATATATTTGAGACGTCAAATCTCAGAGCTGGCTTCTTGCCTTGATGCCTACCACATGAAGTCAACTTCAAAGCTTATATAATAGATTTAAAAAAGCATATAATTTGGAGAGGGTTATTGTTCATAAAAGCTTGTGAGATTCTCCAATAGGTTTGGTATCACTGCAAGACAGCTGTCTGGACAGCGAAGAGAAGGTATGCGTCAAGATTTATGCATATTATAAATTGAATAGGTTAAATGAGTAAACCAAATTCAATACCATTCATTCTTTCTCAAAAAAAATTATCAGTATGTTTATAATATTTAGATAAACATCTCTATCTTATTATCGTATTTTAATATTTTGCTGATGCAATGCATATTATAGAAAAAAAAAAGTAAAAAAAATTAATGATATGTTTGGATTAGTTATTGATTCGAGTATTACCTAATAATTATCTTATAGTCAACAATTAATTAAAGATACCTGATAGTGAATCTAAATAGGGCTAAAGTGATGGAGACCAATCAATTTGTGCTGGAATCAAAGTTAAAGAAAGAAAGAAAATCTAACAGTAAGGAAGGATATGATTTCATTAGGATAAAAAGTGACTAACGAAAGTTAATAAAATAACTTTTTAATATAAATAGAAAGGATATTTTCATTAATAAAAAGTGATATGTAAAATTATAAAAATACTCCTTGATTTTTAAAATATTTATTTTTATATGTAATATAGAAAAGCTTGAAGCATCCAAAGTGAATGGATTCTGACTATATTTTTCAAATTGCCACCTCTCGTAACCATCAATTGGTCACATATGCCATATATATTTTATTAATATATAAAATTGATAAAAATCATATGTTTCTCGTATTCACATGATGTATTAAGGTATAGAGCACCAAAACATGTTATATTTAATTTTAGTTTGTCTTAAAAAAATACAAATCCTGATTAACAGTGTAAATACTTCATTTAAAAGTCCTGTTATTGATTTGAGATTCAAGAGTAGCAGCTACCTTTTTCTCTAAAGAAGAGCCAAAGTCTATATGTATATATATGTGTCTATCTTGTTTGTTCTCAAGGTACTTGCTTGAAGGAGGTTAAACTTCATTAGATCGAAAAAATTGCTTCGTGACCTTTTCTCCCTTCGTACTAATTTACTGGTTGCTTTTCTTATTCATGATCATGCCATTTCGTTCACTGGTTGCTTTTCTTGTTCATGAGCATGTTGTTCGCTGGTATTCCTCATCAACCTTCACAACTGCAAAATATTCTCTTGGCCATTTTATAGATACACACATCAAAACTTTTCAAACAAATGTTAACCATCTAATGTTTGTTAAGAGACAGCCCTTGGGTCAACTTTGTATTGCTATGGACTGCATACTCCTGCTGAGCCTATTCATAAATTTGGACGTTCTGGGGATGCCAAAACATTATTAGTTTGGCAGTAATTTCCTCAAGGCACGTTTCTGGTGTTGTTGGTCCCAACATTAACACTCCTTTGTCCAGTGACATGGGCTGTCATCATAAAAGGAAGAAACTAAACAGTCTTGTGAGTTAGGAGCTTGTTGAGATGGCCTCATCTCAAGCTTTCCATAAGGGTACCGACCACCAACTTTGTTGCCAGTGGGTCCAATGTAGTTACTGAAAGGGTGAACACAGTGTGACATTATAGCAAACCGCATGTGCCACCTACTTGCTGAAAGACAACCTCCCGTTTATCTGGTGAACCAGTGCAGTGTCCCACAACCTAGCTGGCCATGCATTGAATTCAGGTCCATCGGTCGAATACTACTCAACCGTAGCCGAATCAATTATAATTGGGTCCGAATAAGCCAATGCAAGTTCAGCCTGATTGTTTTGGTTGTGCAGATAAGGCTGAGAAACCTTCGACCCGACGCTGATCCGATTATGATCAGGTCAGAGCAAACCGATCTGAAAATAATCCCATTCTTTGTCCTATACGTTTGAAGTGATATGTGATATATATAATCTGATGTCTACAACCATGGCAAGGATGAATAGCTGATAAGGGACAACATCTCTCTTTTCAACTGGTCTAGAATTGAATAGACACTGATAGGTGCTGGATTGGAGTTACTGATCCAATTCCATCCACAGAGGACAAGCTATGGCTAATTAATATGTTATCTAGTATAATAGTCTAAGAAGAGCTGATGAATGATAATCTCATAAGATGGGGATAGTTTTGTTAAGTATGGAGAAAGTAAGGACTTCAATAAGATGGGGCAGGTATAATGCCACCATGCCTTTTTGAAGGGATGAATTTAATACATTTATCAGCTTTAAAGTCAGTATATTGTGACCTTGGGATTGCAGATCATAGACTGAAACTAAGAACCAGCCAACTCAAAGGCAAGGTCAAAAGGATCCAAAAGAGCTCAGAATGGGCAGTGTCTTTGAAATACTTTGATAATGACTGCAGACATCTTCTCCTCCATCCAAAAATTGTGCCAATTATTTACTACAGAAAACTTGCTCTGATCTTCTGCATGCATGCGTGTTAGGCAAAATGATGAGTATGTGGGGACCTGAAGTTAGTAAAGCTTTCAAAATCCTTTTTACCATTCAAGTTCTAAGTTCTAATATAAGTCTTAAACTTTGAAGAATAACTCTGGTTTCAGTCATTCTTCTCAGCAAAATTTAGAAGTTCTGCAATAATGAGGCCTTATATAAGATCCTTGAGAATCCTTGAGGCAATCTAATCTCCGTATCTATACACTATCTCTGATGGACTCAATTCAGAAGAGCAATAAACCTGGTGGATGCACAATATATTTTCTAATTGCTCAGCGCAATCATCTGTTAGGAACCATGATGCTTCCTTACATATCTAAAATTTTCATACAAGATCTTACCAAAAAATGGTAAACTGACCAAGATTATGAATGACAGGAAAATAAATATATACTGACAAAAGAAAATGATGTGCTGTAGTGCAAGGAAAAGTGATCTGATGAGCCCTTCCAGTTTATGAGAACCATCTCTTTTCCTTTTTCATAGATTTGAGCTTCATAACTAGTTCTTCGCGCTGGGCCTCCACTTCAGCATACTGGAGGCTCATTTGGAGGTATCGCTGTTGCATATCCCTTAATTCTGCCTCTAATGATGATATCTTGCTGTTGTCGCTGATCTTTGTGTCATTATTGCTTGTAGTTTTGTCGAGAACTTGTTTTCCCTCATCATCAATAAATCTACAGAAAAAATACGACAGTTGAAGATAATTGGAAAATGAGCCCTACTCTTATTGGTTACCAAATTTCATACCTCATGCTGTTAATTGTGGAAAAAAATGCACTGGAGACCTTCAGTTCTAATGATAGGGTTAACAAATAAAATAATGGCTACATGGATAGGTATTATCACTGATGTAGAAGTTGATAAATCATATAAAGTTTCTCCTAGCATCAACAATTAAGTATTTGAATAACATTCTTCTCAGGAATATCAAATGCCTATCTTGTTTTCAAAATGATTTGGAATAAAGCAATTGTTAGAGCTGTTCAACAATGGCTCGAAATCTACAGATAGCGTCTGTTGCGAATCATATAAGCACTGGCTCAAAAGCATGTGATCCACAAGTCTAGACTCGGAAGCCTTCCCTATTCTCTTTCATAAATCCCAGGGATTTGCGGAATTCCAGCTCACTAAGTGAAGAAGCACAATCCACAAAAGAATTGCAAGTGCATTGCAATTGCCTGAACTAGTAATAAAATAAGCACATAATCTTAGAGCCAGCTATGTCAATTTCACAATAGTGTGTGTTTTGTTTGAAGAATGTTGCATGTTGCTTCATATTTTTACATGTGCTGGATCTCGATGGAATAAGCAGGATATGGGTTTTACCAGATAGCAGCCAGCAATGGTTAGTTATAAAGACTTATTGCACTCAGAAATTTTGCCTACTTAGCCATCCTTTCATTAAAATTATCCTTAGAACTTGTCATTTCAGTAGAAGATCATCTCAAAACTGGAAGGTGAAATAGGGCGATCTACCCATGACTCAGTACCTCAAGGGTCAGGACAAGACATGCTGAAACCCTCACAAAGTAGATCTTTTTCTGCAAAAATTTTCCATTTCACATTTCAAGCTTCATTTTTGCAAGCACGCAATTCAATAATGAAGCTTTTTTACATGTGTGATCAACTTCTCATTAGGTAAGAATGATGACTGATGTTTCTTGTTTTGTGCATATTTATTTTTTACAAGCCATTTTGTTGATAGATCAAAAGTGGCACCCATGTTTATTTTCTACAAGGCATTGGCTTGGAGAACGAACTACCTTAATTCTGATGGGGCTTGGCAGTTGATTCTTGCAAAAATTAACATTATCTTGTTACATGAAATGGCAAAGGTTGTGCGACTCATCCTATAGTCAGCCATCGTGCTACTTATGTATTCCGTTGCAATTGTCTCGAAGGGAAAACAGCACTTTGGCATATAACTAAAATAGTAAGTCAAGACTTGGGTTTTTCGCTGAGTTTCCTGTAAGGCTTATTTCTGAAATCTATGTTCAATTATATCATTTATGTTAATTGACATAAAAATTTTAATGAAACTGGCTTTCCTTAATAAGGCTATATGAAACAGAAACAAATATAAATATGAATTAACTTACCTCTGAAGTTGCATTTTATACATGTTATTTGTTTCCAAAGCCTCAGCAAGTCTATTTTCCAGGAGGTGAACTTTTGATTCAAGGTCAAATTCTTTGCTGAGTTGTGAACTTCTTGAATGATCCTTAAGCTCATGTCCCCCCTAAATCACCGAAAAGAAAAAAAAAACAAAAAACAAAAAAGCCAAATATGTAATTATTTGCATCCAAGAGACATGAGCTAACATTATGATAATTGAAAACAAGCAGAAGTTTTCCTACCATCAGTTTCACTCAGGCATTTAATTTCTAAGACATACTTGTTCATTGGACTAAAATTTAGAAACCTGAGAAGGTACAGAAGTTGAAGAAACTAGCAGAGAGGATCTTATTCAATATTCATTACTAAAGATATGAATTAATATTAGAATCCAGGGACACAAAAAGTAGAGAACATAAGACACAAACAAAAATTAAGGATTTGTAATAATTATGATATCAATGATGAGTCCAGATCTTGTCATTTGAGGACACATCAGTGAAAGCTTAAAATATATAAATGACAAAACTAGAAATTAAATTGATCACTTAGGAAGAATTTACACCACTTACTAAGATTTAGGTTACCCAACATTATCAAAATTAACAAGTTGAAACAAGAGAAAATAAATAAATAAATAAACAAAGAGGCAAATTGTTTATTTTGAATGATGGTGGAAAATATCGAAATCACTTCAATTTGGTCACTCAAATTTTGATTGAGGCAGCTTCCACCATCAAACACCCTCACCGCGAAGGCTTTTATGGTGATAACTTTCAAGTGGCTATGGATCATTGACAGGGTCAAGCCATGCATCTCCAGAGCATCAATGACAGTGAGGATTGTATCGGAGAAGTAAAGAGTGTGGAAAAGGCAGAAGATATGGAGGTGGGAGTCAAAGGGACTACAAAAACAGCAACTAGCGTATACTGTTTGGTCAGTATACGTATGAAAAGCTAATTTATATTTGAAGAACTAGGAAAAGAAAATTACATAGGAAAAGCTCTTAGGGAAATTGAGATTTGGAATGAAAGAAATTTTAGCTCTGCATTCAGATGGCATACCTCACTTTGAACCTTGTCATCCTGACCTTTATCATTTTTTATCATTTCTTTCTCAACTAGTTGAGCTTTCCTCATTAACTCATCTTTCTCCTGCTCAAGTGATTTTATTTTTCTTTGATACTCACTGTTTGTTCTCTTGATCCGATTAAGTTCATTCTTCAACTCTGCTTCATAAGCATATGATGCTTCTCTAGCAGTCAGATCACTTTCCAGTCTCAGAAGCTTTTCTTCTAATGCAATTCTACTGCGTCTGTCATCTTCACCGTCATACAAAGACTTCTGCATATTTTCAACTTTCTCCTTTAGTGAAACTTTCTCTGTTTTCAATTCTTCACAGTCTTCAGTTACTGACCGCAGCAACTCTTCAAGTTTTCCCTTTTCAAACTTTGCCTCATCTAGAGAACTTTTAAGAACCAAGATTTCATCCTGAAGTTGAGCTATTTTTTGCAGTTGAACTTTTAATCCAGAAATCTCTTCCATTGTTTGTTGTTTTTCATAATCAGAAGCTTTAAGCTTTAATTCCAGTTCATTTGCCGTTCTTTTAAATTTCTCTTCACTAGATTTGACATCCTCCATTAGTCTCTGCATATGCTCAATGTCAGTCATCAGCATTTCCTCACTTTGTTTGGAAGCATTAAGCAAATCAACTAACCCTTGCATCTTATGTTTAGACTCCTGTCGCAGAGTTTGTAACTCAGTCTCATAGAGTTCAACCTTCTCATTGACCTCTTGAAGAGTACATTCCAGTTTAGCCTTATCTGATCGCAGAGTGGAGACTTCACGTACTGCATCTAATGCTGCTCTTTCTTGTTCATCATGAGTTAAGGACACCTGTGCAGTGAGGTGTGCTATCTCTCTTTCAAGATTCTCTACTTCAACTGTCTTTTCTGATTGAATCTTATTCAACATGGTATGTGCCTGTCTTAATCCCTCTTCATGTTCCTTGTGCTCTTGGAAAATAATTTCCAGTTCTGACAACAGTGATTTCTCTTTTGAAGCAATATCCTTTTGCAGGGAAGAAAGTTTTGCCTCCAGGAACTCAACTTTTTTACACAAATTAGAACTCTTCTTTTGTGACTCATCCAATTCGGCCTCCAGATGTGTAATGTGTTCATGCAACTCTAATTTTTGTCTCCTTAAGTCTCCAGTTAACTTCTGCAGAGAATTGCACTCTTCAATAAGACTCTCAACTGTAGATTGTAATTTTGAATGGGATCTCCTTAAAACCTCTGCCTCCTCTTGCACCTCTAACAACCGATTTTGTGATTCTTGTAGTTTTTGTTTCAGCTCCACTTTTTGTGTTTCAATTACGGCTTGCTTTTTTTCGATTTCATTCTTAAGATCCACTATGAGGGACCTTGCATCTTCTAGTTCCAGTCTTTTTGACTCCTTTTCATTTGTCAGATGTCTTAATTGAGCTTCTAAGCCAGATATACGTTCTGATAATTGTACATTCTCTTGTTCCATCTCAGATATATGCAACTCTAGTTCATTTTTGCAACTTTCAAGTTCAGCTGATTTCCTTTCTAGTATCTTATTAGCAGACATATGAGAATCGATGGTGCTAGTAAGCTCCATAAGATCATGACGTGTATCTTCCAAGCATTTAGAGGTTATTCTGCTTTCTCTATGTGCAATTGCCAAATCTTCTTCCAATTGAATTTTATCTTTTTGAAGTCTAGCAATCAGATCTTCTAGTTCCCTTTTGGAATGTTTCAGAATATCAATCTCCTGTTCTTTTAATGACATTCCAGCATTCATCTCTTCTATCTTGGAGTTGCTTTCCTCTAACTCTTTACTAATGCCTTCACATCTGGATTGCATTTCTGCCTTCAGGTTTTCAACTTCTTGTTCTACGAAATTGTTATCCTTTTGTTTTTCAGTAGAATCAATCCTGCCCTGCTCAACCACCATGTCTGTATGTTGAAATCTAGACTTGCAGCCCCTTAATAGCCCATTCAACTCAAGCAACTTATTTGCCATAGCCTCTGCCTGCTCCATTCCTGCCTGCTCCGTTACAGTAATCACATCTGTAGTGATGGGAACCATTAAATCAGGATCACTAACATACTCTGTATTTGCATCAGAGTTACCATCAGAGCATACGTTCCTTACATGAGAGAGAGCAATATGAAGTTGCATATTCATTTCAGAAAATATTCTTGGCATCTCAGATGTGCTCCATGAGTCTGTTTCTCTTCTTTCAGTAACTGTGTCAAAACTCCCGAAGTCAGCATCTTCGAAGTTTTCGAGTTTTCTTTGGAGTTCAGTTAACTGAAAGTTCTTTTCTTCTATTTCTACTTGGCTTTTGTGAAGCTTAATCTCAAGATCACAAGCTTGATCCTTGAAACATTGTAGTTCAAACTCAAGATCAGCACATTTTTTCTTGAGGTCATTGAGCTTGGCTGCTGATGGCTCAACCATATCTCCTCCAGCTGACAATTCCTTCGACCTGAGCTCCTCCTCCAGCTGATATATATGTGATTTAAGTAAGTCCATTTCAGATTCAGTATTATCCAATGAAATATTACCCAGATACTCAGGGGTGTTAGATTCATGGGAATCCTTCCCTTCATCGATGCCCTTGTTTAATTCCTTCATCTTAAATATGAGTTCTAGGTTCTCCTCTGTAAGTTCAGCACAATCTCTCTCTAGCTCCTGCACTTTAGCTTTTAATACTTCAATTTCTCTCATCTGATCAGAATGACTTTCACTATGTACCATTTCACTATGTTGAGCATTCTGCATATCAGACAGCTTCCCTTCTAACTTAATGATTTCTTCCTCTTTTAGAGATAGCTTTCTTCTCCATTCTGCATCAGTATCAGACTTTGCTGGACTCAGTTCCCCATCAAGTTCTCTTGCATGATTTTGCTGTGAAAGTTTTTCTATCTCCAATCTCTGTTTTTCTGAGATCTCTTCCAATTCCTGAAGAATAGAAACAAGCTCGATATTTGATTCTTGTGTTTTCTTGAGCTGTAGATTTAGATTGGCATTAGATTCTTTCTGAAACTTCAGCTCATCTTCTAGTTCCTTTTGCACATGGATCATACTTTCAATTTTGCCAGAGCCAGTATCAGAATTTGTTTGTTTTGTCATGAACTCCTCTAATGATGATTTCAAATGTTCAACCTCTTGTCTCAGAGAATCACGTTCAATGTTTGAAGCTGACAGCTTCATTTCAAGATCTGCAAGATGCTTGGATTTGTCAGAACATTCCTTTTTCAAAATCTCAATATCAAGCTTTAACTTCTGAGAATGTCTCTCCCACATCTTAGCCTCATCACGAAGTTCCTCAATGGTTTCTTCAGCAGCTTCAAGGAGATCTTTAGCAGAATCAGAAGGCCTTAATGGTAACGGAGCAAGACCATTTATGGATGTTTGTGTTGCAGTCTCCTGCCACTGGTTTGCATTAAAGGAGGAACCTGAGACTCTAGAATTGAAGGATGACTGGTTGGATTTAGAAATATCATCACCAGGGCAGGCACTGTATGTTGAACTAACATGGGAGTCAGTTGAATCTTGCCTCCCCATGTACACTCCCCCATTTAAGCTGTTTCTGGGAGAAAAGTTTGTTCTTCCTATGGAACTGTCCCCCGAATCAGAACTCCGATGTGAGCCTGATGCTGAGAAACTTCTCTCCTGAAGAAAGCAAGCAACATCAGTGAACACAAGAAAAGGACAGACATGCTGAGTCCCTATTAGTAAAGAATAGCTCACAACCAAATCAGAATATCACCAACAATAACAGGCTGCAAACGAATCCATCTACCTTTTCAGCATGCAAAAAATAATCCCATTCATTATTCATATAATACATAAACAGTCTCACAGTATTCAGATAACATCTGTCAACCTGAAAAGGTACACAGTACTTGCTGAAAGAAATAAATCATACATTTAATTAAATGACATATTGCTTTCAAAAACAGGGAACTGCTTAGTTGCTATAATAAGCTACACGGAGAGTAACAAGAGCATCCAACCACTATAATAAGCTGCACAGGGAGAGCAAAAATAGCAGGTCTGAAGGAGTGATTAAATCATTAAGAAGATTTAATATTCAAGCTCCATCTAGAAGAATTGAAAGAAGATTTCATATTGTATGAGGCTTTTATACACACACACACACACACACAAGAGAGAGAGAGAGAGAGAGAGAGAGAGAGAGCTTGATTTAGTTATACTCGAGAGGATTTCCATTCAAATCCAGTCAAATCTAGATTTGTTTGATGGGGGGTTTCATATTGATGATGCAAGCCATTGGATGCAATCTATTACCTCTAAAATGTTTGCACACTAAAAATCATATAATTTGAAGGCATCTATCCTATGCATCAAGAGGTTAAAAATCATTCATTACTTCATATTATCTAGAGTGTCCCATTTTTTTACCACTTGATGCATGGGATAGAGGTCTCTGAATCACATGATTTTTAGAGTGAAAATTTTAGAGGTAGTGGATTATAGCCAATGGTTCGGATTATTGATGTAGGACTCTCATGGTCCCCTATAGACCTGACCGGATTACAGTGGACGGCCCACTTGAGTGTATTCAAGTCAAGTTCTTTCTCTCCCTCTCTATACACACACACACACCAAAAGTAGTGCATCTAGAAAATTACTAGGGCACACATGAAAAAGAAAAAAAATATATCATTATCTCTAACAACAGGAAACCATAAATAGGTCTTTGCACAATCACATAGTCCACTATACGAATGTAAGCACAGAGGATCTATTTTAAAAAATCTTTTCAAGTGAGCATCAATGCTAGTCTAGCACAAAAGAGTCACACCTTATGTCCAGCTTCATCTGGATTAGCACCCAAATTATTACTTGATGAAGAGCCCACACTTTTATTGAGCATATTATTGGATCCATCTGATTTGTTGTCCATGTCATCATTGTTGGTATTTAGATCTTCAAGATGTGATGTTTCTCTCCAAGATTTTCCATCCCTGCACAATTCAAACAGTGATATGAATCATTGTTTATTATACAGGTTCCAGAATGCTGATTCACAACTGCAAAATATGAAACCTGGATTTAGATTTTGGGGTAGCGCATTGGATCCTGAGCTGCACATAAAAATGCATGCAGAGTATCATTTACAACCATTTCCAGAACAAGCAATCAAGATAGTTTCGCATAAAAAAAGGCATATATAGAGAGATGAAATAAACAGTGTTGCATGGATACGCAAATTAGTTTGATTTGGATGCTAAACTAAGTTTCTGAATTGGCAAGAGAGAAAAAGTAAAATACGAGGAAATATAAGTGGGGGGAAAATGAAGATATTAATAGACTTAAGTATTTATTTATATTTTGAATTTGAAAATACTCGAAGATCATATACTAGACTGTGACTTGTTCAGGTGTGAGTTCAAATGTATCATAGATCTTAAGAAGTGGTAAGAGATATGTGATATATAAGATGTTTATTTGGTATATTTGCTTACATTTAAAGAGTACTAGTGTCAATATTGATGAAAACGGCAATGATGAGTTTAGGCTGTATTGGATGCAAAGGTCAGTTCCAAGAGGAGAGAATGCATTTATTAAATAGGAAGTAGCGGCCATCCATGCTTCCTCTCAATTGTGTTGCTTATGCCTCTAACTAGCAATAACCATATCCTTATGCACATGTAGACATATGTAGCTATCAAAGAAAATCACCACCTCACCCAGTACATTTATTCTATTTTACATGGACAATTTGGTTTAACATAGAGTATCCACACAACACACTTAAACATGGACATTGATATGAGACCTTGACGTGGTCCTATAAGAAGAAAACCTTATTTATAAAAATGATCTAGAAAATCTTATTTATTAAAATGATCTAGAAAACCTTATTTATTAAAATGATCCAACTCTTAGAAATACACTCATGACCAACATACGAACCCAACTTCATGCATTTATTTGTCTGTCTCACTAAATCTTCTCTGCAAATTGTTAGATCAAGAATGCAAACCAACCATCTACCTAAAAATAATTATAAGATGAAAATGTCAAATCTTAAATAGTTACTTTCCATTATTTGACGAATTTGCATCATACATCTAAACTTCAGGAGATTGTTGTGCCTAAAATTAAATTTAACTACTTATTAGAAAAACATATTTAACTTCTAGGCCACATCAAGCTCCTTGGCCATTATTAAAAGTTAACTTTGTCCTAATTCGGGATGCGCAGAAGTTTTTTTTATAATTAATTTTTCATTTAAACATGTATCAATTAAATGAAAGTGTGACATAAAAGGGAACATACCCTTTTGGAATAGAGATAACAAAATAGACTAACAAAAATCAAGTATACGTACGAGCAAAGATACAAAATGCGAATCAAGAGGACCAGACTGAAGTGAACAACATTCACCTGTAAAATTGTGCCATAGTTGCACTTTTTCAAAGGCAATGAAAGAGGCCCAGAATCTCTTGAACTTAGATAGTCCGTTAGATTCAAGCTAACCTCTCCAAGAATACCAGATCTACCAGATCCCTGCATAAAGAGATCAACCATAGCAGTGACTTCATTAACATACAGCCAATGAAAATTGGCTGTGGATGGCTATTAGTGCTATTAGATAAACACACACACACACACACACACACATATGTATGTATGTATTTATGTGTGTATATGTAGATGCATACTCATTTGATTCATAGTCAAAGATGAGTGTCAGACCATGGAAACAACAATTTTAAATCGGCATTCCTCGAGTTCTTTTGATGCATCAGCTTGAGAAACCAATACAGATTCTGACATAGTCTCAGTCCACTGACAAGTTCCCCCATGCACTGTTGTTTTGCTGGACTTAGCAATTGTTTTTCCAGTCTCCACAGAGATGATAGAAAGAAAAAGCTTGTCCCATCCTTTAGGAACCTGTATAAACAACAATAAATAAGGAATTTAAAAGATGACACTTAAATGAATGGAAGTTTCAAGTAGTTCAAAACATAGACAAAAAATCAAATTACAAGAGTTTTCATCAACAAAGTTTATGAGCCTGACTGCAGTCAAAGAATGATTCTAGATTCACATTTCAATAAAGAAAGTGCAGTCACTGCAGTGTTACCACAACATTCTCCTGCAGCATTTCTTTCATCAGATTCTTCTTCGGTGTTTCAAATGAAACAGCTACATAACAGTAGAAAGCTAAAAAACCAGCATCAAATGTACATGTGAAAGACATAAACTAGGAGAAACTGATGAAGTACCAGATCTTCACTGATTATCATATATCTTCAATGATAATCACGAAGGCAAGTTTAACGATCAAATGGGTTCAGAGGAGAGAAGCAAATGGTACTGAGTGGCCAACGATTAGATAATTTAGGTATATTCAGTGACAGATTAAGCTGAGATTTTCATCAGACAAAAGACATCATTCTAGATTCACATGTTTCACTAAAGACAATGCACTGCATTTACAATATTCTCCTGCAGCATTTTCAAAGATAAGAGCTGTTTAACTGTAAACAACAACACCAGTATCTGTGTGTGTGTACAACATTTACACAGCTAATGTTACTGAGTATCTCTGAGTGCAACTTATATATGGTCAGCAATTGATATATTAATTTATAACTACCAAAAAAATCATATCCGCTTGAACATTTATATCATAAATGAACCTAAGATAATGACATGAAGCAGCAAAAAAAGAGAATATATTCAACCATTAAGAAGGTCAACTTAGTACTTCATTTTTTTATGATGTTCTCTTGTACCAAATTCCAAATGTGACAATAGTCTTAAGGATTGGAGTCAAGGCATTCAATGTTCTATACCATAAAACCAGTTTGTTATATAATACTACGAAATAGTACGTAAAGAAGCAGAGAAAATGAAACGAGGGATCAAAAGTATGGCAGACAACTGGAGCTAATGGCCCATGTTTATAATATAAACTGTACATCATAAAAGGACTACTTTACCACATCATGTTTAAAATATCCAGACGACTAGTACAAGTTACTGATAGGGTAGACTAATGCAAGTTACTGATAGGGTAGAGGGAACAAAGTACATACTGTTGAACCATCTCATGACATTCTGTTTCTGAAGTTAACTGTGTCATTTTTTTCCTATATCACTAAAAAAGCAGCTGTTCGAATCACATGACCTATCATGACTCATAAGTCCAACTAATTAATTTTAGTTGATCTTACACCTAATAATCTTTCTATAAAAAGAAAATCTCAATTTAAGCCCAGTTGAGTAGTCCTATGAGATTATATTTTGATTTGGCATAGCCCAAAAGGGCAGAAACCACAGTGCTGCTTAGATAAGACACTAAGTGTTGTACATAGACCTAGACTCAACACATTAGCCCCTGGAGGGTGGTAAAGAAATTGCACCGAGTTTACCAGGCCTAAATTGAAGGGAAAAAGTTTTAGGCCCATCAAAGAACTGAAGAAGAGCATGCTAGCAAGCCTAGCTTATGAGAAAGGAAAAGACACACCCTTTAATAGGCAGGACAATGCCTAGTGAAATTTCCCTTACACCATTGCATAACATGGAAGCAGCCCCACCCCCTGTGGGCTCTACTCCCATCCCCCTTCTTGTTCTCTTCTTATGCACTCTTCTCTTCTCTCCTCTCTATCTCTATCTCTATCTCTTTCTGCGAGAGGTACACAAGAAAACCTGGCAGGTATCCTATGTGAGCAAAGCCTATCAAAGCAGGGATTTAACATGGGTACAACTGTACAAGTACATGCATATGACTTTGAGGTTCCTAAAGCTGCATTATTTTAGATTAACGCAACAAGGTATCACCAATTACCCAACTGTTTGCATATTTTTGAGGAAAATTTTTGCATGCTACTACATTGTTGGGTTACATTGGCATATGATCGACCCATATTCCACTGCATTTGAATTCTCTCATGCCCATATCGATGCACGAACCTTAAGGAACCTCCAACCACCACGCCATTAACATAGACAGGTTCTCTAAATTGCCTCAGGTCAGGAGAGTTAAAGGCAGAGTCCACCTTTCAGGAAGATAACGACCAAGGTTCCACCTTGCTTAAAAATATGGACTCATCACTCTAATTCCCGAGAAAAGCTATCAGCTAAACGAAATCTCTAGAAAAGGCGAAACCTATCACTCCATCTTCAATCAAAAAGATCCCTTTTTGAAAGCAGATTCTAGTTTCAACGGCAGACCAAGGGAGAAACATTGAATAACTTCCGCAAAAAAAATGCAAAATTGAAGAGAGAAATCAAAGGGCGATTATTAATGCCGCAGCGCCAAGATCAAATTTTGGGCGCAAAACTACATCCCATAAACCAAAACTCATTCACTTCATTCATCCACTGACCAATAAATCCGCCCCAGTTCCATGAAGAATAGAAGGCCCGGAAAGCACGAAAAAATCCCCATAATTAACGATTTGGCGACCAATCAAATCGAGAAAAATAAAAGGCAATAAATATAGAAAACAATCACATCACCTGGAATGCCTGGAAATTGGAGAATTTGAACTCGATCCTGTCGCCCAATCTATCAGACCTGTGCCTGTGCAACTTGAACATCTTTCCCTCCTCTCCTTTCCTCTCCTCTCCTCTCTTCTCGCCTTCCTCTCCTCCTCCTACGGGGGCGAATCAATGGGCCACCATCGTAAAAGAGATCCGGGAATGGGGAAGATTCCGTCCTCGCTTCCTTTGGTCGGAGGTTAGAGCAGAGAGAAAGAGAGAGAGAGAGAGAGAGAAGGGGGGATTATTTTTTTTTTTCCTTTTGGTAGCCTTTAAGGTGCTTTGGCGTTTTCTCAGTTAGAAAGCCAGGCGATATGAAGGCCGGAAGAGGGTGCTATGTCAACTCACCCGCTGCTACAGGGCGCCGATTCTATCACCAAAACGGTTCCCCATCCACTCATATTAAATAGACGTGGCACTTGCTGGTCCGTCTCAATCCTCCCATCGTTATCAATGACTCTTTGATGATAGATTTTCATTGGCTGTCCAAAAATTTAACAACTCAAAATTTAGGGTGAAAGTTGATAGGTTAAAAATATTTTTTCACCTAAAAATTATATTATAAAATAATGCTACAAAAGGCTATAACAACTCGCCTGTTTTATTAATAAGAAAGAAATTAATTACTACGAAATCGTGAAATTAGTACAATTACTTTGCTAAAGTACTTTATTTATTTTCCTATTGGTTGGGTAGCAGAAAGATTAGTTATTGAGATAATAGGGTTAGTGGTAAAAGTTAAAAAAGAAAAGCCCGCTTGCCAGGTGGCACGAAACTGCTGATTTTGGCACAGAATTGGGCCTCGTGGAATTCTGAGCAAACCAGCTGTCAGACTTGGATGGGCCGCGGGGGCGAGAGAATGGGCGTTTGTCTCCATGCCGGACGAGCTTCCGAGCAAGCCATGTCGTACCAAATAAAACTCGAAGCCAATCAGTAACGCTACGGCTGTCCAAAATTAATTCACGAGACAAGGTGCGGCCGACTGTGCCGCCCCGCCCCCCCCTCGATGGCGCGAATGCGATTGGTCTCATCGACGGGGTTTCGCTAAATACATCGCCGACTCCTTAATATCGATTTGGCGTGTTTAAAGCAAAACAAATTAATGATTAGTCCAATGAAGCCGGTGGAAAGGGCGAGGCGAAAGCTTCGGTCGCGGGGGCTACGAGAGGGTTGATATTTTAATCCGCCGCTTCCTTTGGAGATGGATTTTGGCCAACCGTTGACAGTACCGTGTCGTGCTTCAAGCGTAATGAGTTGGAAAATGATGGCGTGGTGCAAGAGAAGTCAACAAGATACGGCCTTGTTGGTTTACTAATCAACAAAGTGGTAGCCTGTGTTCTGCCTCCTCGTTACAGTACGATATGATCAAGGGCACCAGCAGAACTTTTCGAACTTTAAAATGATAAAAGAATTTACTTGCAATTCTATGCATGTAGGCCATTCAATTTGAACCTATCTCTCGTACCTTTTTTTTTTCACATCTAAGTTCATGTAATGAAAAGTAGAAGAAAGATGAGCACAAACCGAATGGTCCACTTATATAAAATTGTACTTAAATTTCATCCGTCTTTATATAATATGCAAGAAGACAGATGATGAATGTTTAACTAGCTCAGATGCGCAATTGTAGCACTATAACCAATAATATTTTATTTTGATCGAAATATACTTTTAGTTTTCAAACTTTCACTGAAAATTTATTTTAAACATGCTATATTCCTAACATCTTTTTACATGAAGCCAGTTAAAATTGATAGAATAACCGACATGTTGTCCCATTAATTAATTTACATATTTGCGTCATGATGATACGTTAGTTATTTTATTAATTTTAATTAATTTTATATAATAATACATCAGAAATGTAATATTTTTAAAATATAAGAGATTAAACTGTAATAAGTGAAAGTTTAATCACTAGAGGAGATAACCTAAGCACTAAAAGTGCTTTAGAAAAGGGAACACTAAATTAAAATAGAACTTATTTATAATCCTACGAGAATGGGATTATGCTTGTATAGAAAGTTATTGATGATAGAAAGACATGTGGATTAAAGAAAATTAAATCTATTAATATTGAATCATTTATAATTGATGCTAGTTATGATTCTGTTATAGATTGCAAAGATGGACAAGAATATAATATGGCCATTGGGTTCCTCTTTCCTTTAGGAGATTTATACTTAAACCTTTTTATTCTACTAAAAAAATCTCATCCTCTATGGTACAAAAGAATTTTTATTAATTGTATAATTAAAATTTTCATAGGGTATGATTTATTATTGGAGTGTTGGAAACTTTCAATGTGTGGGGGTATCATTAGTTGCAAGTGATTTTAAATTTTTAAAACTAGTATAACAAATTTAGTCTAATGATACAAGCGGAATTTAGCCTAATAGTGACTCATATGGGAAGAATATATTAAGGTTTCATTACAAATAAGTTAAGTCTTTTCTTCTCTCCTCATATCTGCGATGCAGAAGGAGTGAGAAAAGGAAGATACTAACATTTGCATTTCTGATAATTACTTTCAATATATATCTTATAAATTAAAAGTTGGCACAAAAATGGTATGACAATGAATTTTTGTTTTATTTGATATTCTAAATTCCACATATGTGGACCTAATTCCTATATGGATTACTGAAAAAAGAAGGTATATTCTTGTTTTTGTTTTAGTGATTTCTTTAAAGATCTTGCTCGGATGATCATGCTAGATTGTATTGGAAAACTTAATGCATTATTTTGGTATCAAAAAAAAAAGAAAAAAGAATGAGACATTTGAATCTAATAAATTTCTCTCACCATAAAAAAATAAAAAATAAAACTAGTTGGTTATGATTATAAACACATGTTAGGTAGCTTGTCACAAAGCCCATAAAATGAGAAAAAGCAAGTTGTGGTGCAATGAATGTGCATTGATTGAGATAGTAAGAAATTCATCACAATAAAATTTTTTTTTGATATATCATTATCATTTATTCATGTGGCTAAACTGGTACTGGCTGCTAAATCATACATCCATCATGCACCATCATGGTCACTACCTCTTCATAAAGCATATGTTCTGTAAATAGAAGAACAGAGAGAGGATACTCTCTTCCGCTCTCTCTTTTGCTCTCCTTCTCTCTCTCTCCGGCGAATCCTTTCACCTCCTCCTTCGACACTGCAGTTTATGGATGTGGACATTTTAGAAACTCTTGTAGTTTCTCTCACCCCCGATGATTTCGTTGCTTTTGTTATCTGGCCTACAGTTCCGACAATCCACATGAATCAAGTGTTTTAAACGTAAAATTTTGAAGAATACCGAATGCTCGTTCTCCCTGATAAAAAAAAACCTATGGCCTTCTTTTTTTACTTAAAGCATTAATTTGCTCATATGATGGGTGCTACGTCACGTGAGGGCTACGAATTTGTACCAAAAGAAAGGACACCGTAGAGACAATGCCACACTAGCCCAAGAAAAATCACTCAAAAAAGTCACCATGGGACTTGGTATATCGTCCCATGATGTGGGCTATCTGTTGCCAAAAATTAGAGGGCAGTCCAGCATAGAATGTGGTACGGAGGAGAAACAATAATTCTACGGTGGTTGTTGCCATTGATGACCGGCATAGCATTTTTGTTATATAATAAGACATCACAAAGCCATGCCATTCCATCAGTTTATGGCATCATGAGTCGTCATGACATCATGATGTCTTTATCTAGAATTAAGAAAAAGGTTCCGTGTTGTAAAGGTACAAGATATTGTTAATGATTGTTGACAAAAAAAAAAAAGAGGCATTATTGAACTTTGATGATTTGTAATGGGACAGAGATAGTATTTTATAATTTTAAAAAATTGATAGTTTAAACTGAGTATACAATGAAATTCATGATCAACATATTATGCGTTAATGGACGATGCAGCAAAAAAGAGGTGCAAAAATAAAAAAAATTATTAAGAAAAATATTAGCATGGCTTCATATGAAACAAATGTTTAACTTTACATTAATTATTAAATATTTATAAAATTAAAAATTAAAATAATATTTTTTTAATTAGTTATTTTAGAATGAATCTGCGTTGCTATAAATAGCATTTAGTGGACCTAATCAATAACCCTATATAAACTAAGTAATACTATAAATTATTTTTATATATTTTTGATTGAATTTAATTAAGTTTAAATATTGATTTCGATAGATATTATAGTTGGAATAAGAGAAGTATGCGATAACCTATACTAGCTAGTATTGTCTTATATCACTATGTATTAAAAAAATTTTGAATACTTATGAAGAATTAAAAATTTTAAATATAATTTTAGTTAGTTTTTTTGATGAAATCTTAGATTGTTACTCTCTTATCAAATAATGAAATAGAAGGCAATATTCAAGGATTATTAAAAAAAGAAGAAGAAAAAAAAAAAAAAAGCTTATTTGCATACGTGAAAAGAAAAGGTTAAAGGAGAAAGAAAGTGTATACCTTGCAGTTGATAATTTTTAAATCTACTTAAACTCTTGACTAAGTCGTAAAGCATACCATTCTTGTTGGAAAGCAAAGTCAAGTATGGCTCTTCCCACGAAATTGACCAAACTCGTTCTACGCTTGGATGGTTGTCTGCTGTTCGGACTTAGGAAGTGGAGTAGAGGAGGCAGGATGCAGTGGATTTCAACTTTCAGGAGGTAGAAGGTATAATAAAAAAATAAGTCTTCAAGAAATTCAAATTGCAAGACTTCTGACGTTCTACTAAATTCCAGAGCCTTAGTCAAAACAAACTGGTGGTGGGCGTGATTCGGAATGGGCCTTCTGTTTTTTATATCCCATGGGCTTGGACTTCTTTGTTGATAGCACGCCTTGAAGAGCTTGCAAGGAGTGAAACATAGTTGATTAAATGTGCCCCTAGCTAACTTGTCTAACCTGATCAAGAAGGGTTCGGATTAGGTCTTTTGTTTGAAAGAAGGCAAGATGTTTTTTTCGTGCAGATAGCCGTTCGATTATTTATGTCATGCTTTAAGATATGATAGAAGAAGATATTTATTTGACTAATGTTAAACGCACTCAATATATTCCATTTTAAAATATTCTAATACTTTTCATATCCATCGAGCAAAGTAATCCTACAGACATTCATCCTACGAATTTGAATTTATAGAGGTAAAGAGAGATATAAAGAGAAGAGGGTTATCATTCATTCATCCATTTTTCAAAGATATAGGCTATTATCCTTGTAAAATATTAAAAGTAAAAGAATAGGGATATAACTCATATTCTTATTTTTTTTAAATATAAAAGTAAAAGAGTAGAAATATTATTTATATCCCTATTTTTCAGTTAAAAGAATAGAAACATAGTTTATATTCCTTTTATTAAATGAAGAACTATATGAATAGAAGAACACGAATATGACTCATATCCTTGGAATTAGGCTTAACTACATTTGAATGTAGTTAACTTTGAATCTGGTCACTTCTTCCGTCCTTAAATCCATATAGTTTATGAATCTCAAAGATGAAAAATGTTAAAAAGATGGGATGGCTCTGAGATTCATGTGGATCAAAGGATGAAAAAAGTGGCTGGATCATAAAAGGATGGAAAAGATGATTAGATCGTAGATTTAGCTATATTCGAATGTAATTAAGCCTACCTCTTTTTAGTTAAAAAAATTGAAATATGATTCGTATTCTTGTTCTTGAACGAAAAAGTATATAGATAATATAATAGGAATATAACTCATATCCTAATTCTTTAGTTAAAAAAATAAGGTTATAATTAACATCCTTATTTTTCAACGTGATAGAAACTATTTTACACAGTTATGTTACTAAAAAAAGAGACGCATTTATGAAGACGAAATAAATATAAAAAATAATAATTAATGAATAACTTTTTTTTGCTTTAAAATTCATAGGAAACACATTCCATTCTTTTAAAATAAAACAGATAAGATCCATCTAACCATCATCAATGAATTTCTCTTGATATCATTCTATCTAGATTTGATGGTATAATATAGTTGATTGAATGGCTATTCCTACGAAAGAACATCTTAACATTTTTTTTTTGCGCAAAAGACCTGAGCTGAACTCGGCCAAGAAATGATAACTTTAAAACCAATAAATTTTCATAAATGATGGCAGCCTATGAAAATGAGAACACTAGCATATCTTAATCAATCACTACTATGAGAGGATCAAGAAACGACATGTATAATATTGCAGACATCCCCGAGTGGAGGTTGTGTTGAACTTGTTTAGGGCTAGGGCCTCGAGCACAAATCTAGTGGCTAGACTTGGCGCGTAGCGTGGAGCAGGCGTGGTCTTTCCGTCGGCAGGATTAGTTGGAGATACAATTTTATTATTGGAGAAAGCAACTTTGTTGGGAAAAGTAGGTAGGCTATGCCACCCTAGATATCCCAGCTATTTTGCTGTTTCTCTGTTAAAAGGCCCCATCGCCAACAGATCAACAGTGAGGCTTCCAATATTAATGCAACAATCCAGCATCTCACTTAAAAAAAGTCAATCATAAAATATTATTTAAATTTAAAATATCATTTCATAAATAACTTATGATTTTTTTTTTTATAAAATTTTATAACATCCTCGTTGGAGTAAGAATTTAAATTCAACTAATCTAATTATAAACATTAAAATCGGCTGAGAGTTAGCCCTAGATAAATTTACTTTTATTTTTTTATTCAAAAATGCACTATAAAGTAAATTCATTTTAATATTCATTTATAACAACTTAAAACTTAAATCAAAATATTATTTTTATATTTTAAATTTATGACAAGACCAATCCTATGTCTCATATGTGATTTTAGAAAGCTACAATATCAAACCATATATAACTGATTACGAATTATTTATAATACTTTTTATTAGATTTAATTAAATTTGAATGCTTAACGAATCAACGATATCAAGACTTAAATAATAGGATGTGTGAAAGTTCGTATTGATATATGTTTAGTCCGATATCAATCAAGTATTGAAAAAATTTTAAATATTTATATAAGATTAAAAAATTTAAATAATGCCATGTGTTTAATTTTTTTAAGGTAAAGTCTTGGCACATTATAATTAGCCACTCAGCCTAGAAACCAAAATAATTAAATATTGATGTGCTTAACGCAAATTGTAACTTCACTGCCTCCCTTAGCAAAGAAGGCTAGCAAGAACATATAGAGATAAATCACTTAAACTTTTAGCCTTTTAATCTTAGTTAAAATAAGCCAATGCATATCGAAATGTCAACTGAGACATCTCAAATGTTCTTTGAAGCATATTTTGGAAACAGAAACACAAACTTTGATATAATTCTTCTAATTATTAATGGAATAGTTAATTAAAGAATAAGAAAAAATAAATCTTAATCTGCAATGGAAAAAAAAAATATTATTATCCTCATCAAATAATTTTTTTTTTAAAAAGAGCAAAGCTCTTATACAGAAGCAAAGTGCATCTTAAAGCATCCTGGTTACTTACTATTTGATTAAAAGATAAATATGTTTGTGCTCTCTCCTTTTTTTTATTCTTTTTCTTCCTTAACGTCTTTCTAATTATATTACAAATCTTTTAGATAAACTCCTTAAAGAATTAGAGGTCCTAGTATACTGCGATATGTAATTTGATCAAAATTTTTATTTTACAGATTCGGACTGAGAAATTATCATCCCAATCAGATTGAATGGGATGCTTCGGCTCTGACATGTGTTTTGGGAAAAGTAACATGAAACTCAGAATTATGAGTATATTCAATACTTCCAAATGAAAGAGGAATTGATCTATAATCGATTCTATAATAGATAAATAAGAATTGTTAGTTATATCTCGTGAAAAAAAAAAAAAAAAAAACTTTAGCCATTTCATTTCTTTCAAAGAGAGATTTTATTTAAGTAAGTAAATATAATATAGCATGGTTACTGAAGTCTATCTATCGCATATATACTTCGAAAGACCTAAAAGATAGGAGTCCCAAAGTACCCCCTTTAAAGAGATTCATTATTAGAGGAAAAGTAAACTACTCTAAAATTTCACATTCCATTTTGCATTCCTGAATTGCCTCACTAATTACATCTTAACAGCTAAAAATTTACACATTGATAAATTTTGACCAAGTTTTGGGAGGGGTGCGCCAGGCCCGTGCTGTAGTGCAACGCATGGGCGACGCGCGAGGGACCCAGCGGCAAAGCCACTGTAGGTGGAACCTCCCCCAGAAGAAATTAATTTAATATCATGGTGGGCCGATGGCCCATGTTTCAAATATTAAACTGATGAGAAATGCTTTGTGCACGGCGTTCTACACTTGACCTTAGCCAAAAGGCCGAGAAAGGTATGGGTTTCATTTTGGCCCAGGTTCCACCTTTATAGCCAGCATGAGGCCTTCAGCTTCTCTCCCCAGCCGATGTGGGACTAAATGCCTTCCGTGTGAATTGTTCTGAAAACCAAACGAGGGATATCATGGAATATTCTACGTGTTATTAGTAAGAAATGATCGATGGACGGTTCTTTGCGTGACCTTTGGTTATAGTCTATCTTTTTCTAATCTTTTTTATAAACACTTAAGCGTCAGCTTAGCCTTACATGATGTAAAGATTGAAGAGAGATAGATTCCAACATGGGAGCACGCATGATGTTATGGAACTCACTGATCATTTGAAATAAAAATTCTGTCAGAAATTTCGGTGATGCAATAATACCACAGCCTGTAAGAAATGCACGCTTTGTTTGATCATTCACAGTGCGATGTCAAAGCAACAGTTTTATTGGTCCCAAAAGGCAGTGGGCTTGCGCTTGGAATTGCATGGGCGAGAGCTTGGGAATTGAAAACTTTGGTTTAGGCGCAGGCTGAAACATTTATCTTGAACTCAATCTAATTTTAGACTGGATTTCTTATTTGGCCAAGCCAGACTCTAAATTAGGCTTAATCTGTCAATCCTAGCCCAAAACTGGCATGAGTCTGACCCATGAGATTCGGTTGATTGGGTTGGCAAGGCTATTGAAAGTAATGAGGCCCAATAATAGTTCTAGTTGTGACCAAACAAGACCTTGAGCAAACCATGGATTGGGTGCAAGGTGAAATGCAAGAAGAGACCCCCATTTTTTTTTTTTTTTGGTGTTAACAAGGATAGAAGGTTTAAAACCTTAGAAAAGCAACCTCTTGGGCATTAGTAGTAACAAGATAAGTAACTTTAGAAGGAAAATTTATGGTCTAGTAGGTCATTTCCTTTCGTGTTGCAGCTCAATTAGTCTTGCAGTCAGCCATCCAATTAATTGGTTTTTCTATAAGTATGTGAGCAAACAAAGCATAGAATGGATGATGATTTGGCTAACTATTAAACCAAAACACAATAGTAGCCAAGACACCTTGAAGGATAATTTTTGAGGTCTGAAATGTATGAATAGCTGCTCTTGGCCCATACCAGCAAAAGGAAATATTATTGCCAGCAAGAGACATTTACAAAAATATCTGATAACTACTCTTACACTAGATATGCCTGAATGAACCAATTCATCAATCTTAATATAATCTAGTTGAGAAAATAACCAGGAGATTAGGCTGAAGGAAGTCTCCATATGTTGCTGTTGAGAGGCACCCTAGAAGCCAGATTTCTTATGAATGGGTTAATTTATAGAGATAGTAAATTTTCTTGCTTGACCAACGGTCTGTGTCACCACCCAATTAGGATTAAAAGATTTGTACTTGAAATAAATTTCATTTCTCTCCCTCTAAATCTATCAAAGTACATATATAAGAAGCATTTGATCAGTGCTCATGTGTTCATCTATAGGCCTTTAAAGAGGAAGTCTAGAGCATGTTGTATTGATTGAAATTGGAAAAAAAGACATTCATTAAGATTAGTCGAAACTAACTTGGAGTTTTAACATTAAGTCAGTTTTAATATTAAAAGAAAAGATGATTAGAAGTTGTATTAGTCGTGTTGCATTTCATTTAAATTACATAAATAGATATAATTCTATGAACCATAAGAGATAAAGTTTGGAGGCCGTCATGCCATAATTTCTGTAAGAACCATAAGATCCTCTTAAGTGCCTTTAATTTTCAGATGATATTTGCATTTGACTGCATTAATCTACCTCCATCCACTCCCATAGAATTATAAATATATATGATTGGAATTTTTGATTTATATCTATACCTCCAACACAGCACATCATTTTGATTATGTCTATCAATTGGTGTATTAACAATTTCTTCAACAATGTGAGGTGGGAATATTTGCCCCAACAGAAATTGATTCCAGAGCCCACTTCATAAGATTAAGATGTCAGCAGAGGCTAGATGAGCTGTAGTTTCCGCATTAAAAATGAGCAATCATTGATTAAGAGGAATGAAGGATAACTATGGTTGAGTCTTAATGTTGATTGATCTTTCATTGCCACTTGATGAGATTAAATGCTGAGACAATTCTAAGAACAACCTATATATGATCTTTTGCATTACTGAAGCACTTTTGGGAAGTATATAACATCTCCATTCACCTTCAAATTTGTACTTTGCATGGACAACAATATGAACATAAAGACCTTGAGGATTTAGAAGCAATTTTCTTACCATCCTGTCTACTAATGCTATCTACTACTGTTTAATATAAGGTATGGTAAAGCTCCCTTAATTTTTTAGTTGCAGATGGCATCCCAAAATATAATGCAGATATCAATTTTATTAGACTCATCCCCACAAAAAACTTCAAATAAATTTAGAAAATTAATTTGCAATGCTGCACAGGACTATCAGATTATATATTACATAAGTTGGTATAGAGTATAGAACTGATTTTATGAGAGTAATTCTCTTAAGAAGAGAAATAAACCTCCACTTCTAGGCATCCAGTTTAGCATTTAGTTCATCTTTGATTGGCTATAAATCAAATGTTGTGAGTCTAGAGCCTTTCAAGGAGCACCCAAATAATCATCAAGACTGAGAACACTGCCAAATAATCGCCAAGGTTGTGAATACTTTGAACTCTCAAGATAGTAAAGAACTCAAAGGCCGTGTCATCAACAATTTTTAGGCTAAATTGGACCATTGATTTGGCTAAGTTAACTGATTGGCTTGATTTCATGCGATAGACTTGAATTATAAGTTTCAAAGCTCTATAATCAAGTTGCCTAGCTTTGGAAAGAAGAAGATAATTATTAGTAAAAAATATGCAATTAACCTGTGGGCTAATCCTTATAGGTTGGTAACCAATTATTGTATCACAAAACATCACATCTTGAATCCCTTTAGTCATCATCTTGGTATATTATCATCTCAATGCATAAAATGAAGAGATGTAACGAAAGAGGGCATCCTTGAGTTAAACCCATAGATGAATTAAAAAAAGTTAGTAGGAGAATTATTGATCAGAATTGCAGACTCAAGTTCATAAAGGTAGCCAATGATCCAATCTATCATTTTGGACAAAAAATTAAAGTGGAGTATTGCAATCACATAGACCCAATTCACTCTATCATATACACATTCCATATCCAGTTTTATAGCCATAAGAAGTTTCTTTTTTGGTGCTTGTTGCAAGGAGTGAATGGCTTTATGAGTCAATAATATATTATCTGATATACTTCTACCACTATAAATGCCATCTATTCCTCAGATAATAGCTTGTGCATAATGTTTCAAATTGTGTTAGTGAGAATTTTAGCTGCTATCTTTTAAACTATGTATATAAGCTAATTGAGTGATAATGAGATGGAGTTTGAGGGTTTTGACATTAAGGAATCAAGGTGACAAAAGTAGCCTTCCAAACCTTTAACATTATCACTTACTGAAAGAGTTGTTTAACTACTAAACAAACATTATAGCCAACTATATCTCAGTATTGCTTCTAAAAGTTAAATGGAAAACTATTAAGTTCTAGGCTTTATTTAAAGGCATAGATTTCAATGAAGCCCAAATTTCCTTACTTGTCACCCCAACACAAGCATCCCATTTTTCTCCTTGGTCAATCTATTAGATAAAGTTGACAAATTAGGATGAAAATAATTCGCTGGGCCCATCCATCTACTTTAAAAATGTTCTTGGAATACTACTGTAATTCCAACATCAAAATCAACTAGGGCACCACTACTATTCAGAATTTCAATAATTTTATTTCTCCTTCATTTGATTATGGTGGATTGGTGAAACAATTTAGTATTCCGATTACCTAAATGCAGCCATTGAACTTGAAGTTTCTGCTTTTAGAAAATTTTATGTAATATGAGTAGCTTGTAATACTCACAAATTTTGTGTCTTGATATTGCCAAATCATTAGAATTAAAACTTTCACTAGTATCCTCTAGAAGTTTGAATGCCTTAATTTCCTTTTCCACTATATTTAGCTTATGAAAAAGATAACCAATGCGATATTGTTCTAGGCTTTTAATGTATGTTTTGGTTCGTTTTAGTTTTTTGGCAAGACTAACTATAAAAGAATCATTAGCAACTGACTGCCAAGCACTTTGGACCATAATAAAGAACTCATTAAATGAGAGCCACACATTTTCAAAATAAAATGAAATTGAGTTAGTCCTTGAACCCTCTAGAGATAATAATAGAGGGCAATGATCAGAATCCATTCGAAAAAGATGTCAAATCATAACATTAGGAAAACTATAGAGCTAACCTTCATTTACTACCACTTTATCCAATCTTTTCCGAATTCAAGCACCCTATCCCTATTATTATACAAAGTAAACTACATTCTAGAGTAGTGCATATTAATAAAATCTTTAGTCTGCAAGAACTCATAAAACTCATGATTCTCCTAGGTTTCGAAGAAAGATTGGCCTCCTTGTCTCTCAACTTGAGATAAAATATAGTTAAACTCATCAGCGATTATTACAGGATACTTCAGAGAAAGGACATTTCATAGTTCTATTCATAAAAAAAATGTCAAGTTGCACCGTTAGTGCTAGCGTAGACTGTAGCCAAGATCTAGTATTGATGATCACTGTTGGAAATGGCTTCATAGAAGTGCTACTTAAAAACATTAATAAATTTAATGTTTCTTGATCCTTCCTTCCACAGAGCATTGAATCCATTAGATAACCTCTCTAAATTAATAGATTTAGATAGCCATGCTGGGCCCAATTTCCTTAAATAGTTTGTTCATGGATTCTTCAAATAAACGGGTTTTAAGAAGCATACAAATATCAACTTTATGCAATAAAAATAGTCTTCTAATATTTGAGAGGAAGAATGGTTTACCAGCCCCTCTCTATAGTCGTATGACAAATTTGGGCCTAGTTGGTTGGTGGGCCTGTAAATGTGAAGCTAAGGGTAAGGGTTGTTAGGCCTCAGAATTGGCTTCCATAAAAGAGAGACATGACTCTAAACATACTGGTTTGCCCTTTAAGGTCCCTACCAATTCAAGATGTTCTTTTTAACTCTCTCAACCGAGCGCCCTTCATCATGCACTTTGCCAAATCCATCCTCCACCTTTGTTCGACCTTGACCTTAGCTAGATGGCCCTCGTCGCTTCCCCTGAAGATGAAACCTCCTGATGCCACTCTTCCATTTAGACCAAACTCGGCTGCGATAGGAATCTCGCCACTCTCCTCTCCCTTCTCCTCCAAAGCTGAGATGATTTGGGAAGTCGTGGAGCCTGAACCATGCACTGCGACATAGTCTAGTGGTAAGTTCTTTCCTGTACTCTTGGGTTCATTTATTGGTAAGTTTGGTAGCCATTTTCCAACTCTAATCGGCGGTCTAGCATTCCCCTTTCCTCCCTACTATTTACCAATCTTTTGATCCTTCCATGTGAGCAGAAGCATCCCATCCTATTCCAAAAGTCGACTTATTAAGGCAGCAACGAGCACTAAATCAGAGGACTAGGTTTTTCCCTTACCCTTTTAAACTACCTTCGCCTTAGAGGATTGGAGAAGCGGTAGCTTGCTCCAAGAACCTTAACCAATGATCCTGAATAGCTACCCACATCTTGTTGGCTTTGTTTTTTAGTCCATTTCGATTGGGCTTGCCCACTGAAGTCTTGGCCCGATTGAGCCTATTCCTCTTATCCGAAGCCTTCAGTCCAATACCACTATGAACCACCTGTTTAGCTTCAATTTGGAATAGTTTGCTGGCTATGTTAATCTTGATTGCCTCCCCCTCCCTCCCAACAATAAATTCTACTTCCATAGCTGATAGAATCCTGACTTCCTGAATGTACTCCATTTAATCTAGGATGGCAAACCTGGAGCTCAAAATGATTGGAGCCTTCCTCTTATCAACAACCAAATTAGGAGGAGCGAAATCTAAAATTTGAATTCCTTGATCAGTGCCCTCTTGAATTATGCCCTCTTTCCTAAAACATTGCAATCAATTATGGAATGAGGAGTTGGGTTGGTGTGACTCGGTGGGTTGTTAGTAGCCGGGTTGAGCAGTATGACATGAGTTGACTTAGATTGCCCCACCCCTTTCATCTCATTACTCTTCTCCTCGGATGCTGGGCGACCAACCATGGATCAAATGTCCACACCTCATTCTACTTCTATGATTCTATTGTTACCCTTGTCCACCATAGAAGCCAGCTTAGTTGAAATTTCAAATTGAAACTAGTCCCCTGGTATAATGGGATGCCTTGATAGGTGAAGCTCTGCCTAAATGGTTCCTCTCCTCCTCCCAATAGATTCACATCTGAGATCAAAGGCTCTTCCATATCCATCAGAACGCATATTCTGGCATTACTTCAGATGTGCAGACTTTCGGCAGTCATCTGGCCAAGGTAGTTTTCTGACTACAGAAGCAATTTCTAATATTCTATTTTTGGGCTAGAATTCCATGATAAGTTTTTCCATCCACACGCTCTTATGAAATTTGGACACCAAAATTTCAAAATCAGAACTTAGCCCCCAACAATTCAAAGACCCTTCGTAGAGACTTTTGCAAGATCTTCCACAGGTTATCGTCTTCAAAACGATCAGCCTTGCGAAAGTGACTCCTAAATTCCTCGATGTTTTAATCAATAACTTGACACCATCTTATATAAGAGGTCGTCTTTCCGACCGTCGATGCCCGCCTGTCATCACGTACTTGAAGGCTACCAGCGAAGCATCTTGGATTCCACTATTCCTCAGTAGATTTCTTGACCAGCTGCTGTCCGCAGATCCCTGGCTTCATAACTCGCTGGCCCTTAGCAGTGAATCCCGCCCCTAGAATCACCTTCGGAGGACCAAGGTTTCACCACCCCACGTCGCAGGACGCAGTCAAGGGCGTAGAGTACCTTCCTGAAACGCACAACCACATTCATAATGAAAAGCTCGTTAGTCAATGACAGAAAGGAATCATCAACTTCTCTTTTACAAGGCCAAGTCATTTGGGATTCTGCTCCTCAGGCCCCAGCACACACACGCAAAGACTCTTTTCCTTTTTTTTTTTCTTTTTTTTTTCCCCCCCCCTCCCTTTTATCAACTGCTAGTGGTAAAGTTGGTATTTTGGTCTCCAAGAACACGAATTTTCATCTCTTGCACCACAAGGAAGGCATTTAAATAGCATCTAGTTAGCACCATTGTCATGCTATTTCCATGCATCGTGTTCACTTCAAAACAAAATGGTTCCAGTTGGTGATGTATGATGCATCCTAAGCCATAGGTTTCCAATCTATTGATTAAATGAACTTCAGTATTGGTGATCAGAAGTACATGCAGAGTTGTTAGTAATTACAGGAGGATATAGCAAGATATAACCAGCTATCACAGTCTATCCAAAGCTGGGATTTATTCGCTGTATGTATGAGACTATACAGTAGTATTTTGCGCCTATATCAAGGCTGAAGAATATGAGATGGAAATTATCAGATGAGCCCAAAGATCTCTCTAGCCAACAGCCCAAACCCACTACACACTATAACCATACGCCTTAACTTCCTCTCCAACTAATAACCATAGAATAATAATATTCAATAAAGTCAATTGATTGAATTATAGCCATCCATCAAATTTCTCCCTTCTTGATTAATATGGGCGTTCCATGCACCAATGTCAGTGGTATAAAAGAGAGTTAAGATGAGAAAGAAGATAAGTAACCAGTACAAACTTGTGACGTAAAAGCAACAAAGCACAATAAAAAAACAACCATCCAATCCAAAAAAGAAAAAAAAAGAAATTAATCTCTACCCAAATAACAATCAATCCCTATAATTAACCCTTGTTCCCACTACCAATAGAAACTCCTCAACTCCGTGCCGCCATCCTCAACCGCTGCAAGCGCTCAGATATCAACATCACAGTAAGTCCTCTCAAACCGAGTCGACTTCGACAAATGCACCACCACTGGCGAGCAGTAGGCCACCAGCGTGTAGTGCTTCGTCTTCGCCAGCCCCACCTTGAACCTAATACTCGCTCTCACCCTCACGTCCAGCTCCATCACCCCAGCCGTCCGGTCGTGCTTGAGATTATCCGCCACCGACGACAACAGCGGCACCGACTTGGCCACAGGATCGGCCTCGATGGTCGTTATATTCCGGTGACCCTGGTAGAACGGCGCCACCTCGGAGAAGGCCACCCTCTCGTCGGAGTACCACACGGCGACCACGAAGGAGTCGTAGTACACGCCGACGCGGTGATTGGGGTTGTCGGCACGTAGAGTGAGGACGAAGCTTGCGTTGAGCTCATTTGAATTGAGGCCGAAGCCGTGGATGCTGGCGTCGTCTACCGAGAACGCGAGCGGGGCCGGTCGGACGACGAGCCAGAAGATGAGGATGGCGAGGCCGACGAGAATGATGAGGACGAGGGCGGTGATGGCGATGCATCGCAGGAGATTGAAGCGTCGGCGCGGGTAGGGCGGCGGTTGGTTGCGGGCGGTTCTGCTGCCGGCCATGGTGGCGAAGAGGGTGGTGGTGGTAAGGGAGTTGCGAAAGCGTGGGAATGGGAATGGTTTTATAGAGAGAGTGGGGTGGAAAGTAATGAAATGTTGTAAAGCTAGTGGTTACAGGCTGTATGAGAGGAATGGCTTCACGGTATGGATAATGAGAACACGAGAGGGGATTCTTCTTTCTTCTTTTATGTTTCTGTGTTCTTTCTTTTGTTTGCTTTTCTTTTGAGTGCCTTTGGCTTTGGAATCCTTCTTCCACACTCCAGGGATATGGAACAAGAACAATTTTAGAAAATGACAATATATATATGTATATATATCCATCCTTTTGGGTTGATTTGAGGTCTGGAAGATGCTCCCATCTTTAAATTTTAAGGCTAGGCCCACCTTAGTAAATTTTGACTCGAGAAAAGCTTTGAGACTAAGCTTTAATTTATACCCTTACCATGTTGTTGAGTTGGGCACTGAACATTTTAGAGCTCAGATTAGTTCAGCTTGTTTGTAGCCCCGAGTAGTCCTTGAACAAAATCTTCTGGCATTCTATTGTTCTCATGTACCACAAGATCCAACTATATCAATTCTCATTTTTTTTTTTTTTATTAATTTTGGTGGATGTAGAGAGGCAAGCGTCAGAGGCACAGCAGAAACAAAAAGTAGACTATGTCCTAAAAAAGCTACAGCTAGCCCATGGCCTCAGCAGAAAAAAAGAATATAAGCCAGTAGAGGGGGAAGATAGGTGCCTTCAGCGTATTCCACTTCTTCAACCATAGCAACCTTGGCTATACAATCAGCTAATTGTTAACCAACCTTGGCTAGCTCTTCTGGCCATTTTCAGAGAGAATCATGAAGCAAAGGAGTGAGGGGTTTTATTTCAAGAAATCAGTAAGGCTGTTATTAGCGGGTTTTTCATCTCAATATATTGATTTAATGTTTTTTTCTTTTTTTTTTAAAGCTTTAAAAGTAGAGATTTTGGAGGATGTGCTTGTTTATTTAGATAAATAGGTTTTTATAAAATGGAAGAGTTTAAGCAGATACGGAAAAAGAATATCGTATGCAAAATTATAAGTTACATAAAAAAAAATAAAATAAAATTAGGTCATGATTTAAGAACTTTAGGTTATTTTTTTGATATTTCACCGCACGATTAAACACCGGCACTGTAAAGTCTTTTGAAAAAAATACAGGACTCATAAAAAGATCACAATTTTCTGAAATATTCAAATTTAATTTCAATGTCACTCAGCAGGATTAAGTTTCAATAGTTGTAGGTCCTGGACAATCCAAGGGATAGGAGCCCTGATAGGTAAAAAATACGAGCGTACATGGAGAAATAGCAAACCTTGACAGTTAGAAAAAAAAAAAAAAAAAACAAAACAAAACGAATGAGATTCCATTTCGATTTAAACTAACTAAACTAGTAAGTTGGACAAGGTTCAAAACTGCTAATAAAAAATTGCTAGATACCCCTACTATTGCAAGCTTCTAAAATTTTGGCGATGGAGGTTTTTTGCTCTATTTATTAGGGCTACAGCTTCACTTTCGTCGTAGAGTTAATGTGAGGATGCCAAGCTAGGTAGCTTGTGAACAAAGGCTAGAAAACAATACAATATTAATGTTGATCACAGATTTCTAGCATAGAATCCGAGACCAAACTCGACCCATTCAAGGGTGATGACTTGGTACAGATTTGGATTGTACTTCGAATTTCCCAGGCTAAATCCGATCATTGAATCAATGTATGGAGAATGCTATTTACTCAGGAGATATTGAACCATGCTGGCTCTTAATATGGAGCAATATTGAACTATATGATGGAATTTAATCAAAATCAATCCAGTTGAGTCTGGAATTTTATTGAACCATGCTGGCTCGTAATTGAAATCACTGCAGCTGTTCTGTGCTCCTTCAATTACCATGAAACCAAGTGATGCGCATATCATTTCTTGATGGTTTTACTAGGAAACTAGATTTTAATCCCACCTTCCTTGGACTTGGGAAACACAGTGGAAATACCACCCTTCTGATTCAATCCTGGAACTTTCTGAACGGTAGAGGAGTGCCAACCAGTTGATCAAAGTCTGCCGGCAATTCGTAAGCTATATTCATTCATAGCTTCTATGAAGCACATTTACTTTTAGCAACAATAAATAACGGGACCCCCTCATTGACCCATGGGACACACAAGTGGTGGAGCCTGCATATGAAATCGATTAAGGTATAAGTAATCCCTTTCCCAACCTTTGTTCCAAGTATTTCATACCTTTTTAAGTCTTGCCTAGCGACCAAGTTATTCCATGCTATGCCCAAGAAGATTATATATTGGAAAGGAGAGCAGTCTTGAGATAAAGCCACTCCTATATATCAATATGAAGTGGATTCTGTTAAGTTGGGCTTCCACAGTGAGAGTAGAGTGGATTCAAACTTGGGTATTTCTGTTCTTTCTGCAAACTACTCTTTGGGCCTTAAAGAATTAAGCATCAGGACTGGACCACCTGTAGTGAATATGCGTTCCGCGACTAGCAAAGTGCACCACCTGCATGTTTCGAAGCTAATTTGGGTATCCAAAGTCGACTGTTGCTAGATTTTGCCATTCTTGGACTCTGATTTTCCACTAGCACTTGTCTTGTAAACACATGCGATAATATTGTTTTCTTCGAAGAGGAGGAGGAGCAATTAAGTTTTATATTTGAGAGAATCCTATAAAATATTTTAAAGAAAGGGTGCAAGAACTATCTATGCTAGGCTGATGGATTATAGCAAACAGGGCCTCACTCAAAAAAGATGAGCCGCAAAAGTATTATTTAAACTTTTAGGACTACATACATATCAGCATATGCTCTCACATATTTTTTCTATTTAACTTTCAGTGTCCTTATTAAGCTAAGGATCTAAATCAAAATCATTCAAGTAAAAATCCAAATCCACTCAAATTTAATTGTGAGCATGTAGTGCCTATCTACAATATCATTTAGTGTACATGGGTCATGGATTTAAGTTCGATTTAATGCTATTTGTAACAATATAGGACCTCATCCAAAAAAGCTAGTCAATCATATATTATTTAAACTTTTTGATCGTATATAAGTACATAATATTTCTTCAGTGTATAATCGATATAAGACTAAATATATAGAGACCAATGTGGGCTCTTACATGGATAAGATCCTTTCAAAGTTTAATTACAGAATCTTCATTTGATTGGGTACAACCATTGTGCTAAACCTCAGTTTGCATGAGCATTGCATAAATTTTATATTTTCATGCATTTAATAGAACTCTTGCCTTGTCCTTTTTGATTTAATTTTTCAATAACAATATAAAATATAATATTTTGTTGATTATACTTTTGAAGTCTTATGTTATAGTTGCACCATTGCTGTAATTTACTAAGTTCTTGATCTTATTTTGATGTTATTCACTTTCAATGACTATACACTAGAATGAATGCCGCTTTTAACCAATTTTTTTAAGAATATTTTAATTATTCTTATATGCTCAATCTAGGATACCTCCTCCGTTTATGGTGACTAATAAGATGGTGGCAATTAAGTCATTATTATTTTTAGGTTATCATTATTATTGTATAGCACAAGGAAAATATGTAAGTCTATGATATTTTTTAAAAGAGAGAAGAATTAGAATTTGGAAGTCAAGATTTATTTGTCATTCCATTTGAATTGAGATATTTGGAGATAAGAAAAGGAAAAGAATCGAGAGAAGCCCGAATCTTTTTTACTTAAGAGGAAAGGAAAAAAAGGGAGTTAGAAACTATTATTCAAATAGCTTAATAAGGAAAGAACAAAAAAGGTATATATTTTTTTTAATCACTTTGAGTTTAAAGTGGGGAGATTTATAGGGAGATTTTTTTAGGTTTTTTTTTTTTTTAACCTTTCATTTCCAAAGTTTTCTTTCTTAATTTCTTTTCTTTTTCTTTCTTCATAGGACCTAAAAAGAGGAAAAATATGTTTATCTTAAAAAATATATTTATAAAAATCATATTTATTAGAGATTGCATGTCACATGCTAAATATGTATCATAAGGATGGAATATGTTTGCATAATGAAGTCATATGCAGGATTGACTCTATATAATAAATCATCGAAACTTATTGAGCAGTTAGAAGAGTTAGGGACAATAAAATGTCAAAATTCTATTAGATAAGCCAGTTATAACTCTACTACTTAAGCTCAAAGCATTGTTATTAGTTACGTTAATAGAGACAGGGAGAAGGGGCTCATTAGAGATGAAGATTCCTACTTGTCATGTAGGTGATCTAGATTTGATTGCTAGCAATGGAAAAAGAGGCTTAACATAATAAAAGGAGAAATGCTTGATCTATGTAACTCATTTAACTTGATTCAAACTATATGGTAGATCAAATTAGATTATTTGTTTAATAAAATGTAAGGTTTGGCTTTAGATTTTTAACCCTTGATTACATAGGTTGGGTTTAGATTGAAAAATTTATGATTTATATTCAGTTTGTTCCGACCCAATTGCCACTCCGACAACATAATACAAACTCTTTTTAACTTATCAAACAATATATCTACTAGATTTCAAGACATCAATTATGTTTTATTATAAAGAATTTGTAATAAATATGTAAACACATACCTATCTTCAACAATATTCATGCATGACAACATATGCCTATCTTGTCTTCCAAGTTGCAGCTTGAAACTTGCCAACAGACTGGATACCCAGATTGCTCAAATATGGAGACAAGTGACCAATATTTCTTTGATGGGTGCAGTTCCATCCTGATAATAAAACAGGCGTCCCACTTGCTCACAGATGGGGTATGAGTAAAGAAAATAGACATTATTGAAAGATTAACATCCATCTTACCTCCCTAACAAATTCAAATCTAACCTAACCTTGATATACCCTTCATATTACTATGATCTTTTAAAGCCATCTTCCTCATCCTATTGCCTCTTCTTTTTCTTTCTTTTTTTTTTTTTATCATTTAAAGTTACTTGCATCTCCACTGGAAATTGGAAGTCCTTTTCAGCAGAGACGGCCGTTTATTGCCTGACCATTGACTTAATATATTGATCAAGTAGAACTTGCTTAGCACGCCGCACCCCCGTCTAAATAAACAACGTACAATCTTAAAATGTTCTCACATGAAACGATTACATCATATAAAAATATCTAACCAAAGGTTCAGAGGTCAGCCTCACATACAAGCCAAACTTTTAGAGTAATATGAGGTATGATATAAATGAGATTTGACTTAAATAATATAAAAATGAACTAAAAAAAAACGAGATGTTCTTTATTGGAAATATATCCAAACTGATTTTATTAATCCTGTCTTGTGGAGATGCTGGTGTTAGTGACTTTCATTCTATTACTCACGCACTAATCTATTGGTAGAACAACTTGCCCTTTGCTTTCGGCATCCCCAAAAATCCACATTTTAGTAGCTCTCTTAGTGTTTCAGACGCCTTTTTCTTTCTTTCATTTTAATTTTGTTTTCGTAACCCGAGTAAAATTATTGTGATGGTCTTGCCACTATTTTACTGTGATATATATAGGATGAAATTATATATTAAATTAGATGATGAAAGTTTTACATAAATTATTTAAGTTATTGAATGTGATTCATTATTTTTAATTCACTTAAATACTGAAATACATGTGATTTAAAAATCCTAAGCCTTCATATCAAGTAGTCAAAATATATATATTATATAAATTATCTAATTTCTAACTTGACGCTGTGGTCTAGCAGCCGCACGATTTTTTTTATATAAATAGCTTAAAGATAGCAGATACATCCAATGGCCCACTCTTTGACGTGGGACTGTATTCAATTCAAAAATAGCACCTTCCTTCGAGTTATAGCAGGTATGGCTTATGACTTGAATCTTAGTAAACCTAACCAAATTGGCAATTATTTGTGGTTCTCCAAGTCTTGCTTCTTAGTCCTAAACCTTATCATTTTCTAAAAGCTGCTGCACCCTATCTTTAATTTGATTAGGTCCTTCCTTGATAACACCTATCTTGTTTGGATAACAATGTTTAGTAATGTCAAGGAAAAGAATTGCATCAGGGACACTATTCTTCAGGCCAACAGCATCCACACGAGCCATATGTTATACAAAAGCCATATCTACGTGTGTCCAACTTATATGTTGCATGGGTCCAACTAAAAGAGGGATTGATGCTCGGTGCATTATCTGTTACAGATTTTTTAGCCTTTTGCCGGCATGTACCGAAAGAAACCTTATCCCTAATCACCTCAAAACTGCTCCCCCCACTATAAAGTAGCTTCTTGAAGGTGGGATTTATCTACTGGAAAGTGGAGATGAGTGGCTGTGGCACTCGGATTCGTGATTTAATTTTGAACATGTCTATCATGCATTTGGACAAGGCTAATAAAGTTTCCAAAGATACTTAAAAAATTAATCAACATAAAGCAAGTCAATTCTTGCAAAATTTTACGTCAAAATGCTCCCAAAAAATAATACTTATAGAAATATTTCTTTGGATCAATGCTTTAAAATCTGATTTTTTTGAAAAAAATAGAGCTGAACTGTGATATATGCCATGGACATCTTGTGTACATCATGCCTATAGCCATGTCTTATGAAAAATGTCCATCAAACCAATAATATTTATGAAAGATAAAGGCAATGTAAGAGAGTTGCATTCTCAAAATAGAAAAACCATTAATGATATTAAAGTGCTAGCAAAAACAATAGTTGAGCATTAGGGATGCACTGGTTTGAAACATGGATAGCTATGATCATGTGGGAAAAAGAATTAATAACTATAATCCTTCATAGCAAATGATCTCTCATTTTATTCTGCACCTCTCATTTATTAGTGATTCTATTAAAAAATGGTAAATTAAATAGATTTTTTTTTTTAATTTAGAAAGAATAGATATGGAACATAAAACAAGTTCTCTAACTTTGGACCAAGATTGAAAACATAACAAATAAAGTCATAAAGAATTTGTGTTAAATAATAGAAACTTATACAACATAGTTCACTGATTTGCACCTCGCTCTCTAATGCATGCACTTGCAGGAAGAATTTCCATATTTGAACCCAAAAGATAATACCCATATTATCTATCTAAAAAAAAAAAAAAAAATCAAACCAATAGTGTATGCGCATGCATGTGTGCGCACGTGTGCATGTATGTATATCATATTGATTTATATACAACTCCTCTCTCTCCCTTTCTCCCTCTTCTTCTTCTCCTCCTCCTCCTCCTTCCAGCGCTCCATAATTCAATCTCAAGCCATATGTCCAGAAGTTTTCAAGCAGACCTTAACTATAAACTCTTGAAGACACAAGAAACCATTTGGCATATACAACTAAATCTATGAGAGAAAGAAAGAGAAAGCGACAGATGCTGCATGCTGTCATGTGGGACGTTGAAACGCAGGTACTAACACCGAAAGTGTGCCCAACCAAAAACAGAATGATTATGTTGCAGGTTAGGTCATTCCAGAGTTTTGGAACAACATGAGTTGAGCCGGGCCATCTCTCTCTCTCCGTCTCTCACATCTCTTCCGAGCATGTAATGCACGATATGATTCTAGGCCAAGCACAAGGCTGTGGACACTAGACAAGGCACTTAGGTACCCCCCCACCTTATTCTATTGTCGCCGCCAACCTTGCAATCGAAATCCTCCATGACCCAGCTTGTGAGCCAGCAACCACTAAACATAAACACTGGTGGAGTTTTACCCGACACGTCTTGTTCTCTCTTCGCAAGAGTCCAAAACCCACCTAAAAGCTAGACGCCTCGTATGTTTAGTGTTAACTGACCCAAAGAAATGGTTGCACTTAGTGCAAGATCCACAAGCCACGATTGGTTCTCATCCTCGCTCTCATTGGGTTGTGCTCCCACTATAGCTTTGGTGCCTTTGAGTGGGAATCATCCAAAAGACCGTGGTGGGAATGAGGCTGGCATTTTTTATTATGAGAGTTATTTATGCTTTTTTTAGCTAGTGATCACTAAGATATTCAAGGAAAATTTGTGTTCGGCTTTATATAGCCATTTTCTTTGTAGGATATGACTCTTTCCCACCAGTCAGAGTCCGATATGGCTTATTAGGCGATGACCATTGGAAAATCCAAAGTCCAGGTAGCATTAGTCTAGATTTTCTAGTGGAGCTATCAAATCTTTTAAGCTTGTGGCGAGCACGTTCTTTGTTAGGTCAAGCAATAACTCAACGCAGGTATTATTCTAGTGGTAGCTGTCAATTTTTCCAAGGAAAAGAACAGCTTTCATGCAACCTTAGACTGAGGTGCAAGTAAGTTATTTAATATGCGTTGTGCGAGTAAGCTTTATGTTACGAATTCATATCAACTGGATGCAAAGAGTACGGTATATATGTGGTCTAGAATGGCCTCCTTTGTTTAATCTAAATTCCCTTTCCTCGTTCAATCTCCGATATAATGAAGCTAATGGTCTTGTCCATTTCTTTTTCTTTTATAAGAAGTCCACGGCCGTAGGGTCTTCATCTTTAAGACCCTGCATGCAAGCACTTGAATTGTATTTTTTCCCTTTTCAGGTGAATGTACCATCTTTGGCCCCTTTGACAAATGTTAGATTTTTTCTGGGGCTAGTAGACTTTGGGGGGAGTGGCAAAACCTAACTTTGATAGATAATAAGCCAATCACGATGGCCTCCAGGGAACACTATAGATTTTTTATCATAAGAAAATGCTTGAATTTGAACTTAGAAAAGGCGCATGATGTTTAAAATTCAGGATAAAGAAGCACTCAATCGCGCTATAAAAAATCTTCTTCTTTACACTTCGTCTTGGAGTTGAATGTTGTCACTTGTAGGAGCTCCTTCCAGGCCGCTATCATCCAACACATTGTTCACAAACCTGCACACCATCATTATTAAGAGTTTTAAATGCTTTCCATTGATGATTGCGCTTATCTAAGCACGCAGTGGCACTATCAGATTCAACTTTAATTACGTAGAGGAGGAACTCAAAGCTGCCGTGTTACTTATTTTACACTCAAGGACTAATACCAACATTCTAAACTTAGATTAAATGGCATTTTATATACAATGTATATGTACAATTTATGATTCATTGGCTTCTGCATATACTAATGGAGATGACATATATGGAATAGATTTCTAGTTGATAGAGGGGCTCCAAAGCTTTTAACCTATGTTCAATTGTTTAACCTAGCATAAAAGATACTTGTTAATGGAAGAAGATGGGAGAAAAAGATTGAGTAATCGAAAAGCTAGAAGAATAGCCACAAGCTACCAAGTTTTGATTCAAGTCATGGTTTACTTTTCAATCAAACCTCACAAATAACAATTAAAAGATGCCTAGGGTGCTTTTACATTCAATTATCTATAGAGCCCTAGGCTTGATCCTTATCATTAAGAAATATGATAGGATGCCACCACCAAAGTTTGAATATCAGATCTTTCTTTAGTGATGACTGAACCAATTGAGCTATCATGAATCCATATTGAGGTTGGATGTTTGAAAGTTTTGTCCCACCATATTTCTTGGAAAGGAATGTATCAATTTTTTTTATTTTTATTTTGCATCTCCTTCTAACAGAGTGTAGAACTTATATTTTTATAATCAAAAGTAGCATTGCCTAAAGACCAAATCTTAATTAGAAAGTGGAAGATAAATAGTTAATTAAAGCTTATATACATGTGTCTTATGCATGCCATAGTTGTCAATATTGCATTCAATTAATATTTAAGGGATACCTAGAACCCTTCTAGAGATTTTGTCATTAGAAATATATGTTAAAATTAGAATTTGCAAAATAAAAAAGGAAAAAAATGAGATAGCATAGAACAAACCAAAGTGCAATGATGATGCATATAAATTAGCTCCACTGAACAAGTGAATCTAGATTTTCTTATGTAATGCCAGTTGCAAAGTAGGTGTTAAAAAAAATTGTTGATAAGGTTTAATCATATTCTATTGACAATAAATGCAATAATTGATATGACTATTGCTGTTTTGATTATAGGTTAGTTGGAGAGTTATTGTATTTATGGGTTGATAAGCCAACAAAATTACGTAGCAACCTTTATCTAAATCTTTTTAAGTAAGTTTTATTATTAAAAAATATTAATGTATCCAGGAGAAGACTTGATAGAAAAGGAAAAGGTTGTATTTGAATTTTTTTCGTTGCAACTAACAAGTCAAGTGATAGAACTTTTAGGCTCCATCTTAAGCAAAGTGGATTCTAGAAAAGATAGGATTAAGGCTCAAAAATTGAAGATCTCATCCTGAAGCCATGTATTAAAAAAAATCCAACCTTATATATTGTGTCAAAGGATGTATTATTATTTCCTTGATCGATAAAGTTTTGTAAAAAAGCATAAATAATCTTAGCTTAAAAAATCCTTTCTCAAGAACTGAACACAAAGGGCCACTAAATAAAGATATTCAACTAAAAATCAAAGAATAATGATTAAAATAAAGTTAAAAAAGCAAAGAGAAAAGATTCTTAATATTTTATTAAAATATTATCCAATATATTGAATTTAGCTAGAGAAGTTTGATGCTATAAATCTAATACAACAATAAATAAAAAAAGATTTCTAACTTGGCAAGCACTAGCTTGCACATATGAACTTCATTAATCATTTATAGAGGTATAGTGGAGTTTTCACAAGGTGTATAGAAATAGTAAATCCATAAATTCTTATGCTAGTGCATTTATTTATGAGATGGATAGGTAGTGAAAATAATAATGCATTAGTTTGATTATAACAAATCTCTTAGAAGCCAAAGATTTATAGCTAAGACATTAAAAATTTAACAGTTGACCAAAAGTCTGATAGAATTTCTATTAGAGCTAGCAATTATTTTTGCTAAGTTTTTGTATTTTGTGGTCGAGAAGCATATTTTTCTTTTACATTTAGATAAGGTTTTTTATTTTTAGTATGACTTTGTAAGCTTGTGCTTGTAAATATAACAGTGTAACAATCCATGACCTTACCCAAAAATTATTCAAAAGAAGCTATTTGAATTTTCTTTTCTTATATTAGTATCTAAGACCTCCTTATCACATAATTGATTGATATGGAACTAAATACATGTCTATATGGGTCCTCGCATATTTTTCTTATTTAAGTCCTGATATCTTTGCTCAGCTAAGAATCTAGTGCAAAGCCTATCTAAGGATTTATATAGGTACATGTTTAATCCTACATTAGTTATACATTGCGAGGTTTTTAGATACTTATTATATAGGATTAAGAAATCTAAATAATATCTTCTAACTAGTTTTTTTTGGATGAAGTCTTGGATTGCTGCAAATGTATTAAAGTGGACTCGGCCTGTAACCTATATAACTAGGAAAACCTATAACACAAGCCCTTTTCAAGCTGACCATTGGTGATCATTAATGTGTTTCTGATTAGATTTGATTAAATTTGGACTCATAATTTGGTAAGGATATTAGAGCATAAATGAGAGGAGTATATAAGAACTCATGCATATGTATATTTAGTATCATAAATAACATAAATAATAATTAAAAGATCTCTATGGTGCTTTTACATTCAATTATTTATGGAGCCCTGGGCTTACTCATTATTTTTGAAAAATATGGTAGGATGCCACCACCAAGGTTTAGATATTTTTCTCAACTAATGAGTGAACTAAGGGAATTGTCATGAATCCACATTAAGATTGGATATTTGAAAATTTTTTCTCATCATATTTCTCAAAAATAATGTACCATTTTTTTTCTTTGCAACTTCTTTTAAAAGAGTGTAGAGGATATAAACTTGTATTTTGATAATCAAAAGTAGTATTGTCTATGGACCAACTATTAATTAGAATGTGGAAGATGAATGGCTAATTAGAGCTTATGTTCATGCATCTTAAATATGCCAAGTCATCAATATTGCATTCAATTAATGATCAAGAGATTTCTAATTCTCTTCTATAGATTTTCTTTTTAGACATGTATATGTTTAGGTTGAAATTTGCAAAACAAAAAAAGAAAACAATAAAGACAACATAGAACAAACCAAGGTACAATGATTATGTATTTAAAGCACCTCCACTGAACAAGTGAATCTGAATTTCCTCATATCATGCCAATTACAAAGTGGGTGTCAAAAGAAATTGCTGATAAGATCTAATCATATTCTATTGACAATGAATGTAATGATCGATATGACTACTACTATTTTGAACATGGGTTGGTAGGAAAATTATCATATCTATAGGTTGATAAGCCAACAAGGTTAGATGGCAACCTCTATTTCAATAGCAACCTCTATCTCTATCTTTTAAAGTACATTCTATTATTAAAAAAAATAAAGTAGCAAAGAGAAGACTTGATGGTAAAAAGATAATTTTATATTTGATTTTTTTTCCATGCACCTAATTAATCCTTAAAAATGATAGAACTTTTTTCCTCCATGTAAAGCAAAGTGGAGTCTGAAAAATATAGGATTAAGACTCAAAAAAATGAAGATTTCATCCAGAAAATGTGCATTTATATATATAAAAAATCCAACTTCATATACCATGTCAATGGATGTATTATTATTCTCTTGATCACTAAAGTTTTGTACTTCCTTTCTCAAATAGTGATATAGAGGGCCACTAGCCTAGTATTTCCAACTAAAAATAGAAGAATAACAATCAGAAAAATAAGTTAAAGAGCAAAGAGAAAAGCTTCTTGATGTTTTATTAAAATATTATCTAATAAATTGAATTTAAAGAGAAGCCTAATAAGATAAAACTAATATAAAATAAAGGATTTCTAACTTGGCAAGTATACCACTTACTTGCACACATGAACTTCATTAGTTATTCGCGGAGGTATAGTGGAGTTTTTACAAAATGTATAGAAATGATAAATCCATACATTTTTCATGCTAGTTAGATTATTTATGATATAGATAGGTAGTGAAAATAGTGATATAATACAACTAACAATATTATGATCGATTAATTAGATTATAACAATTCTCTTAGAAGCCAAAGATACATAATTGAAGACTCTAACAATTTAACATTTAATCAAAAGTCCTATAAATTTTCTATTGTAGTTAGCAATTATTTTTGCCAAATGTTTATATTTTGTGGTTGAGTAATCTTACCATATTTTTCTTTTATACTTGGGAAGGTTTTTTATATGCTTATGAAAGTAAGTTACAACGATTCAAGACCTTACTCAAAAAAACTAGTTAAAGGTGTTATTTGGATTTTCTAGTCTTATATTAGTTCCAAGATTCGCCTTGCACACAACTAATATAGAACTAAATATATGTCTGCTTGGATCCCTATGTACCCTTTATTTAAGTCCTAGTATTCTCGTTAAGCTAAAAGTCTAGTACATAGCTAATGTTAGGATCTATGGAGGTGCATGTATAGTTCTACATTGATTATACATTATGAACTTTTTAGATAATTATATAAGACCAAAAAATCCATATAATATCTTTTAGCTAGACTATTTGAATCAGGTTCCAAACTATTGAACAAAATATCAAAGTGAATCTAGTCCATAACCTATGTGCGACAAGAGAAGCCAAGAGTATGAGCCCTTTTTGAGCTGGCCATAGATTGATCATTAATTTTTTATTAGATTTGATTAGATTCAGACTCTTAAGTTGATAAGGACCTAGAAATAGTAGTATAAAAGAATTCATGTAGGTGTATATTTAGTACCATATTAATTATGTACTAAAGAGATTTGGGATACTTATATAAGACCAAGAAAATCAAATATATCTTCTAACTATCCTTTATAGATGAGGTTTTAAGTCATTACAAAGGCAGCCTAAGGTTTAGTTTGGAGAAAACTTTTGATTGTTTAATAAAATGCTTTTACAGAGCTTTCTTCTACCTTTTTATTCTAGTTTCTTCATGGTTTCTCTCTTTAAGTTCTTGGATTTAGGCTTGCATTACTTTAATGGTTTAGGAAACACACACACACATGTATGTATGTATGTATGTATGTATGCATATATGGATGTATACATGGATGAAGTGATATTAAATAAGTTCAAAATTCTTTTCGTTTTTAAAGGATAAGAGGGGGTTTAAGCCCCTACTCAATTTATCAAGGTAACAAATTTTATAGTTATAGATGGGACTTGAACCAAGTTACTTGTAACAACTCGCAACAATTTTACTAACTAAAATTCTTAATACAATATTCAAAGTTCAAATTTGGTATCTTAGATCATGGATAATGGAGAAGAGTAGTTTAATGCAAATATGTGTAAGACACACATGTTCAAACTTCCAAAATGCTAACAAGCTCCTAGAAAGCTCGTCTCATTGCATGTTACATGTAAAAAGAGAGGAAGCTAACCAAGTAGTATAATGACGTAATCCAAAAATATATCTTACGAATATTAAACAAGGTTCATTTTTTCAATCAAATATATTCATTAAAAGAGCTTAATTTACAAAGCTTAGATTGAAATAATTGCAAAAACTATGCCTTAAAGATATTTTACTTTTACGTTATAACTATAGCATAGTTGATTATTTGATTTTTTATTGTTTTGGTTAGGGAAAGGGCAATTGAACATCAATCATTTCGCCTGGAAATTGTATACAATTCAAAGACTAATCATTGGCCCTTTATTTAGTAGCAATTGTGCAAGTTGCAATTCGAATTTGAATTGCAATAAAGAAATATATTTGTTTGGTGACCTACAAATGAATTGCAAAAAAGGTCCTAAAATTTATATTTTTTAGTGCAGTTAAAAATGATCATAGTATCAATTGTAATTTAAGTTGTAAATCCTATCACATCAATCATGTATCCTCTTACCCTCTTACTATTTTAATTTATAATTTAATATTATATTATATTGGCATATTATATATCAAATTCTTTTATGATGATATATATATTTTAAATCAGTCAAGATTTAGTTATACCTGATGTAACTCTTATATATTTACATCTTCTCTAAATTGAATGATGGAGGTCCTACATCCATAATCTTAGATATTGGATGAGATTTACTACTTCTAAACTACTTACATACTAAAAATTATTTGATTTGAAAACCTATAGCCTATATCACAAAACATTTATTTTCTATTTACTATTTGATGCAGAGACTAAGGGCCTCCAACTTATATAATTTTTAGTGTGTGAGCAATTTAGAAATAACTAATCATATTAAGAGTTGATCGTGGGCTAAGTGGCTCGCTCAATCCTGCCTAAAATTTTATGAGGTTGGACCATAAAAATAGGCCTGTGGGACAAATCCGAGCAAGAAAGGCAGGCCCAATCTAAAAATCAGGCTAAGCTTAGAAAAATTTAAAAGCAGCTCAGCCTAACCTAGCCTGATTCAAGATTATATTTATATATTTGAGCTAATCATGAGCGAGGTAACTTGTCCAACCATGAAATTTTATGAGCTTGGGCACTAAAAAATAAATTTTAATTAAACCCCAAATTTAAACTTGATGGATGGGTCTATGATTAGCTCTTAAGATTATTGGACTAACCTTTGTCAAAAATATAGGCTTAATGGCATAGTCAAGCTACATTTGGGTATGAGCATTGAGCCTAACTAGCTGCATTTAGTCCAGTTTGGTCTAATGTTTGATAGGCTCTAATTGTATTCAATGATTTAGATTATCAATGCAAAATCTTCATCATTCAATTCAAAAAAATGATTTAAAAATAATCCAAGTGTATCTTGAACTTGACTCAATTTAAATATATCATAGAGATCAGCTAATTTTTCATTTATGTTTCCTATAATCTGTAAGGCAACTAAAAGATGAAGTTCGTGATCATGATATCCTTTTGTTCCATAGCTGAATCATTTGATCCCTTGAATCAGTTTCTCAGAGTTAATTATGATACTACACGTGTTCCGCATTGGATTTACATGGAAATTCTTCTTGAAAGAAAAACTACGGACCACTTATTTTGAGGACCACAGAGACAGAGACGGTCGGCCAAGGCTATTGAATGGATTTCGAATGGTGGACCTTCCATACAAAGATGCAATCCAATCACGGCCCAGATCTATGGCTTTATTGTTGTTAAATCTAAAGAACACCAATCTAATCCTGATAACGCTAAAGTAATACCTCCACCAACAAAGCTTGTTCCACTAGTGTAATTGAATAATTTGTATACTTGGGTCAGTCTATAAAAAGGGGCCGATGGCTATTGGCTCATATCAATTCTCCCGGGCTTTTCCTAGCTCCTCAATTCTTCCAGGCATCTTGCTTTCTTCATAAGATTACTGGAGGTTGGCCTCGCTATTCTTTGCTATATTCCTTCGCTCAAAATACACCAACAATTTTGAAGTTGAAGCCACTACGTGAAAATTTTGTTCAGCTTCTTTTGGTTAATGACACCATAAGAACTGCAGGTGTGATGGCCATGGAAGCTTAGTGGTGCCCAAACAAGGTTCGTAATGTTGTTGCACTGATTTCGTTACTAAGAAATTAACCATGCCCTTTCTTGACTGTTTCAATAAAAAAGCAATGAATCAATGTCTTTCGAAGGTCTTACTCCACGTTTAAGTTTTCATATAAATTTATGATAAAGTTCTGGTAGATGGTTGTGAGAAAACTGCTGAGAGTGGAGAGCTGGATTTGGATTATACCTTGTCGTAGTCTTTACTCCGTGATGAAGAAAGAAATCTTGAGAACCGGTGTACAAATTCACACTTTTGCTACTAAAAAATTGCGTAAATTTACTATGTTTAACACGAATTGAGAGGAAAGAAGGTGAGAGACAGAGTTCAGTAAAAACAGTTAGTTTTCTTCCTATTAGTTTTTGTACTAAACTTTCAGTTGTTCATCGTTTGCTGCAGTTTTCTTATTGAAGTATTAGACTTGCTGCTTAAGTGTGAGCAGTGAAATTGTCCTACGCCATCTCAGCTTCACTTTGTTGACATATTTGAATAGAAGAGCTCTCACGCAAACCAAGAGAAATGGCACTTGCTCCAACTGTTGAAGTGGTCCTGGGCTCCATTGCCTTCGGAATATTTTGGGTGCTAGCCGTTTTTCCGGCAGTCCCCTTCCTCCCCATAGGAAGAACTGCTGGATCTCTTCTTGGTGCCTTGCTCATGGTCATCTTCCGAGTGATCACTCCAGAGCAAGCCTACGCTTCGATCGACATCCCTATCCTCAGCCTTCTATTTGGAACCATGGTTGTCAGCATCTACCTTGAAAGAGCCCATATGTTTAAATACCTGGGATTGTTTCTCTCTTGGAAGAGCAAAGGTGGTAAGGACTTGCTCTGCCGAATTTGCCTTATTGCGGCCTTGTCGAGTGCACTATTCACCAATGACACCACTTGCATTGTGCTCACTGAGTTTGTTCTCAAGCTCGCAAGGCAACACAATCTGCCACCTAGGCCTTTCCTTCTAGCACTAGCATCAAGTGCCAACATTGGCTCCACTGCAACTCCCATTGGAAACCCACAAAACTTGGTTATAGCCGTCCAGAGTAAGATCTCTTTTGGAAAATTCTTTATGGGAATCGTCCCTGCGATGCTCATCGGGGTGGTCGTCAACACAACACTTCTTCTGTGCATGTTTTGGAACACATTAAAAATAAATAAGGTTGAGGAGGAGGTGATGGAGGAAGCGGTCGATGAGGACGAAGTGAGCTCTCATAAGTTCTCTCCTGCAAGAATGTCACATACGACCCAAGAGGGAGCTTGTGGGGATGTAGTTGGGAGGGGAAGTTCACGATCAAAGACAGCTTCTTTACAGGTCCCTGATGTGAAGAAACTTTTAAGTAAGAAGGCCTTGATCTTGAAGGGTTGTGTTTATCTTGTGACCATAGGGATGTTAGTCTCTCTGCTCATGGGGCTAAACATGTCATGGACTGCGCTTTGTGCTGCTCTTGCACTCGTGGTTATCGACTTCAAGGATGCTGGACCCTGCCTTGATAAGGTAACAAAAAATTCAGCCTGATTTCAGAAAGCTTCTTTAATTTTAAAGAAGATAGCTGCTAGGATATGAAACTTTCTGATATATTTCGTTCCATGCAAATTACAAAAACTTTCGTTTGAGTAATTTTAAATTGTGTATTAATTTGTACACATCGATAATATAACTTATAATTCGCGTAGGATCATGCCCATTTTCATATGGTTTAGCTTATTCTGTGGTCGTAATATTATTGACAAAAAGTGTTATGTACTTGTTTATTCAACCTATATAATTCTATAGTTCTTAATGCCTTTTATTTAAACAAGGAAAAATATAAGAATATATCGACTCACTTGACTTCCTTATTGTTGATGATGGCTTTGAAAAGACAACTGAGAATTCAGACAGCTTCATAAAAAGATAAATCCAGACAAATCCTTGCAAGTGGTAACCATGCACCATAAGGCATCTGTAAGCCATAACTTTTTTTTTTTGGGGGCCCCATGATTGTTGAGCATCCCATCAGAAAAGTTATTAAATATTTTTCATGGTTTTAAGACGGAGGCTAAAAACCGCTGAAATTATTATCTTGAATCCTCTGGTGAGTCATCTCTCTTTCTCTCTCTCTCTCTCTCTCTCCCTCCCTAGCGGAACATCATTACCCATAACCCAACTTCTGCAACAAGTTCTTCCAATGTCCTCCTTGTTTGTCAAAACGCTTGATGTATCTGAACTTTGACTCAGGTTTCATACTCGCTGTTGATTTTCTTCTGCGGGATGTTCATCACTGTCGACGGGTTCAACAAAACTGGACTACCGAGTGCTCTGTGGAACTTCATGGAGCCTTATGCACGGATCAATCATGCTAGTGGAGTGGCAGTGCTCGCTGTAGTTATACTACTCCTCTCAAACTTTGCATCTAATGTACCTACTGGTAAGCTCACTTCGCTTACTAACATCCGCTCTATTAGTATTATAACCTGCACTAGATCTTGTGAAAGCCTTTGTTACTTTTATGTCAGCCAGTTGCATAGCATCATCCAATTTGCTTTCATGTCTTCAAGATATCACAGCAAAATTCAATATAAATCAGATTTTCTGGTACATATATAAATTAGATTTGGAATCATGGTGCCCTACCGTTTTCTACTTTTTAGAATGCATTATTTGAAAGTAAAAGATGAAGAATAGTGAAAAAAAGAAAATGTCGTTATCTTTCTAGGGGAAAGCAGAATAATTCATTGAGTCTTACGCATAGAAAGAGATGGAAGCAAATGAGATGCCTTTATATCTATAATCTTTTTTAACAAAGGAGATGCCTTCTTAATTATACAGAGATTGACATATCATTCACAGAAAAAGATAACTTTTGCGCACAGTTTATATTTTTTATGATTTTAATGGAAGCAAAGAGTAGCGAATCCGAAGTCAGTGTTCTTCCTGATCAAAATACAATATTGCCGACGTCATGAGACACTAACTACAGTGAGGCCACCTTTAGATTGTTTTTGAATTAGGTTAGCTTGAGATTTGAAATGACGACGTCCTACTTACCTGCTAAAAGTGTTGACGGCGAAGGGCCTGAATGGCCTAGTAAATTTTTTCTGGACGCTAGTTATATTCCTGTACGTCACTGATAGTGAAACTGGTTGATTATGAAAATTTATGGTATGCTTCTGTGTGGTTGCTGTTTATTTGCGTAGGCATATAGTTGTGGCAAATCTGTTTGGAAGAACCAAGATCTCCTCTAAAAATCAAGATCAATACTTCCATACAGCTCTTTGCCATATGATTCATAGTTTACACTCTGAAAAATCAAGTCAAGCAACGTCATCCTTTTCCCCCTACTTTCTGAAATAACAGCGCGAGTACAGTTTATTATAATAACTTTAGTCACAGTGCTTTGAAAAGCAACAACGCTAGTATTCAAACCCAGAACGTTCTCCCATATAACGGGACGGATTCAGATATCGGACTTCAACCTAGTTTTCTCTCATAGTTTATAAATAACAATGATTAGCTACAGAACTTAAAAGCCATCCTTTCCTTATTTCGTGTCGAAGTTGTCAACTTCATGGATTCTTTGCCACATAAAAGAAGTCGACACCGTACTAAAGACAGGCCCACCAAATTGTCCCAGAAGTCTGCTGTAGATCTTGCTAGTTCGCAGGACAAACTCGAAGTCCTACATGCTTCCACTACAATCAACAAATTACCAACTTCTTAGCACAAGACTATGTCAAACTCGACATATATATATATATTCTTTGAAATGTCTTATGTACATAATTTAAGCAAATTTTGGTGCAGTACTCTTGCTAGGGGCTCAGGTGGCGAAATCAGCGGCAGCGGTATCTCCAGCGGATGAGACGAGAGCTTGGCTCATACTTGCATGGGTGAGTACGGTGGCCGGCAACTTGTCTCTCCTCGGGTCGGCTGCAAACTTGATCGTCTGCGAGCAGGCGCGGCGGTCGCAATTGTTCGGGTACACGCTCACCTTCTTGGGCCACATCGTCTTTGGGGTTCCGTCCACGCTTATCGTGACAGCAATTGGCCTACCTCTTATCAGGGGTTAGTTTGCAGGCATAAGTGGTGATTTCCTTGCACTATGTAGTGGTAGCTGATCGTCATCTTGAAGGCTTTTGTAATATATGGTTAGTGATGATCTACGGTACTCATATTTTTCATGAAGTGTCCAAATAAGCTCTTGTGGATAAGGTTTATTTATATTAATTTTATGTATGCTATATCAAGCATTGCATGCAGTAATATCAGCTCATTTTGTACTTCATGGAGGACCATTGTCATGACTTGGCCAAGCACATACGCTGGTGGCATGGCCACACATTTATGAGAGTAAGCCCTAAGATATCAGCGAGGCCTTATAAAAATTCAGTTTGGAATAATAGCATTCACAATAATATTTATTAATTAAAATAAGATAAAACACTTTCCAATGTTTACAAATAATAATTCACTATGTTTCTAGTTTTTCCCAGCAATATCAGAGTCAGCTATTCTTTCACCTCTAAACTAATTGCCAGCCAATTGTTTGAAGGCTCTATAAACAATCAAAATTTAGAAAATATAGTGAGCTAAAATAGCTCAATAAGAATTCTAAAATGCAAGCCAACATGATCAAAATAATATAACACCAACATCAACAAGGCAATATATGCCAAACATGATCAAAGCAATATGTAACCAACATGATTAAGGCAACATAATGCTAATATGATTAATGTTGTATATGTGATAAAATATAATCACTGAAGAGGCATTTTTCAACTTATGCATCAAATACATGTCAAGCTAAGTATGATCGTTGCATGCCAATATGGAACTTTGCTAAACAAATACCAACTTCAAATCAATGCAATCAGACTTTAGATTAATCACAACCATACTTTGGCTCATAGCAATTCATAATACCGTGCTTTGTCTCATAGCAAGCAATTTATAATATTACCCTTTGACTAGTAGCGACAATTCATAATACTACATTTCAACTATGGTGAGACAATCCATAGTGCCACACTTTCTGTAGTGGGTAATTTATAATACTATACTTTGGCTTATGACAGGTAATTCATGATACTACACTTCAACCTATAGCGAGCAATCCACAATACATGGATAGTCCAACAGTCTAGTATTAAATCCATTGTTCATTCAAAACTTGTTTTATACCATGCCACATTATGTTGGTTATATATAAAACTCCATAGTTTCTTTAAAACTCAAATAATGCCATGCTACATTATGCCTATCATGTATATAAATCAATAAATTGTTTAAAACTCGTTTATGTCATACAACTTCATGTTGATCATATATATAAACTCATAAATCATTCAAAATTCAATAATATTATGCTATGACATATAAATCATTTATACCATATAATATAATATCAAATATAATTCATTTGATGTAGATGCCATCAACAAGAAAACATACAAAAGATTCAAAAGAACATGCAAGTGATTAACAAGAAGGATGCAAGGGATTCTTACCTGATTCTTGAGTAGGTGCTAGTCCATTGAATCAAGTCTGACTCTAATTATCATCCATCTATCCTAATAATGCCGGCCCTAGATCAAAATAATAAACTTAATTAATTCAAGGTCTAGGGTTTGTGTTTATGATCCAAAGCACAAGTCAAGTTGACCCCGACTAATTAGCACCTAATAGAACTCTCTCGAGGGTCGAGGAGCCAAATCACAGGGTCCCATCCATGGCGGACGGTTGAGCAAGATGGAGGAGTCCTCACCCTATGGGGTCCTTGAAGGTTTGAGGCTTAGACTCATAAGAACGTAAATTGTATGCAAAGTGTTCCAATATTACTACAATAATTAAATAAATTATGCATATCTTTGTTCTTAGTAGAAGAAAGCATAAAGAAATCATTTGATCTTTAGCTATAAAGACAAGATAGCAAGATGGCTATGTATCCAACTAAGACAAACTAGAAAGCTTTTGTGTAGCATTGAGAGTTTATGGCAAAGAGACAAATTAACAGATAGCTTATAGGTGCAATTATAATAACAAGCCGATGGCTTTGTAAAGATAGATCAATAAGCCATTGCTCGGAAGAAACAACTAATGAATAGATAATTGGTATAGGACTGTAATAGAAAGCTGCTAGTTGTACAGAAAAAATCCATCAAACAACTGATTGGCATTATCCATCAAACAACTGCAATAGAAAGTAGCTGGTTGCACAAAAATATGGCATGTGCAGGGAGTCCTTGCTGCAGAAACAAGGGCCTTCCCTTGTTCTCATAGGTAGCTGATGGTTGCCATGACCAAAAAAAGGTGGAAAAGGGGAGGGGTGTTGAGGCTAAGTCTTCATCAACTTTTTAGCCTTAGGACTCTACTCACCATAACAAATGCCACCACTTGTAAGAGTCAAGAGCAAAACGTACACCCCTAGGCTAATGATAGTAGGAGTTGTCACATTCTCTCTTTCTTAACAAATTTCATCCTTAAAATTTACAATCTTAAGTTTGCATCATTATGTTCATCACTTGCTCAAAATTTTCAAGCTAACCTATGATAGCCACCAAATAAATGAATCATCCCCATATAAAAATTGATCAACCCACAAGACTAATATTACTTTTGACAAATAATAACATCCATTACACCATTAAACTCATGCAATGCCATCTAGCCAATCATGAGGGTCACTAGAAAATCTTATAACCAACATTTTGACAATCTTTTGATGCTTTTGAGCTATAGTTAAGGTTCAACAGCTCATATCACCTTCTAAGTAGCACACATATTATTTTTTTTTCTTGGGCTAACAATATAAATAATCATCATAACATTTCTTTAGTAAAATCGGTCTAACATCTAGCCTTATTATGAGCTACATTAATCTTACTTGTCATGGATCATAATCTCCAGGCAATAATTAAGTTTTATGTGACAATCATTTATAAATAAGGATAAGTAGTAGTTTTGATCATCTACTATTTGTCACAATGTTAGATTTTTTTTTTTTTTTTTTGTCTCCTCTTAGGTAAGCACATAAACTCACCCTGGAGTTCTAAGTTACTATTGTCCACCTCCTTATTGTGGCCTGATTGAATATAGGTATAGCAATTACAGTAACTTTGATAGCTAGCTCCTAAGAGCATTCACATCATTATTATATATTGTAGGTCTCATAAGTCACAAATGCATCTGACCATAAGACATCCATACCCCTTGGTGGGGCCTTGATGATAGCCGAAGCTATAGCTAACGATGTCGCACTCAACATTTACATATCCTAGATCAAGTTTTACTTGGAATTGACATTGGCTTCATCAATTAGGTTACATTTATAGATTGGTAGGAATATTAATATCTACCCAAGATTTTTTTCTTCTTACTCTACTTCAATCTCATCACTATCTACAAGACTGAATTTGACTTAATGCATATTGGATGAAGTGGCTCAAGGGGAACAAGCACTGTAAAATCTGTTAGATTTGACACATGATTCTCTGGTTCTCCTAAAAGTAGTGCTTATAGTTTTTGCAGAGCTAAACACTTTGAGAAGTATCAAAGGACTGCTATATTTATAAGTAGAGTCCATCATATATTTGTTGGTCTAACCAGAATACATTTGTGTGATTGGTAGAGTACAGTTAATCTCAAAAGATTCTCTTCAAATAACAAATCAAGACATCTCATGGCTATTTTATTATACCATGCTACTCCTCCAACTAGTTAATCCCAAGGAGCAAAATGAATCTTTCATTAGAAATAGTAACTCATCAATCTTACTAAGCTCAATTGCTTCTCAATCCTTCATTTAGAAAATGTTTCAGTTGTGACTTATAAATAAGGTCCAGTGAATGATATCACATTATATGCCTATCATGTTTCTATTGTGCTACTCTAATATAAATTTTTATGTTAAGAAATTATTCTAAGGATGTTCATTTTCTTGTGCCATACCAATTACAGTTTTCATAGTTGACACACATAGTTGTACTTATCCTAACATGCTCAAATATTATGGATATAATATATAATTATGATTGCTATTATATTTAATACATGCCAAATTCTAGATGTCTACTATTAGGTGTTATTTTAAGTTTCTAACCGCATGGATCCTAAAACTAAGCTTTGACACCATTTATGTTATAACCTAAGTTTAGCACATGAGTTAATTCATGACACGGCCACATATTTTCTAGAGTAAGCCTTTAGAAAATATGCAAGGCCTGCTAAAAATTCACTGTGTTTCTATTTTACCAACAATATCAGAATTAGCTTATTCCTTCAACTCTAAGCTATCCAAATCTCATCATGGGCTAATTATTTGAAGGCTTTATAAATAATCAAAATTTAGAAAATATGGTGAGCTAAAATCGCTCAATAAAAATTTTGGAATGCAAACCAACATGATCATGGCAACAATAATACCAACATCAACAAAGTAATATAAGCTCAGCATGATCAAACCAACATAACAACAATATGGCCAAGGCAACATAATGCCAATATGATCAAGGCTATATATATGCATCATAAAATAGAATCGCTAACTATGCATTTTCTAACATATGCATCAAACACATGTCAAGCTAAGTATGAACATCACATGCCATTAAGAATTTTTGTGAAACAAACATTATCATCAAATTAATGCAATCAAACCTTAGACTAACTATGATCACGCTTTGACCTATGGTTGGCAATTTATAATGCCATGCCTATGATCACGCTTCAACTCATTATTGGCAATTTATAATGCCATGCTTTGGCCCATGGCAATCAATACAATTAGACTTTGAACTAACTACGATCATGCTTTGACTCATAATTGACAATTTATAATGCCATGCTTTAGCCCATGATGGACAATCCATAATGCTATGCTTTAGTTTGTAATGGGTAATCCATAATACCATGCTTCAGTGTGTGGCAAGACAATCCATAATGCTATAGTTTAGCCTGTATCGGGCAATCCATAAAACTATACTTTGAAGCTTGTGGCAAGCAACTTATGGTGCTACATTTTGGCTTATAGCAGGCAATCCACAATGCATGGCTAATCCAACATTCTAATTTGAAATTTATCATTCATTCAAAACTTAATTTATACTAAGTCACATCATGTTGGTTATGTAGAAAAATCCATAGTTTCTTCAAAACTCAAATCTTAATCATTCAAAACTTGTTTATACCATATATTTTCATGCTGGCCATATATATAAACTCATAAATCATTCAAAATTTGATGATGCCATGCTATGACATATAAATCATGGATATTGTGTCATGTAGTATCAAATATAATGTATTCAATGTAGATGCTGTCTATAAAAAACTATATAAAGGATTCAAAAGAACATGCAAGAGATTTACAAGAAAGATGCAGAAGATTCTTACCTTACATTTGAGAAGATCATGGTCCACTGAACCATCTTTGACTCCAATTATTATCTACCTACCCCAATAACACTAACCTTAGATCAAAATAATGAACTTGATTAATCCAAGTTCTAAGGCCTGTGTTCAAAATCTAAAGCACCAGTTAAGAAGAGGGTTAAAATAACCCATGACTGGTTGGCACCTAATAGAAATCTTTCGAGGGTCGAGGGGCTAGATCATAAGATCGCATCCATGGTGGATGGTGAGCAAGAATAGGGGGAGGGGGGAGAGGGGGTGGCCTCACCCTATGGGGTCCTTGAAGGTTTGAGGCTTGGACTCATAAGAATATAAATTGTGCGCAAAGTGATCTTAATTATTATGCGTCTTTTTCCTTAGTAGAAACAAGCATAAAGAAAGCATTTGATTTTTAGCTACATAGCTACATATACAAGATAGCAAGGTTGTCATATTTCCAACTAAGGCAAACCAAAAAACTTTTGTGCAGCATCTAGAGTATATGGCAAAGAGACAAATCATCAGATTCATTGAGATAGATCAACAAGTGGTTACTCACAAGACACAATTAATGAATAGATGACTAGTTCCAAGGCTTGGACTCATAAGAATGTAAATTGTGTACGAAGTGATCTTAATTATTGCAAGTCTTTGTTCTTAGTAGAAACAAGCTTAAAGAAAGCATTTGATTTTTGATTTTTAGCTACATAGCTACATATACAAGATAGCAAGGTAGCTATGTTTCCAACTAAGGCAAACCAAAAGGCTTTTGTGCAGCATCTAGAGTTTATGGCAAAGAGACAAATCAACAGATTTGCTGATATAGATCAATAAGGGGTTACTCACAAGAAACAATCAATGAATACATGATCGGTATACAACTATAATATAAGCAACTGGTTGCGCAGAAACAATTCATCAAAAAACTGATTAGCACTATTTATTTATGCTTTTGTTTATTTTATTTTATATTTTATATTTTTTCTTAAAATATAGGGCATGTGCAGGGAGTCCTTGCCCTAGAAACAAGGCCCCTTGTTCTCATAGGTAGGCAACCAGTTGCTTTTATTATAAATAAATAAATAAATAAAAAGGTAGAAAAGGGGGCGGTTGTTGAGGCTTAGTCCTCATCGATTGACCGGCTTCGAGCCTTGATGAACGGCTGGACAGCACTCACGACATGGGGAAAAGCAGAGAACCAAGTGGTCTCTGCTAGGTTGATTTGAAAGGGAGAGAAAGTGTTAGGATTACTTAATTTTGAGAATTTTTTTAATACAAAAAATTTTTTTATTATAAAAATTTAGTTATTAAAAAAAAAATTTAAATTTTAGTTATTTGTTTTTTTTTTTTAATTTTGAGTTATTTACTATTTATGATTTCATTTCTTAACTGTATTAATTTTTTCTTGAGTACCAGGATTACAACCCTATATATATTAGACACCTTATGATTTTTTAATCAAGAAATAATAATATTAGTTCTTCATTTCAAAATGGCTAATTTGGAGGTCCAACCCTCTTAAAGCATCGTCTTATCCTAATTCTTGAAATTTCATTTACCGATGCATCTAATTCGTTCCAGGAAGAGATTCTGAAGGTTGGAGAGGCTGAGTTTATCCTCTATTTTCAGTCAAAACGCTTGATGGCAAAGCTGACAAGTGCCTGTATCAGAATTTTGGATCAGGTTTCATACTTGCTGTTGATATTCTTCTGTGGGATGTTCATCGCTGTCAATGTGCAACAAAACAGGTCTACCGAGTGCTCTGTGGAACTTCATGGAGCCTTATGCACGGATCAATCGTGCTAGTGGAGTGGCAGTGCTCGCTCTTGTTATACTACTACTCTCAAACTTTGCATCCAATGTACCTACTGGTAAGCTCTCCTTGACTCATCCCCTTCAATTTCTAACATCTGCTATATTAGTATTATAACCTGCACTAGATCTTGCGCTTGTCTTTGTTACTTGTATGTCAGCTAGTTGCATGGCATCATTCAATTTGCTTCCATGTCTTCAAGATATAACAGCAAAATTCAATATAAATCAGATTTTTTGGGTAGATATATAAATTAGACTTGGAATCATGGTGCCCTACCGTTTTCTACTTTTTAGAATGAATTATTTGAAAGTCAAAGATGAAGAATAGTGAAAAAAAAGAAAATGTTGTTATCTTTCTAGGGAAAAGCAGAATAATTTGTTGAGTCTTACACATAGAAAGACATGGAAGCAAAGGAGATCCCTTTGTAATTATTAAGAGATTGACATTTTATTCATAGAAAAAGATGACTTTTGCGCATAGTTTACATTTTGTATGATTTCAATGGAAGCAAAGAGAAGAGAATCCAAATCAGTGTTCTTCCTGAACAAACTACAATATTGCCGACAAGATGCAGTCACGAGACATTGACCACAGAGGTGCCACCTTTAGATGGCTTTTGAGTTAAGTTAGGTTGAGATTTGAAATGACGACATCCTACGCTAGCTTACCTGATACAAGTGTTGACAGCGAAGGGTTGAATGGTCTAGTAAATTTTTTCTGGACACTAGTTATATTCCTGTACGTCACTGATGGTGAACCTTGTTGACTATGAAAATTTATGGTATGGCCCTGTGAGGCTGCTGTTTATTTGTATGGGCGTGTACGAGTGGCAAATCTGTTAGGAAGAATCAAGTTCTCCTCTAAAACTCAGGATAAATTCTTCCATAAATCTCTTTGCCATCTGATTAATAGTTTACACTCCAAAAAATCAAGTCGAGCAAAATAATCATCTTTTTCCTTACTTTCTGAAGTAACAGTGGGAGCACCGTCTATCAGAATAACTTTAGTCACAGTGCTTGAAAAGCAACAATGGTAGCATTCAAACCCAGAACCTACTCCCATATAAGGGGATGGATGCAGACATCAGACTTCAGCCTAGCTTTCCCTCATAATTTATAAATAAAAATGATCAGTTACGGTATTTTAAAGCCAGCCTTTTGTTTATTTCATGTCGAAGCTGTCAACTTCTTGGATTCTTTGCCTCACAAAAGTTGTGTACTAAAGACAGACCCACCTAATTGTCCCGGAAGTCTACAGTAGATCTAGCTGGTTCATTGGACGAACTCGAAGTCCTTTAAGCCAGAACATCACCTAATTATGCTTGCATTACTCTCCACAGATTAGCAATTCGAACATGAAACAAATTAGCAACTTCTTATGTGCATAATCGAAGCAAATTTTGGTGCAGTACTCCCGGTAGGGGCTCACGTGGCGAAATCAGCAGCAGCAGTATCTCCGGCGGATGAGACGAGAGCTTGGCTCATGCTTGCATGGGTGAGTATGGTGGCCGGAAACTTGTCTCTCCTGGGGTCGGCTGCAAACTTGAGAACGTCTGCGAGCAGGTGGGTGGTCGCAATTGTTCGGGTACACGCTCCTCTTCTGGGGCCATATCGTCTTTGGGGTTCCGTCCACGCTCATCGTGGCAGCAATTGACCTACCTCTCATCAGGGGTTAGTTTATAGGCATGGCTGGTGATTGCCTTGCAATATATAGTGGTGGCTGCTGGTCATCTTGAAAGCTTCTGTAATATATGGTTAGTGGTGATCTATGGTACTCATATTTTTCAGGAAGTATCCAAATAAGCTCTTGTAACTGAGGTTATTTATATTAATTTAATATATGCTATTTCAAACATTTCATGGTACGGCCATTCATTTTCTAGAATAAGCCTCCAAGAAATATGTATGACCGATCAAAATTCAATTCAAGATAGTGGCATTAATAATAATATTTTATTAATTAGAATAAGAGAAAATACTTTCTATTGTTTGCAAATAAAAATTCACTATGTTTTTTTTTTTTTTTTTTTTCCAGCAATATCAGAGCCAACCATTCCTTCTTCTCTAAGCTACACAAATCCCATTATAGGCTAATTGTTTGAAGGTTCTGTTAACAATCAAAATTTAAAAAATATGGTAAGCTGAAATAGCTCAATAGGAATTCCAAAATGCATGCTAACATGATCTGTGCAATATAACACCAACATCAATAAGGCGATATAACCCAAACATGACCAAAGTAACATAACACCAACATAATGAAGACAACATAATGCTAATATGATCAAAGTCATGCATGTATCATAAAACATAATCAATGATGGGGCATTTTTCAACTTATGCATCAAATATATACCAAGTATGATCGTCACATGCCGGCATGGATTTTTTTTAATCATGGTGGCCTACCATTTTCTACTTTTAAAATGAATTATTTGAAAGTAAAAGATGAAGAATAGTGAAAAAAAGAAAATGTTGTCGTCTTTCTGGAGGAAAGCAGAATAATTCATCGTGTCTTAGACATGGAAAGACATGGAGTTAAAGGAGATGCCTTTATAATTATAATCTTTTTAACAAAAGGAGAAGCCTTTTTAATTATAAAGGGATTGACATTTCATTCTTAGAAAAAGATAACTTTTGCGCATAGTTTACATTTTTTATGATTTCAATGGAAAGAAGGTGAAGCGAATCTAAAGTCAGTGTTCTTCTTGAACAAGCTACAATACTGCCGACAAGATGCAGTCATGAGACACTGACTACAGAGATGCCAGCTTAATTTAGATGGTTTTTGAGTTAGGTTAGGTTGAGATTTGAATGACGACATCCTACGCTAGCTTACCTAATACAAGTGTTGACAGCGAAGGGCCTGAATGGCCTAGTAATTTTTTTCTGGACACTAGTTATATTCCTGTACGTCACCGATAGTGAACCTTGTTAACTATGAAAATTTATGGCATGCTTCTGTGTGGTTGCTGTTTATTTGCGTGGGCGTCTACGAGTGGCAAATCTGTTAGGAAGAACCAAGTTCTCGTCTAAAACTCAGGATAAATTCTTCCATATATCTCTTTGCCATCTGATTAGTAGTTTACACTCCAAAAAATCAAGTCGAGCAAAATCATCATCTTTTTCCTTACTTTCTGAAGTAACAGTGGAAGCACCGTCTATCAGAATAACTTTAGTCACAGTGCTTGAAAAGCAGCAATGGTGGATTCAAACCCAGAACCTACTCCCATATAAGGGGATGGATGCAGACATCAGACTTCAGCCTAGCTTTCCCTCATAATTTATAAATAAAAACGATCAGTTATGGTACTTTAAAGCCAGCCTTTTGTTTATTTCATGTCGAAGCTGTCAACTTCATGGATTCTTTGCCTCATAATAAAAGCTGTGTACTAAAGACAGACCCGCCAGATTGTCCCGGAAGTCTACAATAGATCTAGCTGGTTCATTGGACGAACTCGAAGTCCTTTCAGCCAGAACATCACCTAATTATGTTTGCATTACTATCCACAGATTAGCAATTCAAAAATGAAACAAATTAGCAACTTCTTATGTACATGCTCGAAGCAAATTTTGGTGCAGTACTACCGCTAGGGGCTTAGGTGGCGAATCAACAGCAGCAGTATCTCCGGCGGACGAGACGAGGGCTTGGCTCATACTTGGATGTGTGATTGCCTTGCAATATACAGTGGTAGCTGGTCATCTTGAAAACTTTTGTAGTATATGGTTAGTGATCTATAGTACTCATATTTTTCAGGAAGTATCCAAATAAGCTCTTGTAAATGAGGCTTGTTTATATTAATTTTATATATGCTATTTCAAACATTGCATGCAGTAACATTAGCTCATTATGTACTTGGTGAATACCATTGCCATGACCGGAGCCAGCACATGATTGATTCACGGTACGGCCATACATTTTCTAGGGTAAGCCCGCAAGAAATATGTATGGCCTGAATAAAATTCAATCAGGATAGTGGCATTAACAATTATATTTTATTGATTAAAATAAGATAAAACACTTTCTAGTGTTTGCCAAAAAAAAAAAGTCATTATGTTTCTTTTTTTTTTCAGCAATATCAGAGCCAACTATTCCTCCACCTCTAAGCTGCTCAAATCCAGTCGCTCTATTCGCTACCACAGCCGCTCGGTGACCCCAAACCATGGCTGGTGATGCTCGATAGAAGATTTTTTTTTTTTTCCCTCCTACTGCGAGCTCTCCTCCCCTCCACCTCTCACATTTGATTCCGCCACGCGACCCACACACCCCCCCTCTCCCCTGGGCCTCGAGGGCCTGGTTTCTGTGTTGCGGGTGAAGATGCTTCCCGAACAAGCATCCGAAGTCGCCTGCATCTCCATCTCTATCGACACCGTCGCTCGCAACCACGATCGTCTGCTTAGTTGCTTCGGCTAGTTCTTCATGCTTAATCAACAACTGGGTCCATCTTTATCTAAGACTACCAGGAAGTCCAAGAATAGGACGTCTCAGTCCTGCCGGTGCTACCGATCGATCCTACAAGCTGACCATGCCTATGGCCATCGCTTATTGGGCCACCTCCCCATCTGGCCATGAGACCTTCACCATCCAGGCTGTGGTTCCTTGTTCCAATTCCTCTAATCACAAAAGATAGGAACAAGACCGAAACAAGCTCAGAATAAGGTAGAATAACTACAGGATAATTCTAGAATAAATCCGGAATAACCTTGTGATAAGTAGAATAACTGGTCCATTTTTATTCCAATTTGAAGAATTTCTAACCATAGAAGCTTCCTCTCATATTCAGAAGGCTTTTTCCTTATATGTAATTGCGTAGTGGTCATATACTGCTACCTACAGTGCATGGAAGCAACAACATTGCTGGCACCGTCAATTTGAAAAATTGTGTTGTAGACCAACGATTTGCTCAATTAAAATAGCAAATAAATGAAGTACTGGCCAACTTCTAAGGGAGTCAATTCAAAATGCCGATCAATATACTCCTTGGCACAATGAAATCATTGAGATTCTTTAACCCCTGAGAGCTCAGCAAAGGATTTATGACTTTGATAAAGATATCATTAGGAGAATTTAACTCAAGATATTTACTTCCAAGGTAAGCTAGAGCCTAATTTCTTTCTAAATTGATATACATCTATTGAAGATTATCTTAACTGGTATAAGTTGCATGGAGAAAAAAGTATTGAATTTGTTAAAATAAACTCAAAGGATTAAATAGGAGCTAGTGTGAGACTAATAGTTATTTCTCTTTAATTTGCTTGCATCAAATTTGGTATCGAAGACAGTTCTGCCTACATCATAATTACTCTCACCTTAGGGGTTGAAAAACTTCTAATTAAGAAATTGCAATCCTTGTTAACCTTATAATGCATATGCATGCATATAAGAAAGAGATTTTTTTTATTATTATTGTCATCTATATTTCTTTTTTTTTTGAATTACAATAGTCCATGTTTGTCCTTTTTTTGCTCTCATGTTTATCCTCTTCTCAATTCTAAGTTTGAGCTTCATATGGATAGGTTTCATGCATGTTATCTCTATGTAGAAGATTCATTGTCATTAATGGAGTAGGACTCCAGAATTCTAATGGGCCAAGGCTCTAAGTTTTTGATAGAGTAATGCTCCAAGTGTTCAATGGAGTAGGGCTCCGACTCCTTAATGGAGCAAAGCTCTAGAAATTTAATGGAGTAAGGTTCCAATTTATAATAGAATAAGGCTCCGACTTTTGATAGAGTAGGGCTCCAATATTTTGATGGAGTAGGGCTTTAAGTCTTTGATGAAACAAGACTTCAATGTTTGATGGAGAAGGGCTTCCATTTTTTATGAAGCAAGGCTCTAGGTCTTTGATGAAGCAAGACTCCACTTTAGCTTGAATTAGGAGCATAGCTCCTATTAGACTTGAGCTAGGAGCGTGGCTCCTTTTTGGCTTGAACCAGGAGTATAACTCCTCTTTGACTTGATTTAAAAGCATAGGCTCTTTTTTAGTTTAATTTAGAACCATCCCTCATCTTTATTTTAAATTAGGAGTATGGTTCCTCTTTAGCTTGAGTTAGATGCATGACTCCTCTTTGGATTGAATTAGGAGCATAGCTCCTCTTTAATTTAAGTTAAGAGGATGGCTCCTTTTTGGCTTGAACAAGGAGCATGGCTCCTTGTTGATTTGATTTAGGAGTATAGCTCCTTTTTGGCTTGAATTAAGACTATGGTTCCTCTTTGACTTGAATTAGGAGTATGGCTCTTCTTTAGCTTAATTTAAGAGCAAAACTGCTCTTTAAATTGATTTAGGAGCATAGCTCCTCTTTTGCTTGAATTAAGAGTATAGTTCTTCTTTGTTTTAAGTTAGAGGTATAACTCTTTGGCTTCATGTAAGAGCATAGCTCCTCTTTGGCTTAAGTTAGGAGCATATCTCCTTTTTATCTTGAGTTAAGAGAGTGGATCCTTTTTTTAACTTGAAGTAGGAGCATAGCTCCTCTTTAACTTAAATCAGGAGCAAGACTCTTTATTGACTTGAAATGTTAGTTATTGCTCTACTTTTACTTAAGCCAAGAGTATGGCTCTTCTTTTGCTTGAATTAGGAGCATGGCTTCTTCTTGATTTGATTTAGGAATATGGCTCCTTTTTGACTTGATTTAGAAGCATAACTCCTCTTTTGTTTGAATTAAGAGCATGGCTCCTCTTTGGTTTTAGTTAGAAGTATGGCTCATTTTTGGCTTGAATTAAGAGCATGGCTCCTTTTTAGCTTGAGTGTGAAGAATGGCTCCTCTTTGGATTGATTTAGGATCTATGCTTTTCTTTAACTTAGGACCATGGCCACTTTTTGGATCAGCTTGGGCTTAATTTAGGAATGAGGCTTCCCTTTCGGCTGATTTAGGTTTAATCTAAGAGTAAAACTTTCCTTTAGGCCAATTTAGGCTTGATTTGAGAGCAGGGTTGAGTTTATTTGAAGGTAGGACTCTCCTTTCAACTTGACTCAAGCTTGATCTGGGATCGATTTCAGAGCAAGGCTCCTTTTTAATTGAGTCAAGCTCAAATTAGGAGTAAAGCTCCCCTTTGAGTTGAGTCATACTTGAATTAAGAGCATAGTTCCTTTTGGATTTGATTCGTGCTTGATCTAGGTTTTATCTAGCCCGATGTAAGAGCAAGGCTTCCCTTTGAGCTTGATTTAGGCTCAATCTAAGTTTGATCTAGCCCGATGTAAGAGCAAGGCTTTCCTTTGAGCTTGATTTAGGCTCGATCTAGGTTTGATCTAGCTCGATTAAGAGTAGGGCTCCATTGTGATCTTGATTCAGACTCAGTTTATGTTAGATCTAGCCTGATCTAGAGTAGGGCTTCCTTTGAGCTTGATTCAAGCTCGATCTAAGTTAGATCTGGCCTAATCTAAGAGCAAGTTCTTCTTTGAGCTTAATTTAGGATCAATTTGAATTAGATCTAGCCTGATTTGAGAGTAAGGCTCTCCTTTAAACTTAATTCATGCTGGCTTGGATTAGATTTGGCCTAATCTAGTAGTAAGGCTCCCTTTTAAGCTTGGTTCGGGCTTGATCTAGGTTAAATCTGGTTCGATCTGAGAGTAAGGTTCCTTTTTTTGCTTGATTTGAGTTCGATATGGGTTTGATATAGCTTGATCTAGGAGCAAGGCTCTCTTCTAAGCTTGATTTGGGCTTGATCTGGGTTAAATCTAGCTTGATCTGGGAATAAGGCTCCTCTCTAACCTCGATTTAGGCTTGATCTAGGTTTTATTGGATCCGATCTAAGAGCAAAGCTCTTTTTTGAGCTTGATTTAGCTCGATCTAGGAATAAAGCTTCTCTTTGAGCTTGATTCGGGCTTGATTTGAGTTCGGTTTGATCTGATCAAGGAGTAAGGCTTTCCATTAAGCTTGATTCAGGTTTGATTTTAGTTTGATCTGATCTGATCTAGAAGCAAAGCTCTTCTTTGATCTTGATTAGGGCTCAATCTAGGTTTGATTTGACCTAATTTAGAAGTAAGTTTCTCCTTTTGTCTTGATTTAGGTTTAATCTAGTCCAATCTAAAGCAAGGCTCCCTTTTAAGCTTGATTCGAGCTTGATCTAGGTTAAATCTGGCTTGATCTAAGAGCTAAGCCCCCCACCCCCCCCGCACTTAATCTAGGTTTGAATCAAGCTCGGTTTGGATTTGATCTGGTTCGATTTAGGAGCAAGGCTCCCTTTTGAGGTTGATTTAGGTTTGATCTGGGTTTGATCTAGCTCAATATAAGAGTAAGGCTTCCTTTTAAGCTTGATTCAGATTCAATCCATACTTGATCTGGCTGAATTTGGCTTAGATTGACTTAACTCGAGCTTAATTTAAGTTTGATTTAGCTCGACTCAGGCTTGATGTAGACTTGATTTAGCTCAATCTGGGCATGATCTAAGCTCGATCTGGCTTGATTTAGCTTGATCTGGGCTTGGATCAAGAACTTCTTTTGGATTTGGGCTTGAACCTTTCCTAAGAGTGAGGAATGATCCTTCTTCATCAATGATTTAAATGTGGAGAAGCCTCTTCAGAAAAGGGGCCCCAGAGATGACTATCCTATAGGGATTTAGTTTCTTCCATGACCTAGGTCTCTAAGGTTTTAGGATCTCAAGAGAGTGAACTCTTTATGCTGAGGGGTTGGATGGTTGGAGAGACTTTATGTTTAAGGGATTCAACAAGGAGAATTTTAAGTGAAGGCTTCGTAGGCTGAAAAGGGACTTTAGGGAACATAAGGCTCTGGAAGAAAACATAGGACTATTTCATGTTCCTACGTCTAAGGTTTGAGAGGCAAGGATTCTTACCAAGACTCAAGAAGTGTGGAGGGGGTTTCAAAGAAAGTGGATGATAACCATAGGGGTTTAAAGGTTTTAGAGTGATTAGGTTAAGGGATTGGGAGATTAGAACATGGCTTTATGTCATTGGGGGGCGTATGCACATTTTCATGCATTTAGAATCCCATGTTTCAAATCCCCACTCTTCCTTACGCACCACTCTTTTTTATGCATGAGAGTGTGTTTCCACCATGGTTCTCTTTAATTTTACGAGACACACATTATTTTTTTGAATCTTTGAATTTTTTTTTAATTTGGAAAAGATGTTGATAGTGGAATTGAAACCCACAACCTTTCATATCACAGAACCTTAATCTAACCCATAGAACAACTCAATCATCTCAATTTGATGTCATTGCTATCTCCTTATTTCTTTTGATTACATGTCATAGGCTCAATTAGGTATATAAGATTTTAATCTAAATGTGGCTCAAACCCATCTAGATCAAATTGGGCTTACTTGGCAATGGGTCTGGTTCAAGAGGATCAAGTTGGGTACTTGAACTATACTACCATATTTAACTTGAGCCCAAGGAAATTGGATCCTATCAATGAAAGAAGATTTAGAACTGATCAATATGGCCAAGCCAGAATGTTACATTTGACCTAATCGTTGGTAATCAGGCTTGCTGGCTGAGTTCGACCATTGAATTTGACAAATTATTAGTAATTGAGTCCACTCGTTGAATCTAAGACTTGAGAGTTTGACTCGATTGATATCAATTAGGTATATTGAACGAGTCTAAGTGTTGAATTTGATCAAATTGTAAAAATTTTGATGGTTGGACACTAATAGTCAGATTAGGTCACTCATTTAAAATGTTGCATTTAGCTCTCAATTGAACTCAATTGATGAATTTGACCTGATTTATGTCAATTGAGCCTTAATTAACATTAAAAGTGCTGTGGATTGGACCAGCTAGTCAAACTCGTATATTAATTTTAACTTAATATGCAACTGAATGGATCAAATGATCGAATTAGGATATTGGAGTAAACTCGGTACCCAAACCATAGGCCTTAATTGACATTTTTATCATAATTCAAATATGAAAATTTTTAGATTGGTGTCCAAATCAATCCTTTTCATAGTTTCTATAAAATGATACATCTAGTGTTCAGACTGTAGGCTTTATATGCTCAATTTATCAAACTCTAAATATGAAAGTATTTAGATTTGTTCTCAAATAAACTCATTTGATAAGTGATGTATCCTTCATTACTTTAACTTACTAATATTTTAAGGTAGTAACTAAAATCACCTTAAACAAGAAGATTTTTACCTTACTCTTAAGCAGACTTAGAATCATGATGGCCTACCATTTTCTACTTTTTAGAATGAATTATTTGAAAGTAATAGACGAAGAATAGTGAAAAAAAGAAAATGTTGTCGTCTTTTTAGAGGAAAGTAGAATAATTCATCGAGTCTTACGCATAGAAAGAGATGGAGGCAAAGGAAATGCCTTTATAATTATAATTTTTTTAACAAAAGAAGACGCATTTCTAATTATAAAGAGATTGACATTTCATTCTTAGAAAAAGATAACTTTTGCGCATAGTTTACATTTTTTATAATTTCAATAGAAACAAAGAGAAGCGAATCCAAAGTCGTGTTCTTCCTGAGCAAGCTACAATATTGCCGACAAGATGCAGTCATGAGACGCTGACTACAGAGATGCCACCTAAATTTAGATGGTTTTTGAGTTATGTTAGCTCGAGATTTGAAATGACGACATCCTACTTTACCTTACCTGATACAAGTGTTGACAGCGAAGGGCTTGAATGGCCTAGTAAATTTTTTCTGGACGCTAGTTATATTCCTGTACGTCACTGATAGTGAAACTTGTTAAATATGAAAATTTATGGTATGCTTATGTGTGGTTGCTGTTTATTTGCGTGGGCGTCTACGAGTGGCAAATCTGTTAAGAAGAACCAAGTTCTCCTCTAAAACTCAGGATAAACTCTTCCATAAATCAAGTCAAGCAAAATCATCATCTTTCTCCTTGCTTTCTGAAGTAACAGTGGAAGCACCGTCTATCAGAATAACTCTAGTCACAGTGCTTGGAAAGCAACAAATGCAGCATTCAAACCCAGAACCTTCTCCCATATAAGGGGATGGATGCAGACATTGGATTTTAACCTAACTTTCCCTCATAATTTATAAATAAAAATGATCAGTTATGGTACTTTAAAGCCAGCCTTTTGTTTATTTCATGTCGAAGCTGTCAACTTCATGGATTCTTTGCCTCACAAAAGTTGTGTACTAAAGACAGACCCACCTAATTGTCCCGGAAGTCTACAGTAGATCTAGCTGGTTCATTGGACGAACTCGAAGTCCTTTAAGCCAGAACATCACCTAATTATGCTTGCATTACGTCCACAGATTAGCAATTCAAACATGAAACAAATTAGCAACTTCTTATGTACATAATCGAAGCAAATTTTGGTGCAGTACTCCCAGTAGGGGCTCAGGTGGCGAAATCAGCAGCAGCAGTTATCTCCGGCGGATGAGACGAGAGCTTGGCTTATGCTTGCATGGGTGAGTATGGTGGCCGGCAACTTGTCTCTCCTGGGGTCGGCTGCAAACTCGAGAACGTCTGCGAGCAGGTGGGTGGTCGCAATTGTTCGGGTACACGCTCCTCTTCTGGGGCCATATCGTCTTTGGGGTTCCGTCCACACTCATCATGATGGTAATTGGCCTACCTCTTGTCAGGGGTTTGTTTATGGGCATCGGTGGTGATTGCCTTGCAACGTATGGTGCTAGCTCATAGTCATCTTGAAAGCTTTTGTAATGCATCGGAAGTGATGATCTATAGTACTCATATTTTTCAGGAAGTATCCAAATAAGCTTTTGTAAGTGAGGTTTATTTATATTAATTTTATATATGCTATTTTAAACATTTCATGCTGTAATGCTAGCTCAATGTGTACTTGTTGTGGTACCATGAATACTGATATTAACATGGCAGCGCGATCAACCATAATTAATTATATTCAATGATAACAATTCATTAAGGATTATATCTCTTTTATAGGGCATGTCACAGTCTGGTTGGAGTTGCAATGTATTGTTTTCTTTTTTCTTTCTTTTTTTTTGTGTGGTGACAACAAGGTGCACCTAGCACCTTAGATATGAAGTACTTCTAGTATCAGCCTCCACAATGCTCCAAAGTTTCACCAAGAAGTCCTCTATCTAGGTCAAACTCTGAGAGGAGTATGAATCAAAATTAACTAGGTAGTTTGCATCTGGATTTGCTTGTTGAATAACATATTTACACATAAACCTTAAAATAGGTTGAATATAGGCATTGATGCTTTAAAGAAGGGGATGCATAAAACCAAAACTCCCATTGATCCATGATACCACAATTGAGAAATTCTTCTCAAGGATTTTGTCAAAGTAAATAGTAGTATCAATTATTACCATTAATCCATACCAAGAAGCATATGGTTTGGAGGAGGGAACTATGATGGTTGCCGAGGGAATTCCTGCAATAAGAATAGATTTATCAAAATGATCTCGAATAATAAAGCTTGCACCTATTGACTGGGAGTAAAAGGACCCATCAAAGTTAATTTTGAGGATCCTAGTTAAGGGGGCTACTAAGAGATAGAAATAGGATGATGAGATTCCAAAGATCTAGAGTTAAAGGCACCCTAGGTACTAGAGTTCAAAGAAGTGATTTCCTTTGATTATGTAAATTCTTCCTCTAGTAGCCTAGCATGTCGGATTATGATAGATGGGTTGAAACAACATTTTGAAAGATCACCTTATTCTGTCCTTTCTAAATTAACTAGAAGAGATAACATAAGAAAGATTAAGAAAATCACATATGAGGGCAAGTAAATGGGGTTATAAGAAAAGCAAGGCTTGTTCTATTAAATTTAATTGTGAAATTCATTCAAAGAAACTCAGTTCAAATAAGACATCTCACACTAAAAGAAGAGATTATCTATATCTTCATTTTCATTCCTACACCTCCTACAGATAAGGGAGAAGAAAGGGATTCTGCTATGCAACAGTAAGGAAGTTAGAAGGCTCCCTCAAAATAATTTTCATAGAAAATGGAGAACTCTGCTTTACATAGGCAACCTGCATAGTCTAATGAAGTTATTAGAAGGATCCACATCTTGGATGGAAGCCATGCTATTGAGAACTTGCTTCACTATGATTTTTGAACTGAACTCTGAGCCCTAATATAAGATGTCTTTCTAGGTTACTTGCAAGAGGAGTAGCAAAGATTCTATTAACAAATATTAAGAGGAAACGTACAGATAGCACCTAAGTGTCTCAATTGCCTTTTGGTGTTATACATCTACTCACTATAGCAAGCTCTACAACAATATCCACATTATAGACTAGAGGCATTTTATTGATAGGAGTCATAGAGATCCAAGGTTGAGTTTAAATATCAATATCATCCCTTCTCCCAACTGACCAGATGAAGTTACCTTCAACAAATTGAGAGGATTTACAAATAAGGCACCAAATATGGGAGCAAACTCATGGTAGTCTATAGCAAGTCCAATTCCCATGGAAGTTATATTTAGATGACAATAATTGATAGATGAGACTGCCTTGATTAAGTTTCAAAGTACCTGCTAATTTGCTGCTTAAGGCCAACCATCACTTGCGAACATCAGGGATCCCCTAGCCACCATAAGATTTCTCTATGCATATGCTACTCCATGATATAGTGTGAAATCCTTTTTTTCTCATTGTCATGACCCCATAAAAAACTTCTTATGATACTTTCAAATCGGTTCACAAAGTTACTTAGGATGGTACTATGAGAAATGAGATGGATAGGAACATAACAAAGAACAAACTAGATAAGGGTACATCTGCTACCAAAGGATAAATATTTTCATTTCTACACTCTCAATTTGGAATAAATCTTGTCCTTCAATGGTTAGATATCTTCTTTCTTGAGACCAATTCCTTTAAGGGGTATGCTAAGATACATGCCAAGGTTATCCACTCTTTTGATCCTTAGTAAGGAGGATAGTTCTATAACACAGGTAGGATAGATTTTGGGGCTAAAAGAACAATAGATTTATTGAGATTAACTAATTGACCTAATTGAAAGCAATAGTCGACAACCATCTTCTTAAGGTTTCCACAGTCTATAGCCTTAGCCTGAGATAAGAGTAAGCAATCATTAGCAAATAACAAATCACTTGTAAAAGGACCTATTCTGTTAGGCAAATAATTAGTGATCAACCCTTCTTGCATGGCTATATTCATACAGAATAAATAAATATGGGGACAGAGGATAACATTGACGAAGGCCCATTTAAGAGATAAAGAATTGAGTAGGCACCCCATTCACTATAACTAAGAAAAAGAAAGGCCGAGTACGTATTCTTTTATCTACTTAATCGCTAACGCAGAAAAAATTAAATGGAGGATAGATACAAAATAATCCAGTTAACTCTATCAAAAACTCTCTCCATATATAGTTTGATAGCCATCAAGAATATGGTAGTAGGTGCCTTACGAAGGGAATGGATAGCTTCTTAGACAATCATAATATTTTGTAAACTATTCCTCCTGAGGATAAATGTTGATTGTTCTTTAGATATTAATTTGTGGATAACTTTCCTAATGTGCAAAATAATAACTTTTGTAATGATCTTTTAGATAGTATTATAAAGAAAGGTTTAAAATGACTTGGAAATGAAAAATTATTATACTTTGGGACAACGACCATAAAAGTCATTTTCAAGCTTGTGGTATAATGACAATGGTAAAAAGTTATTAACTGCCAAACAAATATCTGGCCCCATTATGTTCCAGTGACTCTTAAAAAACCTTGGTTGGAAACCATCAAGTCCAAGGGCTTTATCTGAACCCATAGATTCATCATTTTGGACAGGAGCAATCAAGAACTCATGGCCCTCCTGACTCATCTAGTAGGAGGTAAGGATAGAAAGGGAGCATTGAGATGGCTAAGCCCATCGATTCTAATAGAACTGTAGAAAAGATTGATGATCTTTGGATCAAATTCAAGTGCAATGTCGTTCCTATCAACAATAGAAAGAATTTTGTTCCTCCTGTATTTGATAATAGTTGACTTTTGCAAAAATTTTGCATTTCTATCACCATCTTTGATCTACTAAATTATAAATTTTTGGTACAAAAAGGTTTCATGAAGTTTTAGAAATTTGAAATATTCTTTGAGCTTGACCCTGGAGACTATGCATATCAGTTTTATTTAAGCCACCCTAACTATCCTCCTTTAACCATATGGCTTCTATTTCCTTTTCCAAAGTTCACATGTTTGTGAAAATATTCCCTACATTGTTTTTGTTCCAATGTTTAAGAACCTACTTAGTCTTCTAGAGATGTTTAATATGCATAGGGAACCACCATTAAAAGAGTCATCAAGGAAGTATTGAAACTTTTTAAACCAAAAAGGTTTTGGACCTTCTTTGGTAGAACCAAGGCTAAGAAGAAGAGAATGATTTGAGCCTATCCTGGAAAGATTTTTAATTGTTGCCTCTAGGAACAGGTTTAGCTATTCTACAAAAGCCACATCTTGATAAAGCCTCTCCACGCCTCTGCTCCTATTGGGTCAAAAGAAAAAAAAAGAAAATGTTCAAATCCAGGCTTGATCCAAAAGTTTCAACAGGCCTAACTTTAAACCCCACCTAACTCATTCATTGACGCATTCATGTTGAGATTGTGTATTCGTATTCTGAGTTGTGAGTTAGAGTGGCAGTGCTGATTAAGTTTCACAGATGTGAGGAAACCTTCACCATACCTATGAGATATATTTAAGACCCTCTCACAAGGAAGGGAACATTGGGCTTTTCTTAGTCCCAGACCAAGTTTACTGACTTTGAGTCATTTTATATATACTCTATGACATGTCAAACATTTTAGAAAGGAGAGTGGCACCAAATCAAGACTCAAAGAAGAGATCAATTAATTATTGTTACATGGCCAATAGATCAATGAAATTGTCCAAGAATTGTGAAGCCAGCATTAATATAGCCTTCCAAACTGTAGGGGAAGTGATAGATGGTCAATAATTCTCCCAATCTACAAGAAATTTATACTTTGAAATTAAGATCCTAGGGGCCAAATTCTTAGGACATACATATATATTACTAAGTTCACAGAGAACTATGTAATGCTCTCCACTAGATTGAAATGTTTCTTAGCACCCCAAGCATGAGCCCCCAATGGAAACTTCACATCATTCTATTATCCAAATCAATAAAACTTACTGGGAAATCAATGTTGGAGATCAAGTGGATAGGAGGGGAAACTAAGGCAAATTTAAATATTTAACCAATGTTAACCGCACAACTAATGATAGCAATTTCCACTTTCATGAGTCCAATTTCTGATTGATTTGATCCTTGATTGGTTGCAATTCTTCTCCACCCAAATGCAATACCCATAGGGCAGAGAGTATTGCCAGCCAACTCCATAGAATTTATGGGTAAAATACCCATAGCTAATGAGCCCATTTGGTTTTGGGATGGGCCCAGGCTAATCCAAGTTGTAGATCATTGAATTTGGCCTCCGATCATTTCCTTTCTTTGTTCTCTTATTATTTCTTTCTTTCTCTTTTCTTTTCTTTTCTTTTTTTATGATTCTTTTTCCTTCTTATATTTACCGAAATAATAGGAGATGATTCGTCACTATTTTATTTTTATGAAAAAGGATTAGTTTGGCGTGCTACCAAACATCCATTCAAAGCTAAGGATTCCTCGTGGGAGCAATGGAATGCACTGCTAGCAAAGTGGAAGAGCTAAAAATTTTCTAAAACAACTGCAGCTAGTTTGCAGATATATATTTTGGCGAGGACACAACAGTCATGTCTTCATACATAAGCAATACTCAGTACTAAAATATAATTTAATCCTTTTTTTTCTTTTTCTCCCTCGCTAGGGTTTTGAGAGGTATAGATATATGGTTTGGCGGGGACATAATAGGGTTGCAAAGAAGTGAGGCCAAATCGAGAATGAATGCTTGGCCCTAGCTTAACCAAATTTTAATTTTGAGTTTTGATTTTTGCAAAACTAACCCATTAGTTAATCAGATTAGGTTAATTTGAATCTATGAAAATAATTTTAAACTTAACAAATTTTTCAAGTCGATCGAGATAGGTTTATCAAAAAAAAGAAATGTATGGGTTTGGATAGGCATCAAGTTAGGTCAAGCCTGCTATTAATTATCCTTTTATAGCTAAAAGTATAATAATTGATAATCAAAAATAAGATCACTACAATTTTATGAATTAAAATAAAAAATGCTAACTTAAATATAACTTCCATTTATTTTTCTAATTTGTTCCAAAAAAAGCTATTTTTAAAGTATAGGTTTGCAAACTATAATTTTAAAGAATAAATATTGTTAAATTTAAGATCATTGCAAATAAGAATCAATAAAAAATAAAAAATATTTAAATATAATTAAATGAGAGTAGATGAATGGAGGTAGGATTGTTGATATCATATTAGGAGGTTAAGTTTAGGTAAGGATTTATTTAACAAATTAGAAAACATATTAGTGGAGAAAGAAAAGGAAACTTTACATGACCAAAGTCTCTATATCAAGTCAGATTAGGGATATCGAGTCAGATTAGGGATGGCAATGGAGATGGAGAAACCCAACTCTTATAGATAATTGCTTTAGGAGTTGGTTTGGAGGGATTAAATGGAGATATAAGAATTGGTATGGAGGGATTAAATGGAGATACAGGTGAGGATAAGGAGAATTTTTAAAAATCATAGGGTTTGAGGACAAAGATGGGGATGGAGATTGGATTCTCCATCTATAAACCTATCTTCAAAATCTAATCATTTTTTTTTAATGTAAAATTATCTTTATACCCTTATTAAATAAGTATTTACTTTAGGTTATATTTTATTTGATTATATACATGATAACAAGTATAATTATGTAAATATGGGCTTTCTATTATACTCTAAATATTGGGTTAAGGCTCTTAAATTTAAACTTTTAATATATTTAAAATGTCTACTAAGTTATAACAAATTTTAGGCTTCAAATGTGAAGGATAACGCTAGATATACATGGTGAACATACCTCAAGAACTTGAGGTACAAATTTTAGGTTTTTTGAGAAATTTCTTATCCCTTCTGAAATCTATTATTCCTTTTGAAAATCTTTAATCAAAACCTCATGATAAATTGGGCAACATGAGCGCTATGGAGAGAATTCTCCTACTCATGCTTCCTATACTCTCTTTCTTGAAGAGGAACTGATGCAGTTCTTATATGATCCGTTGGTAGATATGGGCCTATCTATATATAGATTTTCTCATGAAAGTCCTTTTAATATATGGATCTCTTCTACAGGAGTCCTTATAGATCTCTAAAACTAATCCTTATTTATTTTAAATAATAAGAAGTGATCTTAGATTCAAGTTGATCCCAAATATTCTAATCGAGTCAATCCAACCATGGGCATCGTAATTTGTGTCCCAATCCGAATGCCTAACAAAATGGATTTTTTAAATAATATAAGTAGGCCCAAAGTTATTAGCAATAATTCTTGAAATAAATGAGGGGATTGGGAATCCCCACGAGAAATGGGGAATCGTAGGATAGTTTTTCTTTTCTTTTTTTTTTCTTTTGGAGGGCGGGGGGAGTGGATCTTATTTTCCATTTAGAGATGAGAGCAGCAATGAGAAATATATCTTTGGCCCAAATCCAACCCATTATTATTCCTAAATTAAATCAAGAACTAGTAGGCCTATTTATATTTTTGATTAAATAATATAAAATTATGCACAAATTAGGTCAAAAATTTTGAAACTTGAACTTAAACAAATTTTAATTTAGGTCCAATTTTTAACTCCAACCAAAATTCATAGGTTTTGAAAATTAGATTGACCTAATCTAATATGTTTAGAATAGGGTTGGGTAATGGGTTGCTTAGCCATTTGTAGGTGGTATTTCCTCATTTGAATTTAGGCTTGATAGATCCTTTGCGAGCACTATCCCCCTTGTTTAATTGGTTGGTTGGAAGCAGGTTGACGTTATTTTGGGGACCTGCTCCACTTTAATGATTCGGTTAATTTGTTGTAGTCTAGCCTTATTTCTTTCCTTTCCTACCTTACTCTCTTGTTACATCATTTGCAAGGCAAGAATGAACTCGGTCACCATTTTCACTACAAAAGAAATGGCAAAAAAATTAAGGCATTAATCTTACATAAGCTCTTTGCCTTAGGTTAAAAAAATAAAAAAAAGAAAAGAAATTATCTACATTATAGTTAACTCCTACAAATTTCTTAATAAAGGAGGTTGGGAATAGTCTTTCTATAAAATAATTTGAAAGCCAACTGTCTCTAAAAAGATTAATATTTTTGCTTGGCTAGCCCTTAACAAATTTCAGATAAAAGAAAGGTTAGCTAAGAAGAGGTGGGCAATCAGCACATGATGCCCTTTTGTGCAATCTTTGGAAACAATTTCTTATCACTTTTTAATTTGCTCGTTTTCTTTCTGTATATAGTTTCTTTTAGTTGCTAGACTTTGCATAGTAATCAAGCCCAGGGATATTCACCACCTATGCTCATCTTAGAGGAGACATATCTCTAGATTTTGAAGATTGGTTTGGGATCAACTAATTCTTACTTTCTAATGGCACTTATGGATGAAAGAGAGGAATTATAGAATCTTCTCTAATAAATCTTCTTTCATACAGTTTGGTTTCCATACAATTCCCTTTTCTTTTGAATCTTGGGATTGTATTACCGTAGAAAAGGACTGAAACTCGAAGTAAGTTGAAATCTTCGTTGAAATAAACCTGAGCGAAGAAGAACTTTTATATATATATATATTATCTTCTATTAAATTCTAGGAGAATTTGCCCCTGCTCATCAGAAAAAGAAATTAACTACAATATGATCAGCTTTTTTGCTTTTATGAAAAAGTTAGGAGAGGTCCCCAGCTAGCATTTATAAAACAACAAGATGGTTCGCATGCGCAAACTTTGGACGACAGCATGAGCTAAGCTAGGGAGGTCCCTGATAAGCAAATAAAGTTATGTAAGGTGTTTATCTATGAATAACTAAAAATAATATCATATGGATGTAGTCTAATAGTCTTGGCATGCAACTCTGAGACCATGGAATAGAAAATGCCAAACAAGCTAACAACTAAAATACGCTGTGGGAAAGCAAGCTTATGTAAGAACTAAGAAGTTCGCCTGGATTAGATAAAAGCATTATCATAATATTTAGTCAATGACAGTCTCAGCTAATAACCCTATTATAATAAGTACGTAGAAGGTGCCAAAAAAGTTAGCAATTAAAACATAATCCGAGCAGGTAAGCTTATGTAAGTCGTTTGGTATATTAATGTAAGTTGTTCACCTTGAATAGAATAACATTACGTATTAAAACAGTGTCATGAGGTGGCTTTTAGCTATAATGCCAAATAAGTATTTAAACTATATTGTGAGGCTGCAAGCATACGTAACTGACGGCAGAAGAACGAAAAAGAATAAACTTTTGTAAGACATTCACGTTGAGTGACTCCAAACATGGTAGGCTCAACGACTAGCATTGGTGCAATATAGCATGTTAACTGCCTAATATTTAAGTACCAAAAATATAAAAAGCATTGAGGGTAGGTAAGCTTATGTAAGGTGTTTACCTTGAGTAAATTATAGCTTATCAGAAGTGCCGAACGGTTAAGCATTCAAAATATATACGTCATAAGCAAGTTGTTAGCTTAGTTATCACCATATGTATGTAGTCTATGATTTTTTTTTTTTTTTTTTTTTCCGTCGCTCTCTTCATATATATCATTATTTTATTATGTTAGTGAAACTGATGTGATATATTTTTATGCTAACTTGGTGCACAAATTAGACATAACTGAAGTTTATCGTTATTAATTTTTTAGATTTTTTTTTTGTAGTGTGAGTCATGGTCAATTTTTTAGGTCCTTAATTTGCATGACCTATCATTAATCTTAAAATTATAAACATCTTTTATAAAGGTTTAATAGTCAAATCCTTGATTAAATTCTTTTTTTAATATTAAGCAAAATTATACTCTAATATTTTTGTACTAGATTTTTATTTTCTTTATTAAGATCTCTAGTCAAATCCATGACCTATCTAGTTTATAGCTCTCGATTAAATTCATTATGTCAATGAATTGAGTGGGACAGCCCCTTCCCTTCTTTTTAAAGAAAATAAGAATGAAAGTATGCAGTACATCATAACGTACTGCTGACGGAAGTTCGTATGATCCTTTAAAGTAGAGTTGAACCTTCTTGGAATAGCCTTTATGCCGCTTGTGTAGTGGGGGAGGTGAAACCTTACTTTCAGACATAGCAAGCCTATCAGCTTGCTTTCTACATCATAAGAAGACTTTTTTTTTTCAAGACAATGCCAATCTGTTTATCCAATCCATATCCAATCTATAGTAAATGAGTTTAAATTAGGGTTATAGATTTGAGTTGTAAATAGATTGATCCATTTTAACCTGTACATTAAATGGGTTAGGTACATACTTCATGTCCTTAACCTATTTAACTTGTTTAAATAACTAGTTGAGTCAGATTGGTTCGGATTGATCTATTTATTTAATCCATTTATATTACTGAATAATAGGTTAAATAGGTTAACAATTGATCTTTTTATTATTAATTAATAGGTTAAATAGATTAACATCTGATCTTTTTATTATTAGTTAATAAGTTAAGTAGGTTAAGTGGATCGGATTGAGTTATCTATTTTTTAGACAGATCAGTTTTAGATTTAAAATCCTAACCTTTTCAATAAATAAATTGGATTTAGATTGATATTTTTATGACCAATTCTCTATAAGGAACGTAAGGCCCAAAAAAATATATATATAAAATATAAAATATAAAATAAAACTTCTTTATAGTAGAATTAAACTACTATAAATATCACCACGGTTTCAGCCAAGCAAAAATCGGACCATATGTTTCTGATCACATCCACCTAAACCACCTAATCATGGAGCTACTTTGATCGTCTTGCAGTAAAGCCAATAGGAAAAATTCCACGAGTCATGCCAATATGATTCGGTCCAACTGGTTGTTGGAATCCTACCTCACGAGTGGTGACATATTATTAATAATATTTTAGAAATTATAAATGTCACAAAAGTACTAAAAATTATGATGACAGTTTATGTTCTGCGGACAAGAAATGCCAATAAGACTGTTACCATTTGGACCCAAGTTAGTCAGAGGAAATTTGTTGCATTTATTATATGATTTGATTTGTTCAAATAATATAAAACAACCCCTCCAATTTTTTTCCCAACTAATTATGTTTTGTACTATTTTCTCCAATATCATATGCCTTGGACTAATAATATCGCTCGCCTACTCTCTCGTTTGGGAAGATATATAAAATCGTACAAGAGTAGTTGCAACAAGAACTAGCATGTTCCAAGTGATAAGAGAAAATGAAATATAATTTTGACCAACTGTTATAATAAATCATTTTTTGAGAATCAATCAGGACATAAAAAAAATCTTGGCCGAAATCTACGTCGGGGTGGAAGGCTAACTAGAGCCTTAGCACCAAATCCCACAAACTTGGCTAATTACACTAATTTAAACTTCCTAACAATTCTCAACAATACAGTTGAGATATTTTGAGGTTAAAATATATTTTAGGAGCAAGATCCAAATTTGATTCTTTATCTATCTTAAATAAGGATTTCTTTAATATCTAATTTATTGTTTTTATGAATTGATGTTCATGAACTCTGTTGAGGCTCCCTAAAGGATGGAAGGTGTAGATTCATCATTGATAAAACTTGGCTTAGAGTTGGCCTAAGGGAAGACATAGGAGGGCAAGTTATTTATCCAATAAATATTTCTTAGTTCATCACCTATTGTTTTAATTTAAGGGATCTTACTAATGCACTTGCTAAGGTCCGAAGACTCCACTCTTGAGGTCGAAAAGAGTTTTTGACTTTTACTTGTTAATCATTCAGCATTCCTTCAATATTATCCAGTGGTCGTTTGAAGTTAAGCATATGAACTCCTATATTTTACAAGGTAATTTTATATTTTAAAATTCTTAAATATTGTGTTGCTTCCCTATGCCTTAATACTCTTTGCTTAATATGCTTATCTTGTGCAAAAGGAACAATGTCATGATCTACATCTAAGTCTGAAATATTCTACAATATTTCTTCTACATGTTTTATTTAATATTAGATAGTGAATAAGTTTTTAATTCATATTGGATAGTGAATGTAAACTTCCAAGTTTCATAATTTTCTTAGCATACTCCTAAGCATATGACCAGATATGGAACCATGATCATTGGGCTCCTTAAAATCTTTAAGGGTTGACTATATAGTTACCCTAAAAATTGGCCTTTGTGCATTGCCTATGCACCCTAATATAGTTGATCATTACCTCATATTAGTGAGTGCCCATAGAATTTAAATTAGAGGGAGATTAGAGCGAAAACTATAGTTTTTTTGTTCAAGTTTTTATCAAAAGTTATTCAACTTATAATCTTTCTTTTAGGAAAAATAAAAAAGTGATTTAAGTGAGTAAAAGGTAGGAAATGCATCATAACCTTGATCTTTCCTTCTCAAGCCTTAGCAATTTAACCAATGGATTGAACCAACATATAATGATTAACTTTATAGACTACGGTATATCCAACATAATTTGCCAGCATATAATGTTTTATAAGGATCATGACGTGACCAACAAACTTTGAGAACATTGCATGGCTAGTTCTCAAATTTGCAAAATTAATGCCAATTCTTAACCCGAGTAGCCATGGAATTCTCAAGCAATAATTATTAAAATGCTTAATAATCATTACATCTTAAGCAGCAATGAGAATGACATTTCCAAAACTTTCTTCATTGCAATTGAAAGATTTCTTTGAGAAATTGTGGATCATAAGCAGAGATCATAAGATAGGAGATTTCTACAATGTGCTTAGACCGAACATGAATGTATGAGGATGAGTTTTTTTTCTTGTTCTTTTGATCATCCAAGGAGTCCTTTTGTATGTAGGTTTCTTCTAACATTCAGATGCCACATCAGAGAAAAAAATGATGTCGATCCATTCTCAGATAGATGGTTGGAAAATTACAACTCTTCATGGCCTCTTTCCATTCCATGATATTTAGGTTTCTTGGTCATATCGGCCAACATCTTCCACTTGGATATGAAAACCAAAAATTTCTTTTACTATTATCGATATACATGAATATCAAGCTGCTTAGGGTTTGATATACTTAGACCGATTTACCTATATAACTAAATCAGGCTTAAGGTTTTACATGCCTAATGGACATACCTCCAAGTATAAATATCATCAAATTACTTAGGGTTTGGCATGCTTAAACCAATTTACTCATCATAGCTAAATCAGGCTTGAGGTTTTATATATTTAGTGGATATACCTTCACACATAAATTTCATATCCTAACTTAGATATTTCTAAATCTCATCATATCAATGTGTTTATAGAACACTTCAGCATTAACACCATTTATGAGAGGATCAACTATTATGTTAGCAGAAGGCAAATAATTAATACTGATTTCTTATTTTCAACAAGATCTTGTATATAATGATATTCAACTCGATTATATTTACCTCTTGAGCTATTTGGTCCACTATCAATTAGTACAACAGCTATTTGGTCCAGTAAGGATATCTAATTTCATATCATTTATAAATATTTGAATCAAAATAACATAAGTTGAAGCTATGCTACAAGCAATATATTTTGCCTCTTGTGTATGCCTAGTAACATAACCTTGTTTCTTGCTAGAATAAGAAATGATCGCCAAGATAAATACATGTCTAGATGTTAATTTGCAATCATCTACATCGCTGGTAAAATTGCCATCGAAATAATGAATTAACTTTAGCTCAATAGCTTGATAACATAATTTAAGATTTTTAGTTCCTTTGATATATTTAAATATCATTTCTAAGCTATTTTTAGCAAGTAATATATCATCTACATACGAAGAAAGAATAATGAAATGGATTTCACAATGATCTAGTTTGCTAATAACATATCCTAATTTCAAAATTGCATTATGAAAGGCAAAATACTATTGACGAGATGATTGTTTCAATCCATATAAAGATTTCTTTAGGTGATATACTTTGAAGCCCTCAATTCTTTCATATAAATTCTTTCATTTAATTTACTATCAAGAAAAGTAGTTTTTACATCTAATTATAAAAGTTCTAAATCATAGAAAGCAACACTAGCTAAGATTATTCTAATAGATATATATTTTGCTACAGGAGAATAGGTATTAGAAAAACTTATACATTCCTTTTGAGTAAAATATTTAACTACCAACCTTTCTTTATACTTATTTAGAGAACCATCAGATTTAAGTTTCTTTTTCAGTACTCATTTATAACCTATAGCCTTTCTATCATTTTGTAAACCACAATATTCCCATACTCCATTTTTCTTAATGGATTCAATTTCTTCATTCATAGCTTTTAGCCATTTTTTTGATTCATTTAAGTTCATTGCAATTTCAAAATTGATAGACTCATCAATCTCATTCAGGTTTATAGAGTCTTCACTATGTTCGCTTAAATAAACATCATTTAAATATGATGGTGGTTGTCTAAGTCTTTTTCTACTATTTAATTGATTTGAAAAAGAATCAACATTAATATTTTTATTGTTTAATTCTAATGGACTTATTTCTTTAATCACTTCTAAAGGGTTATCAATTATTGATTGATTATTCTCATTAGGTTCCTCTAAGAATATTGCACCCCTACTATCAATTAAACCCTTTTCTTTATTATAAAATCTATATCCTTTTGAATTTTTTGAATATCCAATAAAACTATATTTTATAAATTTAGGGTCTAATTTACTTCTAAAAGGTTGTGGCACTAACACATAAGCTAGTAAGCCTCATTTCCTTAAATTACTTAGATGAGGTTTTCTATCTATCCATAATTCATATGGAATTGACCCTATAGCCTCAGTAGCAATCCTATTATATACATTGCAGTACTTAATGCTTCACCCCAAAAAAATTTAGTTAAGAAACATGGGAAAGCATGGATCTAATCATATCTAAAAGTTACCCCTTTATGCAATAATTTTATTTTTATAAAAATAATCAAACTCTATTGAGTTATATTCACCACCTCTATCTGTTCTAAGAACTTTAATTTGTCTGCCTAATTAATTTTTCACCTCCTTTTTATATTCTTTAAATAATTCTAAGGGTTTTGATTTTCTACTAATTAAATAAATATATCCATATCTACAATAATTATCAATAAATGTAAAAAATATTCTTTATTCCTATGTGTTTTCATATTAATGGTTCACATATATCAGAATGAACTATATCAAGTAACTCTTTTGCTCTAATTCCTTTTGAAAAAAAAAGCTTAGATGTTTTACTAGACAAACAATTTTCACATGCTTGAAATTCAATATTTTCCAAGTTAGGTATTAAACTTCTACTAATCAATTTCCTATACCTATATGACCAAGTCTTAAATAACACATATAATAATCAACAGTTAAAACATAATCAATATAAGTAGAAGAAAATGCATTATTATTATTATTATCATCAACTACATAAAGCATAAATAAGTTATGACCATTAACAAGTTGGCTCTTAGCATAAATACGACCATACTTTTCGATGGTTATATTTCCTAATTGAAAGCATACATCAAAGCCCTTTTGAACTAATACAGGGATATATATATATATTAGTCAATACAAAATAAACTTGCCCAATATTTAATCTGCAGCTTTCTGCACCTAACGTACTTGAATAGGTGCTATTTTCTATGTAGATTTTCTTTTTACTTGCTTTAAACTCATCAAGGTTCTCAAAAAGAACTTTTGAGCATATAGTATGGTGATTTGTCCCTAAATTAATCTACCAACCTTTGACATCCTGATCAATGAACAGGCATTTGAATATGACACAAACAAATTCTCTTTTGTTATTGGGTTTATTCTTTACTTATCTATTTTTATTTTGATTTTGTGGATAGTAAAATTTCAAATATTTTGAACCTCCACAAATAAAATAATATATCTTCACTTGATTTGGTGGGGTTTTTTAGTAAAGGTTTGTTTTCCTTCATTTTTGAAATGCCTTTAATTTTTATTGAATTTTCTTTTCAATATATTATTATTACAAAAGTTTTTATTCTTATATTGTTTAGGGAACCATTAACTCTTTCCTTTTATCTTTATTCATATGTTCTTCTTTAAGTTCTAGTTGTATAGGTAAGTCCATTAAATTTAATGATTTATTATTTAGTCTTAAGGTTATTATTACCATTTTTCATAAAGGAGGCAAATTATTTATAATGGTTGAGACCTGCATTTTTTCAGAAATTTCATGTTAAGTTATTGCAAGATCTTTGGCCATCACAAGCATTCTATTAACATGTTCCACTATACTATCTCCTTCTTTCATTTTATATGAATTATATTTATCAAGGAGTAATTGAACATGAGTATTAGAGTAAGTATCATATTTTTTAGTTATGGTCTCCATCATTAATTTTATAGTTTCATATTCTTCAAATACTCTAATTAACTCATCTTGCATAAATATTAATAAGTATAACTTAACAATTCAATCATCTTCTTTAGATTTTTCTAATTTTCTTTTCTCATCTTCAGTTGGATCATTGCTAAGTTTTGATTTATCATTTTTCAATACATATAACAGTATATCTTGAATCAACATATATCCATTTTTTTTTTTCTACGTGGCAAAGTTAGACCCATTTAATTTTTCTACCTTTGCTAGTTCATTCATAACTAATCTATTAGTCATAATTAATTAGCAAAAACTAAACTAAAGATGGTAGAAACTTGGCCAAATTGAGGAATCTGCTCTTCAAGCTTATATCAGTCCAATCGGTATGCTTATTGACCTTGTATCTGCATAGAGTACAACGAACAAGTAGATCAAGTGTTCGGATGGACCTTGTATTAACTCTACCTTGTACTTCCCTTTGACTGTAGCCCTCTTGTACTCAAGCTTTAATTAATGAGAAGGTTTCTAGCTCTCTAGCGACCAACATACCAAATGGCTTGTACTCAAGCTTTGATTAATGAGAAGGTTTTTGGCTCTCTGGATAATAGATGGAATGATTGAAGAGTGATGTACGAATCTCCTTCATGTTCCTTTGCTTTTGATTAAGTTCTCTCTCCTAGTCTTCTCTTTTCTTATCTCTGCATCATGGGTGAAGATGGATAGGCCCCTTCCTTATGTCATGATGGATGCGGTGCAAGATGGGTTGAGGATGAATTTGGGCATTCTTTCTCTCTAATGGCATGGAATCAGGGCATTCTAAAAGGAGATAAAAAAAAGGGCCGACTCTGATGTGTTAAGCTCTAGCTTAGGGTCTGCAATCTTTGGATGGAGTCTACAGGGAGTACCATACAGTGTCAAAGTAGTTCCCACAAAAGAAGGCAGATAATATAGATGGCAACAATTCTATCAACTATTTGTACTCGGCGTCAGAAGAAGTAAAACCACGAAAGTGTGGTGCTCTGATACCAATGAAAGATTTCTTTGAGAAATTATGGATCATACGTCGAGATATCATGAGATAAGGGATCTTTGCGATGCATTTAACTTAAACGTGGATGTTTAAGGATGAGTTTTTTTATTGTTCTTTTGATCATCCAAGGACTCCTTCTGTATATAGACTTCTTTCAACATTTGGATGTCGCACCGGAGAGAAAAGTTATATCAATCCATTCTCAAATCGATGGTTGAAAAAAATACAACTCTTTATGACATCTTTTCATCCCATAATGTTTGGGTTTCATGGCCACATCGGCCAATATTACAATAACCTGGTAATGGTATTGTGATCAAACTAGGGATGGCAATAGAAATGGAAAAATCCGATCCCTATAGGAACCATCCTGATAGATGGGTTTGGAGGGATGAAATAGGTATAGGGATAGAAATGAAGAGAATTTTTAAAAATTCGTTGGGTTCAGGGATAGAGATGGAAGCTGGGATCTGTCCCATTATCATTACAAGATCAAACACATGAATGGTGCTAAAAACTTAATGCTGAAAGGGTTTTACTACGACACTTTTTTATTTTTTTTTAAACAAATATAAATAAATCAAAAGCATTAATATGGTGAAAGATCTTTTGACCATTTAACTTCGATAACCAGGATAGAAGAGAAAATCCTCACCCCTATTGTCAGACTCCCAACTCAGAGCCATTATCTCCTCCATCACTGTCATCTCTTCCATTTTCTCATTAGAGTCACCATTTCCTTTGAAGCTGTCATCTCCTTCGTTTTTCTAACAGAGTTATTGTCTGCTCCATTTTCCTATTAGAGCCACCATCTCCTCCATGGTTCTATCGCAGCAACCTTCATAAAAGTACTAGCAATTCCACTATAGTAATGGAGCATAGATCCTTCACTTCGAGGGCCCTCAAGCTGGTATCTCCTTTACTTCCTTATTACACCGTGATCCATCATGATAATAGCCTCCATAAAAATGGGTAGCCTAACTATACGTATAGGGAGAAGGGAATGGCATGGCCGTACGTCAAAATATTCTTTTTTTTCCACATTAACCTATAAAGTTTAACTTTTTTTTAGCATACCAACTACGCACTAGAACTGATAATCAATAAAATATTTGCATTTCTTAAAATAAAATTGAATAATTATTATTTTAAATATTTAAAAGATAAAGGACATATCCTTTTGATCCTCAAACTTTTATTCAAAATTCATTTTGGTCTTTAAAGTTTTTGTTGTTATAATTTAGTCTCTCATAATTTAAGGATACTACATTCTTGACACTATTACATGGATCAACTAAAATGGATAAAATAGCTAACGTGTTTTCTTGATGCAAATATATAGATTAGTTGAAAATATGACATATTAACTATCTTATCAATTTTAACCAATAGAATGATAGAAATGCAACATTTTTGAAAGATGAATGACTAACCTATGACAATTGAGTATATGAATTTGGAAAGAAAATTTGAGGATCAAAAGAATACGCTGGCCTAAATCTTTCATAGATCACCCATCACCTCTTTTGAGTGGGCCCCAACTTTTTTTTTTATTTTTTTAAGGAAGACCCCAGTATTACATTAAGATAGGAAAAAAAAAGAAGGGCAGGCATGGTTGCAGAGAGGCTTAAAATTCGTGCATTTTTTTCAAAACCGAGGGCGTGGAGTGTGATTAGAACCAGTGCTGACGGTCCCTTTCACCCATTTTGGCTGTTGGGGATGAGTTCGTTTTACTGGCAGGATTCATCTGCTTTGACTGCTAATCTGGTTCGGTCCTTCGCTTTTGTCTTTTTCTCTCCTTTGACTTCCCTTACACCATTTAAAATACTCAAAACAATGGCAGCTACGCCACTGTTTTGCTTAGAAAAGAAATCTGCGCGTGGTTGTCAACGTAACATCTCTTAACAAAATGATATCATGCAATGTGTCTAGAACTAAAAGGAGTGTTGAATAGAAGTTGTCAAAACAAAATATAGAAGGAATAAGGTAATGATATTATAAACTATATGCATTAAAATGTTGCATATTCTATTAAATCATACATAATTGATTTAATTATGTCACCTCTTGATGACATTAATTTAAATTGAAAAATAACCTTTTTGTTAAATAGAAAGTTGATAAGAAGCTCTAGCAAATCCAAGATTGAAGAGTCATTCATTGCAAAACTAATTACTTAGTCTTGTACTATTTATCTTTCATGCAATTATGTGGTGTAAGAGTAACGGGTAGGTTAAGAAAGTATTCCTTGAAACCACACAAAAGGAAGATTTTTTTTCCCTTTTTTTCTTTTGTTAGAAAAAGAAAAACTAGAGAGATTCTCTATCCTTTAATTGACAGTGTAGGTTTGCTTAGTCATATGAGAGTGCTAACTAGCTTAATTAGTAGGTTACTGCATGTTGATACAGGCGGCTTTGGTTCAAATCCCATTTTCACTTATTTCTACTTGCTTCCTTGTAGTATAATTCTCAAAGAGTGAAAAAAAGAAGAGACTTGCTTAATAAAATATTTAGATATGGCTCATTATAAATTAACTTTATTGTCAAATTAACATAAAGATTTAGGTTTTAGCTAATGATTTTATTTTTGAGAGAGAAACCAAAAGAGGGAGGGAAATAGAAATGCTGAATTTCAAATGCATATTAAAGTCTAAATACAGGGAGATGCACCACTTAATGCTCAAACGTCAAGCATCTACCTATGAAGATGGTGATAATGCAAGCAACGCGTAGTTCACTTTCTCATGGATGTTTATTATATGATCTAGTTGTTTTTCATCGTATTATTTAAAGTGTAGCTACTAGCCATAACCTATTATTTTTTTTGCCTTAGCTCATCATGCCATCTTTGGACATCCTTCTTCACAAAGATTTTTGTTTAGGACTATCAATGCCATTAAGACCTTTTTTTTTCCTATATTACTTATGATCTTCCCCTTTCATGTTTTCTTCCACTTCCTTTGTCCTGCAATTAAAATATCTAGACTTCCAAAAAAAATTAACTAGATAATGGACCCTCTATTTTATAGATTATCTATGTTACTAAAATAAGAATTTTGAATTTTATAATCTCTCTTCTAGATTCCATCTACCATTTTCATCTCTATTCTTAATCCAATAAATAAAAACATTCTTTTAGATCTTACAGTACGGGCTATAATCGGCTATAATCGTTTGACTATTTTTAAAATACTCCAACAGCACCGCCCTTTTCTACAAAATTTGCTGGCCAACATTCCCTGTGAGATGGAGACAAAGTCCCTCCAGCTCTCCCCAACAAGAGGACAAAAAAAAAAAAAAAAAGCCAATTTGCATGCATTGATATTTAAGCACGAGACACATGCAACAAGAAGCACGGACAGTTATAAAACTTTTACCTTTTTTTTTTGTTTTAATCTAGCTGAAACTGAACAACGTATTTCTTCTTTCATATATATCATATGCTCTTACTTTTTTATTTTAAAAAAATGAATTAAGAGAGTTTTTGATGGCACCTCGATCGCGGCTCATTGGACAGAGGAGAGGAGAGGAAACTCGCATTTGCCGGCTGAAAAAGAGTTTGCAACAACGCTGTGACGTGGATTCTAACCAGGAGAACACAGTAAGAAAAGGAAGGAAAAAACAAGGTGAAAAAGTACTGTAAAATAGGGGAGAGAAGGTGGGCTCTTTTTATCTATTTTTGATCAGAGCTATAATGCTGTGACAATCCAAGATTTTAAGAGACCTCTCTTCTTCATGTCTTTTTACTTTCCTTTATTTTCTTCAATTGCACTCGATATGCAATTCATGGAGCATAGCTTGCTCAATGCTGAAAATTTAGAAAGAAAAAAACCCCGCTACGATCGTCATAGTGATTAGCACCTCACACCTAAAGCCTGCAGTGATTGCACCGACACTGTAATTTGCACCAATCCACTCTCGCTAACGTCTATTTTTTATATAAAGTTCGGACTCATACATTGGGTTATTCTAACATGGAAACGTTTTCATTTCATATTTTGTCAGCATGCATGCAGTTAAAGAGTCTCGTGGCAATGTTTTGTTGGAAAGACTTGGTTGGCTGCTCGTCTATTAACTCCTCACTGAACAATAAAATAGCTTGGAGTTAGCTGTAGATTGAGACCTTACAATAGAGTAGCTTGCTGTCGGCCATAGTTTAGGG